>JAQQZR010000038.1:19202747-19229386 GCA_030068235.1 Notoglanidium macrostoma | reverse complement strand
CAAAGGGCAGAGATGAGCACTTCACTATAGCACAAACATCCTCACCCGGGCTACACGCCACCAGCACACAGCACGTTATATGTGTGATATCTGATCACGTGACTTTAAAGGAAGAACAGGATCAGATCAATGTATGACATTTATTTCCTTACATTGTGTATAACATGGATAGCGTTTACACTCTTCAGCACAGTGAAAGAGAAGTAGAGTTGAATCTATTCAGCTTGTGTTCATTTGTCACTATAGAGGGAATAAACCTCGTCCTTGAGATCCTTGACACGTACATATTTTAATTAATAAATATATAAAATTGTCCAAAATGAGAGCCATATAAATCTTTTCAATCACACTAATACCTGAATGAAGATGTGGGTAAGTACAGTAAATATGTGACCAAACACGCTCAGCAACTCGTCTGGGATGCAGATGATATCTGCAGAACAACACATGAAGGTCCTTGCATACTGATAGATGACAGACACCTGCAGATGGGCTCGAATCATTTACTGAAGAAGAAGAAGAAGAAGAAAGGAAGTCTTAAAACTTTCATTTATTTCTGTGCTCAATATTTGTGGCGTTTAGAGTGAATTGTTTCATTAATGTATTTAAATATGTGTGAATTTTACACTTTTCACATTCACATTTTCACATTCTTCAGTTAAAAATCCACTCCCTGTTAAATATACACATATATCAAATATGCATCTTTTTAAGCTTCCCTGACAAAACTCAAGATTGTTTTGTCCCCTGCTGCCTGCATGAAATACATTATTTTATATTTTACTGTATAAAATATAAAATGATCAACTGAAATAGAGAATGATTAACTTCAGAGTGATAACAGGAACTCGATTTTATGCCTTCATAAGCTTTCATGTTCATATTGTTCACACTTTGCAGGCAGGTGGAGGCTCTTATCATTCCGTACACTGCTGCATTTATAGACACTTCATTTGCTTTTGGTTTCTCAGAAACACAGTCTGAGCCATAAGAGTGAAAGTAAGAGTACCAGGAAACAATTTCCCTCATTATTCCAGCTGAGGTTTGCAGAGCTGAGCTTTTGTTTCACTCCACTCGGTTCCACTCCAGATCGTGTAACTCGGCTGAAATCTGACTTCAAAATGACTCAAGGTATGTGTTCTTAATAAAATCTTGATGTGATATTGTGCTGATCCTGTTGAAACATTTGCTCTGTGCATGTGACTTGAGTAATTGTAGCATATGCATCTGTACAGCCACATTGCATTAACCCTTTATTTACACGGTTGATTTATTTACACTGCAATTAATAATGTAAATGTTTCTTCTTTTTTTCCTGATGTACAGTCTTTCCAGCAATTATCAGATTTTTTGTCAAGGTCCTTGGGAACACCATGACGTCCCACCAGACCTTCATGGATCATCTGAAAAGATCACAAAAACTTCGAGAAGTGTATTCAGTGAAA
Organism: Notoglanidium macrostoma; assembly: GCA_030068235.1. Lineage (NCBI taxonomy): Eukaryota > Metazoa > Chordata > Actinopteri > Siluriformes > Auchenoglanididae > Notoglanidium > Notoglanidium macrostoma. The sequence continues at coordinate 19,227,941 of JAQQZR010000038.1, read as the reverse complement.
GATAGTGATGTCATTATTGCTTTTGTCCCCATTGTGTCTCGAGCTGGTACTGACATTTCGGCTGCAATGGAGAAGATTCCTGGTGAGTACAAATAACTCTCTCTTACTGTGTTTACAGTTAAACAAACAGTTTAGCTTGCTATGAAAAATTTATTTAAATCTTAATTTTTAATTATTTGAGTAATTATGCATAATTGAATATGAGTGGTAATGTATTATTGATTGATTAATTCATTCATTTTGAAAGCACCATTCTCAACAAGCCTTTCTCATAAAGATAGTTGGAAGTGGGCGTGGTCTGGGCATTATTATAATCCTACCAGTATACCCTGGAAACTATGGCTAACACACTGAAAAAAACAGTGGTGTTGGAGATATCCACAAATTAAAACACCAAACATACCTTTTTTATTCTGTATGTATAACATTTATGAATATTTAACTCTTATAAAACATGTAATCTATCAAATGTGGCCGAGTAAGCAAACTATTTATGTTTTTCACAAATAACTGTTATTTAGAACTCTGTTTACCACAATATAAATCCATTTTTTTCATACTTACTTATTGGGGTTTTTTTGTTTGTTTATTTGTTTGTTGTTATTCCTCAAAGATCAGAAAACCTTTTGCTGGACATGCTGTCAGAATCTACTACAAAACTTACACACACACTCAGTGTTGCTGTTAGTCAAAATGGAGTTTATTAAGCAGAAGCTGATGGTTTGAGGTTCTGCTGAAGAGTTCTGAGGTTCTTCATTATTCCATCCACTTTGTGCAGTGTAGCAGTTCCACTGGCAGTAAAACAGCCCCAGGGTGAGATGATATCACCACCATGCTGAACAGCTGCTACAGGGTTCCTCTGTTCCTCTGCTCATTGTGGCGAAACAACTCAATCTTTGTCTTATCTGACTATAAAACTTTCCTCCAGAAGGCTTTTTATTTGTCCGTGTGGTCTCATTCTTGTTTTTTTTTTATTTTATAATTTTCTCAATTGTATATTAATTAATTAAACATATTATTCACCTGATCAACCAAGTGTTAATCCCATTAATCTTTCAGGATCCTCCACTTGGCTCAGACAACCACCTTTTATTCTAATAATAATTTAGAATAGCAAAGAGGTAAAATCACCAGGTATAACCCTCAAAAAGTGTGGAATTTATTAATATTAATATATTAATTCAGAATTTTCTCATCTCTCTCTCTCTCTCTCTCTCTCTCTCTCTCTCTCAGAGGATAAGCCTGCCGTTCTCGTGGTGCTCCACCACACATTCGATCAGGATTACACTGCTCCAAACAGCAAACTCTGCATAAACAGGGACAACGTGTTTGCTGTAGATTGTCTCTTTCATGAAGACCAAGGGCTGCTCAGATGCTCACGCAATGACGAGGCAATCAGAGACGTGAAGAGGCACCTGATCAGAGAGGACTCTAAGGTAGAGTCCTGATATGACCCTCTTTTTTACATTATTAGAAAAAAATAGCCTTTTAATATGGCCTTTATTAAAGAGTTAGCCTGAGCTTAATGGACAAGAGGAAGAAAGTGGAATTAAAGCAGATAATGAATAAGAGAGAATGTGACGGATAAAAGAGTATAACTTTAGGCACAGATTCAAAGTGCACATTTAAAGTGACAATTTGACCACAAATGCAATGTTCTCCATCCCCCTTCCCCCACTCAAAAATTGGCCAATATGCTTACCTAAATAATCCAATAAGTTTGTTTACTAATTATGAAATTAGTGAGTGGCTGCAGCGGCTTGTGACCATAGATTTTGTAGGGGCAAGGTTAGGGTTAGGGTTAGGGTTAGGGTTTTGTAGGGGCTAACCCTAACCCTAACCCAAATAGCATCAAACAAAATGAAGTTAAATAAGCTGTCACACATGACTTATGCTACAGGCTACTATCTAGTGAATATTTAGAGTATTCCTGTGTCGTGTGACGAGATCAGGCACAAATGCTCGTAAGGGAGGATTTTTACAATGCAGAGAAATCTGAAGGATTAGGCAATATTGTAGTAAAAAAACATGCGATGGTCAGGCAATTAGCAAACAGCATGAACTAGGAAGGACTATGAGCAAAAACGAGAAAACCAGAACCAACATCAGTACCAGATATACGTTGTAGCAAGATACAAAAATGCTTAGTAACATCAGGTACAAGACACTGAGTGTTTCCCAGACACAGATTAAAGTTAATCCTGGACTTTTGCATGAAGATTCGCATTTAAAATTCAGTTTATTCATTGTCTTGGCTTAATCTGTGTCAGGGAAACCATCCCTGAGTGTTTCCTACACACTGAACCAGTCATGTGACAGTACTGTACTGTTTATGTACTGTACATGTGTAGTCCAGGGTTCAAGTCAAATTTTTTCCAGTCATTTTTGCTTAGGAAGGCTCCTAACTGAGTAAATTAATCTGAAAATATTTAAGTGGCAGCCATAAAAAGAACTGTTTGAATTTTGTAAATGCTAAGGAAAGGTGCTTCAATGCTTCCTTTCTTATTTCCAGCAGCATAGGGTACACTGTACCATCCTTTATGAAAGGAAAGGAGTTAATGCTGTCCAACAATTCATTACAGCAGCAACATTAAAGGACACAAGTCAATAATATCTGGCGTCACATAATTACGTAGCCTAATATAAGTGCAGTTGAATTCTCATACCACTGCAGTGGTCTTTTCTTAAGTCCTTATGAATTCTGATTAAATCTTCATGACATTTTTCCATCATGGTCAAAGAAATGAGGTTAGGAAAGGACACAGGACATAATCTTTTGGACTATTCCAGCATAACACAAGTGTGTGCATTCAGAATAAAGATAAATGTGAACATGATAGAGTTCGTAATTGCTGGGATTTGTAGTCCACAATGGCCATGTTTGTAGGCTATGTTCTACTTTGGGAGTTGTACAATGATTCCTGCATTGACGTGATAGCCTCTAATAGGCAGTTGAGACTCAACAATACTCAAAATAATAGTGATTTAATCTATTTAAAGAATATTAATTAAAAATAGGGGGTTCTGCACGATCTGTACTCATGGACAAGCCACCGCTTGTTGGTATGATTAAGAATTGCTGTTACCATCCCAAAGCTAATATTTTCCTGTACATCCTGAAGTGTTGTTTTCCTTTTACATAACAGCAAGCTGCTGATGAAAACAAAGGGCTGCTGAGAAACCGATCCAGTGACGATGCAAACAAAGCCATGAAGAAACAGAAGACAAGTGAGGACCAGACTGAGGTACAGTCCTCTTTGGCATGCCTAGGAAAATATAACCTTATAATATGGCCTTTATTTAAGAATTAGCCCAAGCTTAATGGATAAGAGGAAGAAAGTACAGTTAAAGCAAACAGTAAATTAGAAAGAATGTGTGTTAGGAACACAGGGTGAGGAGGCTGGATGCATGTGCAGGTAAGGAGCATTTATTAAAGGGTTTACAAACAGGTCCAAAATTGCAGGCAGGATTGTGGTCATAAAATAGGCAGTGAGTCTGGACCCTGCTTCTAGACAAAAAAGCCCGTATTGTATTTTAGGTCTTGTTAATTGCAGTTTTTGGGCAAATCACCTTCCCTGAAAGAAAAATGAAAGATCATTAGAATGTTTTAATTTCAACTCTAATAAACAATAAATACTGTATACGCAAAAATTAAACCTACCCTTTCCATTTTGTTCATGACTTCGTAAAATTGTTTTGGGACTGGTAAAAGTGTTGTAAATTTGTTTTCTAAAATTTTAATTTGTTTTACCCTTCTCAGCCACAAACAGCATGTGTAGTGGATGTGGATGTGTTTTTACAAAAAATAGTGTAGGTCTGCATTATTACCATTTATTGAAAGTGAATCAGAGTACAAAAAAAAAAAAAAATTATTTTTGGTGAATCAACAGCTGTATGGAGTGTGTTGTTTACAGTAAATAATTACATAACAAGGTACTTTATGAGCTATTTAATATCCTGTGTGTCAAGATGCTGTAACCCTTTTACACAGCCCACTCAAGCAGGGAATGATGCACCTTCGCCTCGCTGTTTTGTGTTTCCATTTCATCCGGAGAGATATTCGACCGACAGTATTGAACAACAGGCTAGGTGTGATCCCAACCCCTTCCTAATGACTGTGCCATGAATCCTTTGGTCAACTGACCAACTCAGAAGTTTCCTTCAACATAGGCTGATGTTTTGCAAGTAGCTTTATCACCTTTTAAAGGCTTGCATTTTATTTGGCTTACATTTCTGGCAGATGTCATAAGTTTTGTTCCCTGAACATATTTCGACTTGATACAGTGGAGAAATGCTCTCCAGAAGTTTGATTTGCTGGCCAACTCCAGTGAAGTTCCCTTCAAAGTAGTACATTCTGCTTAGGATGGTTGCATCGCTTTATCAGCATTCCAAGCACAGCTTTGGTTCATCCTTGCAGCATTTACCACAGACTAGTCTCTTACATGTCTGGCAGATGTAACAAGTTTTGTTCCCCTGAACAACTGCCAATTGGACACTGTCTCCTTTTTGCAGGCAGGGAAGGAGTTTCAGGAAAAGGTTGCTTACATCCTTTTGCCCCTGCTACCTTTGCCACATTCTGATGCACACACAGCTCCTTCACCAGCTCGAGAATACATTTCCTTCTGCTTATGGTAACGTTCATTGCAGCCAGGTCTAGGAGGTTGTAAAACACTGCTACAGGCCAGCGCCAGGTGCCTCCCTTTACTGAATACAGTCATGCCATTTGATCCATAACATAAATGCCAACTTTAGTGCTGTTGTAGTGGGAAATTGTCTGATGCGTTGTGCTCAGAATGCATAAATTTTTCTTTGAATTTTACTTTTCCAGCCTTCAGCCCCTTGGTGGAAAATCTTTCAGGCTGTGCCTCTGTACATGGCGGCATTTCTCATCTGTTTTTGTTCAATGTGCCAACAATGCTGGTTTTGTTCACCAGAAGATTGTTTGCCATTTGCCAATGAGGTGAAGAAATTGTTTATGTTCAGCAGCAACCCAGAATTTTATATCAAATTTGTCCGGTTTATTGGTCATGTACTGTGTGAAATGTCACAAGTCAGGCAGCTCTAGTGCTCTTGTCATCAAAGTGCAGATAGCTCATAATATCTCAGAATTTCATTTATCTACTTTTCAAAACGTTTGCATTTTACTATTGTAAATTGTTGATTCTGTTAAATACTGGCATTTCATGATCTCTCGCTCACACACACACACACACACACACACACACACACACACTCACACACACATATATATGGCCCTTGCACCATCTTCTGAGAGAAAAGAGAATCGCAGCTTGGGAAGGCAGGAAACAGCATGGGCAAAGGCGCAGCTCTTCGCAATATCAAATAGGAGCAAATTAGATTTAAACTTATTTGGGGTTTTGAAAATTTAAGGGTTTTGCATGATAACACGCACAAATCTAGTCGAGTGCTAAGTTTTTTGGGTTTTTTTGGTCACTGCAGTCAAATGAACACTGCACATAGTGCTGCACAATGAGGGTGTTCATCCTTATATATTGTCTGTAATCAACCGAAATGCAGAACAGCTGAGAACAATCAGGCAGGTGCCGGTGCGGTGCAGCCTGGGAGCTGAAGTCTGAGCCTGTAGCCCGATGCTCAACACTCAGAAGCAGCTGCTCACGAAACACTGTGTGGCGAGGAAAGGAGGAGATCGCATGGCACTCAGGTTGAGGGACTAAAATGTAACAATGAGATGTATAAGAGTGTAACTTTAGGCAGTAGCGCTGGAAGCCATAATCCTGTCTGCACCATGCGTACATAAAATATTTTGTTACTTTTTTAACACTCTATATTGAAAATAAAATTGTGAAAACAGCAGATCATGTCTTTATGCTTATCTTTATTCTAAAAGGTTCATATGATGATGATGATGCTAATTGAGGGAGTCTGTTTGCCTTGTTGACTTTTACTGCACATTTCTCTGGGCTATAATGTACAGTACTATATGATAGTATATTCTAGCCTGTTATTTATCTGGCTGCTGTTGTTTTTCAGGCCTGTTCACTGGACTTTGAAATGCATGTGCTTGGGTAACCAGAGCCTTATAGTTTTATAGTTTTATAGTGGTGTTGTATTGGTAACGTGCAAACAAATCATAAATCAATCTCTCTCTCTCTTGCTTGCTCACTCATTCACTGAGTAGTCATAAGTGCTTCTGTGTCATATGCATGTGCTGGAAACGAGACATTAGCCTAGTCAGGTAGCCTACAAGCGGGTGGGCGGTTCGTGTGCATACTATGAAATATAATCTAAATATAGTCACAGATACACAGAAAGCTCATTTAAAGTGGCAATTTGGCTACAAATACACACTGCACAATGCCCACCCACCCCCTTACACGAAGTTGGCCAGCTGGCCAAAATGCTTACCTAAATAAGTGCAAACTTAAATCCAACACCTTTGTTGACTGTTTTATGGAATTACTGAGTGCCGTGGTGGTAGCAGTGGTTCATGACCAAGATTTTAGAGTTCTTTATTTACTCTGTGTCCAAGTTGTTGACTTGAGCCCAAGTGTGTGCGATCAGAATGACTGTAAACGTGAACATGATAGAGACTGTGAAAGCTGGGTCTTGTAGTCCTTGGCAGCAATTTTCATAGGCCACATTGTAGTCTGGGAGCTGTAGTTGGATGTCAGATACAGCATTGACATGATACACTGTAATAGTTGTGATGCAACAACACACAGTCATCCAGCAAACAGTCTAGTGGCTTGTTTTACATGTATTTTATGTTTAAAATAAGCTGTTTTAGAAATTGTTTTGTCTGCACCTGCCCCAATGGGCCTTTAAAATCACTTGTCGCAGTTTCCATTTTTGACCACTAGGTGCTATAATAACTCTATGCAGATAAATGGGGCAGTGAGCCCTCACTGCACCGTAATTACACAGAATGTAGAAAGGCAAGTAATTCAATGGAAGATTGGCTTATATCAGTCAAATAAGAACAACTGTCTATTTATTTATACATTTATATTGTTTATGTATAATTTAATTTATATTTATTTATTTATAAAATACATCATACTGTTTATCCATTTATATTCATGTTATTGCTGTGGAAATAAGTTAGTTTTGGTTATCCCTTACATTATAGCAGCTATAAACTTTTACTCCCTCCTTTAGGAATAGAAATAAAAACCTTGTCATGTTAATGTTAATGTTGTCTTGCTAATAAGCTAGCATGCTATTTAGTTAGCAAACTGAAAGTTAGCAAACTAGGACTCCAAGCCCACATTTGCTCTCTCGCTGCTCTGGTCAGAAACTTCACTGGTTTAAAATGATCACTTCACTGTATTTTGCATGGGGAATGTGTTTTTATAGAAACGAGATATTTCCACAAAGAATAATCACTGTGAGTCATATTCTGTACTTTTTGTAACCTTTTTTTGTTTTTGTTTGTTTTTGCAGGTGGATCACAACTACATCGGATGGATATTTCTTGTTGTGGGTATTGTTGTGGGTGTCGCTGTGGGTATTGGTGTGGGTGTTGCTTTGGGTTTTGGTGTGAGTACTGGTGTGGGTATTGCTATAGGTATTATTGTAAGTGCTGTAGTGATCATCGCTGTGATTGTTATCTGGGTTCTATATTACAGACAGCGTTGTACTCGCCACACTACAATTTAATTCATGATTAAAACTATATTTGAGAGTGCATGTGATGTTATATCTAAAAGTTTGTGTCACATGTATATCTATAATATAATTATTTACTGCATAATGCATTAAAGAGTTCTTTATATTCTGCAGATAAAGGCTGCATGTGCTTTACACTCTGTTTTGTAGGGTTTGGGGGGGAATCATTTTAATTTATATATAAACTATAATATGGTGTTATTTTAAGACAGATAGTAATAGTAAATAGTATATAGTATATACTGTAGTAACAGATTAGCTTCATCTCTCTCTTTAGCCTACATGTTGCTTTCTTCTAAAAAAAAATACAGAACAGCTTTGTTTCTTCTCCTAACCTCACTCAGTGTCACTCTGGATTGAAATGTCCTTGTGATCTTTGTGTAGTCCATGAATATCTGTGTGTGTGTGTGTGTGTGTGTGTGTGTGTGTGTGTGTGTGTGTGTGTGTGTGTGTGTGTGTGCAATCAGTGATGAAAAGGGTATAAAGTAGTTATAAAAGGAGGTATAGAGAAAACAGAGACTAAGGAACAAGAGAGTGTGTGTCCATCTGTCAGTGTTATCCTTGGTTATGAATCATAATTTCTTTCTGGTAAACATTCAGTATGCCAATCTGTCTGCCTCCATCAACTCTGAATGGCGGAGATAAGGCCTGTTGACTGGGCAGCGCTGGCATGCTGTTTATACTCTAATCATATGTCACATGCCTCATTTTCTACAGTGGAGATTTCTGGAAATACATTGTTATGGAAGACTTAACCTGTGCCAGATTTGTGCTTCAATAATGTATTGATATACATTTAACACATGAAAATGTAAAAAAAAAAAAAAGTAAATAATAATCTTGATATTTTCATTTATTCATGTTCAATAAGCACTTTATTCCAGTCAGCCTGTCCCAGGAACACTGAGCATGAGACAGGAATACACCCTGGATAAGACACCAGTCTACTTCAGGACACTATTCGCAGACATATTCAGACACTCGTTCAAACCTTAGCGAAATTTAGTGCCACTAATCCATGTACTGGCATGTTTCTGGGACGTGAGAAGAAACCAGAGAACCCAGAGGAAACCCACACAGACACAGGAAGAACAACAATGTGCCACCCATGTTGAAAAAAATTAAGTTGCATATAGTTTTCATCAGTGAAGAAATGTAGAGAGATTATTTTATTATTTTACAATGACTAGCGGTTATCAGATGTCTTTCACGTTTCAAATGATTTTTGAAGCTTTCTGTCTGGGTTTACTTTCATACTGTGGGTGTTTCTTTGTGCGATGCCTTTTGAATTCAAATTGAAAGCTTTCACCACTGAAGATTTCCCCACATACTCGTAAATTGCATTTTGGCCCTCCTCAATAAGCCTATGAGCTTCAGTAAAGCCAAAAGAAAAAAAAAATCACTGTTGCTGTGATTTTCATTTGGACATAAGCTCAGGATCTCTTGAACCTCAAAGTCAGAGCTATCTGTCAGTCATGCTGTGCTTGCTGCTGTAAGGGAGGCTACTGTGTGCTTCATGCATGTCCTGTCTCATATCAGTGTCCAATATTACACATGTTGTGACTGGAAGATTGGGATTGTCATGGGTGAGAATATCTATGACATTTACATAACTGAAATAAAAAGATGATTTTTTGTCCTGTATTAACATCACAGTACTACCAAAGAACTGTGTACTATGGAATTCCTTTTTCAAAAATATCATACAGGAACCTATATCACTAATCAAATATTACTAACACATCTGAGTGCCCTAATTTGGTGTACATTAATTACACCCATGTGAGTGTGTTTGGGTTGTTGAAGCTAATATTTTCTGATTAATCTATCAGATGCTGCTGTGAGGTGCTCCACAGTCCTGCATTCAGTCTGGAGCTTAGTTTACTATCCTGGATATTCTTCCTCATATCTGTGTGGGTTTCCTCAGGATTCATTGTGATGAAAACCTGAAGAATCCCAAACTGCTTTTTCTAACCTGTGAAGAATTAGTGCCGTCTTCTTCTATTTATACTGTAGGGGATGTGAGATTTTAATGTAGTTTTCTGCTCTTTTCTGATCCCTAGTTGACAAATTCATGCTATGTGCAAGTATGAAGATATAGGAGACCACCTGCATATGACACCATCACATGTTCACAAATACACAGACAGAGAAGAAAACAGCCCAGTTATTTATATAACTCGGTAGTGTAGATGCGTTGAAGTCAGGATGATCGTCTAACACGACTGGCATAAAACTGACAGTGTTACTCACTGTAGCCTCAAAGCTGTTTGGAATGCAGCTGTGTTTCTGCATTTATCAAAGCCGTGTGGAGAGTATATCTTATGAATAAAAGAAAGCAGAAACCAAAAGATTAAACACACACAGGCACTGCTCAGTGTGCCAGCTGAGACCAACCAGCTCCCTAACAACCATTACAGTAAAGAGGAAAAAATGCTTTAAGGCAAACCCATGCCTTTGTTCAGAGATTACCACTGTGTGTACAAAAACATGTACTTTTTTTAAAAGGAAGTTATCCATTGTTGGATTGTGATAGACACAAAAATATTTCAAATGCAGTGCTTTGCAAAGATATTTTGTGTTTTTCCTATTTTGTTGCATTACAACCTGGAATTAAAATGGATTTTTTTTATGATTTTATTTACACAACATGACTACCACATTGAAGGTGTGTCATATCACAATCTCACCACGGTGTAGGCCGACAACGTAACACGGACTCAGTTTCCCAGCAGCCCCAGCAGCCTACAAACATGGCCTCTGAGAACTCTAATACCCGAGACTCCTTGGTGCTCCCACAATCAGGTTCCCCAGCATCCTAATCATTATCAGCTGTTTTGAGTTTTACACTATGCCTATCCAAGCACCTAACCTTCGCACTTCGCAAAGCTTTGTTGTGTATTCACTCATTGCCGAGCCTTTTGTTATTCTGTATTATTTGAGTTTGCCTATACCTCTGACATGCTTGTTTCCTGGTATTTTGATCTAGCCTGTGTTTGACCCGTTTTTGCCTGCCCTGTGACAGTGTTTTTGCCCAGTGTTTTTCGACCCCTGCCTGTTTACCTTTATGAGACTGTCTCTGGTTTTTACACATCCTGTGCATTGTTCCATTTGGAATAAATTCCCCTGTGATTTCACCCAAGCCTCCCGTCTCTTATCTGCCAAGGTGCAAAATATTTTTTATGGTAACCCAAAAAATAAATAAGACAAAAAAAATCCCCAATAATCCAGAAATATTGAGTGTGCATAAGTACTCCTCCACTCCAAAATCTAAACTTTGTAGAGCCACCTTTTGCTGCAATTACATCTGCAAGTCTCTTGGGGTATGTCCTTATTAGCTTAGCACATCTAGCAACTTGGAATTTTGCCCATTCTTCAAGACCCAGATTCTTTATTGGATTGAGGTCTAGGTTATTCCAGGACATTTAAATGTTTCCGTTTAACTGCTCCAGTATAGCTTTAGCTGTATGTTTAGGGTTTATGTCCTGCTGGAAGGTGAGCCTCTGTCCTTGTCTTAAATCTCTGGCAGATCAAAGCAGGATTTTCTGAATAACTGACCTGTGCTATCTATCTTTTCTTCAATCCTGACCAGTTTTTCAGAATCTGCCAATGAAAAGAATATTCACAGCATTATGCTGCCATCTCTGTGCTTGACTGTAAAAATGCTTCACCTGTGTTCTCAGGGTGATGGGAAATTATGGGTTTGCGCCACACATAGGGTTTCCCATGATAGCCATAAAGTTTTTTTTTTTCATATGACGAGAGAACATTGTTCCATGTGTTTGGGGAGTCTTCCACATGCTATTTGACAAACTCCAAGAATGTTTTCTTTTTTTTTCTGGCCATGCTTCCATAAAGCCCTGCTCTATGGAGTGTATCACTTAAAGTAGTCCTATGGACAGATACTCCCATCTCTGCTGTGGATCTTTACAGCTTAAGTGTTATCTTTGGTGTCTTTATTAAAGTTTTGATTAATGCCCTCCATGCCCACCTTCTCTGTGAGTTTTGGTGAGTGGCCTTTTCTTTTAAGGTTTGTAGTGGTGCCATATTCTTTCCATTTTGTTCAAATGGATTTAATGGTGCTTGCTGTGATGTTCAAAGATTTGTCTTTGTCTCTGATCTGGAGAGCTCCTTGGCCTTCTTGTTGCTTGCTTAGTGGTTTTGCAGACTCAGGGGCCTTTCAGAACAGGTGTAATTATACTGACATCATATGGCAGATCATGTGATACTTTGATTGCACACAATTAATTATGTGACTTTTGAAATTAATTGGTTGGACCAGATCTTTTTTAGGGGTTTCATAGCAAAGGAGGTGAAAACATATGTACTCACAATTTTTTCTTTCTTTTTTCTTTTTTTTTTTTTTTTTTATTCCACTTCAACAATTTGGACTATTTTCTTATGTCCAGTGCATACAATCTAAATAAAAATCAATTTTAATTCCAAGATGTAATGCTCAAAAACAGGAAAGACACAGAGGGTGAAGACTTTCATAAGGCACTGTACATCTTTATCAGTTTGTTTGTATTTCCTTGTATTTTATTTGTAATAAGTAAATTTATATCACAGCATGATATATGTAAGCCCTGGTTCCTTTTACAACACTATCACTGGGATACACGATGCAAACTGAGATGCAAAAGATGCAAAATCCCAAATAAATGTAAATTATGTAATAGAAATAATAATTGAGTTCAGAATCTCAATATGTACAAAGGATTGTCAAATTGAATTATCTATTATAAAACAAATTAAAGAAGAAGAGAATTACTATGAAGCATATTTAACATAATACAAGTTAAACATCTGGATTTAAAAACACTTCTTGAGCCAATGTTCCTTATGCTCTTATTGTTCTTTGGAGTACAATTCCAGAGTTTTGGGTTGATATTAAAAAAACACATCTTCCTGAGAACATCCTATGAATCAAAGCCAGAATGTGAACCTGAACCATTCTAACATTCACTAGCATGCTGTCTTCTAAATGCACTTCCTGAAAGGTTTCTATTTATGCCGCTCATTGATCCCCCACTGTTTGAGAAAATAGAGGCATTTATGTATGCAAGGCTTTAAATTGCTTATCCAAAGCTTTGCCAGTGTAGTCATCCAGATCTCATTATTTCAGATGTGCTGCACATTGTGTATGTACGCTCATGTATGCAGATAATCATTTCCATTTGAACTAACAAGTAAGTCACCAATTTAAAAATTAGCACTCTGTTGTGGTTTAATTGCACATGACTTAGATGTGACCTCATGTGTTACAGTTGATACCTTACAGTTTATATGCCATTGGCATCCATCCATCCATCCATCCATCCATTATAGTATATAAGGAGCCTCCAAGAAAGGCTTAGTCCTTCAAGAGCAAGGATGGGACAAGGTCCTCAATTTGCCAATAGATGCGTCAGCAAGTAATCCCGCACTGTGAAGACAATGTTCCTCAAAAATATGAGAAAAATGGCTCCATACATAATGAAAGAAGTGGGGAAATTCTTCTTGCTAAACTTTATCAACTGGTATTTTAAGTGCTCAATTGCTTAATAAATGTTATAAAAATAAATGTTTATTTTACACAATCTTAAACACTTCACAGTCCCAGCTTTTTGGAATGTGTTGCTGTCATCAAATTTGAAATGACTGTATATTTATTTAAAAAATAAATAAATAAATTCACAAGGTAAAGCATTAAATAATGTGCTGTTGTAGTGTTTTCAATATAGTAAGGGAAAATAGAATTTACAAATCACTCCTTTTTATTTTTATTAGCATTTTCCATATTGTCCCATTTTTTTGGAATTGGGATTGGTTTTTTTTATCCTAATTTTCTTCCTAATTTATTCTTGGCAAATTCCCACTCACCAGCCAGCCTTCCCCTATAAACCAGGGAGGATGAGCGCTGGCACATGCTTCCTCCAAGACACGTTAAGATAGCCACTGCATAATTTTTGAACTGCTGCTCATGCTACTTCTTCCACATACATGATGTGCCAGATGCACAGGACTGGACAGTGTTGCTCTGACTGAAAGGAAGAATAGTGTGTACCATCACTCCCAACCAGAAAGCACAGCCAATTTTGTTCCCAGCCACAGATGCCTGTGGATTATCAGGATTCAAAATCATAGATCATGTGGCAGATTCTTGACAGTTTATTTCAATTTTTTAAAACATTCAAAATTGCTGTTGAACAAAACTGCTGCTGTTTTTAATGAACTAATACACTAGTACACTGACCCCTCACCTGACAGCATGCTTTTTAAAACACATGTAGTCTATTCTAATTTCAGATAAAGAGGAGACTACTTATTCAGCTTAATTAATTTTAAAATTGTATTACACCTCATGTAATATAAGTGGCATCTAATTATTATAAGTCACTTAATTATGAAATCTGTTGAATGTAGTGTTTGATATGCAGACATATCAAACATATCAAGCCTTGTCTTAAACAATACAGTACAATATTCTTTATTGTTACACCTCTAGGGTCTTGAAATCTAATAGGATGGAAACACATGAGAAGCAACAAGAGTAGGAGAAGCAACCCTTCTCATGAATATTTCCCTCGGAAGAGTACAATATTAGGTCTGCCTCAGGGGAGGAGCCAAGGCGTTGCCTGAAATATCAATGGCAGTCCCAGACTGTTGGCTGTTCAAATGGCTGTTTTTCAATTTGATTTTGGGAAACAAGTGCTATTTTTAGTCATGTTACAATTTTCAGTGATCATTTTATAAATTTTGTAAATTAACCTATCATCTTATTGTCATATGTTCATATAGAAAAGTAAACATTGAGAGGTTGGATCAATTTAATATGCAATAGCCCTATTTAGCCTTGTGTCTAAACAGGGCTTGAGTTAAATTGGGTTGCAAGATGATGCCATTTCCCTACTTAAAATGATAAAAAAATATATAAATATATTCTAATTCAATCCATTTATAAGGTTTAAACCACTTAGGAAAGGCATGTGTACAGCAGTTAAGAAGGTGATCATGTAGAAATTAATTTTATTTTTCATTTCTACCTGACAATTTAATTTCAGGTGTTAAGCTGTCTAATTGACTACATTATCTTTCAAATTTAAACTAAATAATATATCACAGCACTGTCATATATTTCCAGATAAATTGGATTACAAATAGCCTACCATTTTTTATCTAAGTCAGGGGTTTTACCTACAATATGTTGCAAAATGTGGATAACTGACCAATCACACTCATATGTACTTTTTGAACATCCCATTGTAGATTTACTCCTTCTTTGCTGTTACAATGACTTTCACCCTTCTGAGAAGGTTTTCCAATATATTTTGGAACATGGCTGTGGAGATTTGTGATCATTCAGCCACATGAGCATTATTGAGGTCAGGCAATGATGTTGGGTGAGGAGACCTTGTGTGCATTGTGTTCCAGTTTATCCCAGTGGTGTTCAGTGGGGTTGAGGTCAGTGCTCTGTGCAGGTCACTTGAGTTCTTCCATTCCATCCTTGGCAAACTATTTCTTCATGGAACTCGCTTTGTGCACAGGAGTATTGTTATGTTGGAATAGGTTTGGGTCCCATATTTCCAGTGAAGAGGATTTCTTAATGCTACAGCATACAAGATATATACAATTATATACATTTGGGTGCTTCCAACTTTGTGGCAACAGTCTGCGGAAGGACCACATATGGGTGTGAGGGTCATGTGTCCACATACTGTTGGCCATAGAGTGTATGTCCTGTAGGTTATAATTAGTTTTGAGCTGTTTTGAGTGAATGAACTCTTGTGATGTGTGAGTTGGCCACAGCAGCTGTCAGTATACATGTCAAAAACATGAGGTTTTATGTTATTACAATGTAGACCACAATATCTTACCCTATTAACGTGACAGAGCTTTATGGAACCCTAGCCAGTTCTGAAAATGGTCAATTATTATATTTGAAAATACAAATTCAAATATAAATAGAAAACTTGTAATGCTGTATACAAAACATACAAAAAAAGTATTGTCCTGTACTATCACTACTTGATCATTTACTCTATTTACTCTATTGTATAATACTCTATTACTCTATGTTTAATTGTTTACTCTACTATGTACTTCTACTCCCCTACAATGAGAGAATGCTACTATGAGAGAGAGAGAGAGAGAGAGAGAGAGAGAGAGAGAGAGAGAGAGAGAGAATGTCAATGTGGGTTTTAATGGTATTTGTTAAAATGTCATTATCCATAAAGAACTGTAAGGTCTGTCAGATTGCTTTCTTTGTCTGACACTTCATGCTGTCCCAGACTTCTTAAGGAGAATATTTCAGTGTGCAATTCCATTATCTGGACTCCACAATCCCCTTCTTGTCCCAAGCCATCACTGAGATCCTTCTGCAAAAACAGATAAGAAAGACTCTTTCACAGCCTATTTTGTTCCATATTAGATGAGGATGGAATTGCTGATAGCATCTAGCATCACAGTCTGACTGACAAACCTGCTCTTTCCAGGATGTTCCAAAACTGTTTAAAGGAAATTTGTATTTACTTCATGATTACTGGAACAATTGATTTATTTCTGTTAAGTAAGAGCTGAGAGTGTGAATAAAATTTTAAAGCTGTTTATTTCAGGTCAGCCTTATCCTCTCATTAAATATGGAAACAGATCTCTGGTTCTCTGATGTGTTCTGGCTTTAGCTTTGAGTTTTTCATGCCTAACTAATTGTGGCTGCCATCATTAGTGATGCCATCCTGCCACTCAGATCAATTGGACCTACAGGACATTTCTATTCCTCAGAGAGTGGAAAACCCTATCTCTATCAGTGGAGATAAAAAAAATACAAAATGGAGAAAGAGGAAGACAAACTCTTCCTCTTTCTCAATTAGTTTTTTTTTTTTTTATCTCACTTGCCTGATTGACAATACAACTAGGAAGTACTGCAATTGGTTACGGCAGAATTTATTAATCTGCTTGTATGGGTAATGAGAGTATACACCAGGGCCATATGTTCCATAACACCCCTTTTCACAAAGCACACATCCACAAACACACGTCTCCTTAATTATCACATTCCTCTCCAGACCTGACAGAGACTGAGACACATAAAGCACAATGTCTGCCTTATTACCAGGGTGGAACCACCAGTCACCAGGTAACAATGCTTTTTTTTGGCTCATGCTTGCAAATTCACTCAAAAGCAATATATTTCACCAAACTACAATAATTCTGAACAGTTTTGTTCAGAATTGTTCAGATATTGACCTCTAGTCTGTGACAATATGCAGTAATGACCAAACGGTTCATTATTCCAGTGATTACAATTAATGTTATAATAAAACTTATCAAGCAGTCAGTAATTTCACATATAATATTAATTTAAAAATTGTTGGTTGTTTTTTTTACAAAATACAAGATTCTGTTAATAAAAGCAGTTCAATGGATCTACACTGATGAGCCAAAACATTATGACCACTCACAGATGAAGTGAATAACATTGATTATATAACATTGATTGGCCATAACAGTGGCCAGCTCTGGGATCTATTAGATTTTATGCTAAAACTCATAGTCAGTGTGTTAGATGTGGGAAAAATGGCAGATGTGCAGACATGAGCAATTTTGACAAGGGCCAAATCATTACAGCCAACCCACAGGGTCAGAGCATTTCTGAAACAGCAAGACTTGTGGGGTGCTCCTGCTCAATAGTGGGTATTGGGCATCCAAGGCTCATCGAGACATGAGAGCAAAGAAGGCTATCCTGTCCAAACTGACAGAAGGGCTACTGTGGGAGGAATGTGCCAAAACACACAGTGCCTCACACCCTGCTGTATGTAGATCTGTGTAGCCAGAGATTGGTGCCCATGCCCACCCCTTTCCCACCATCAAATGTGCCTACAATGGACACTTTATTGAACTTCCATTGAGCTGAACCTTAGAGCAATGGTAGAAGGTTGTCTGGTCTGTTGAGTTCCATTATTCCTTTTGCAACAGATGGATGGTCTGTGTCAGGGCATTCATATGGATGTTAGTTTGACACATGACAACTGCCTAAACATTGCTGTAGACCAGGTACACTCTTTTATTACAATGGAATTCCCCAATGTCAGTGGCCTATTTCAGCAGGAAATCAAGCTGTGTGTATATGTTTTCTTTAGCCAAACTGAACTGAAAGTGGAAAAAATGGAAATTGTCTTCATATTTACATGAATATGTTGATGAATGGATCACCCCTAAATTAACAGATGCATGCATGCATGGCACAGCTGATTTGCATTTAGTAATGCCACAAAATTTCATAAAAGACAAAGCTCACAGTGCGGAAAGGCAAAATGACTAGTAATAAACGTCCAACAAAAAAGAATTTTTTTTTTCTTCATAGAGTCAATAGTGGACGTACTTTTTACTCATGTCTGTGACAATAAAAAATATTATTACCTAAAAAGGCCAAAATATGGAGAGAAATCAAAAGTCCGCAGCAATGTTGACTTGGAAAAGAGGGACACTATGCCAAGAGTGGTGGAGGACATTGCAGCAACTCTAAGAGACATGAGTTCAAGTTCAAAACAAATATGGCAAATACTACAAAATGTGAAAAGGTTTAAATAAGGTTTTCTCTAATTATGTGCTAATTTCTTGGTGCCAGATTCAATCAAGGCACCTTCAGAAGTCTTGTAGAGTCCATGCCTTGGCAAGTTGGAACTGTTAGGCAGGTGGTCATAATCTATACTCATCAGTGTAAATACAGTATAATAACAGTGGCAACTACAACAACCTTTAGATCTCTGAATACATTTATATTAACTGTAATATCTATCTGTAGGCCAGTAGTAGTAGCAGTTTTATAGCACATAATATTGTATCTAAGTTAATTAGATCATTATGACACTAATACACTGAAAAATGGGGAAATATGTGGTCAGTCATTTAAAAGTACATATTATGTCAAGTTTACATAAAAATATTAGGTTTCTCATTTGTATTTTATCTCATCTCCACTTAGTTTCTCATACATGTAAGAGCAAAGAACATCAAAGTAACATTGAAGCAGTTTATATGTAATAATGTGGTTCTATGAAGAACTTTTTATCACATTAATTGGAGTTTTGAGTTACATGACATGGAGACCATATTATTACATACATTTTGCCAATTTATATGAGATATGATTATTTATTTCAACAGGCTGTTTCTCAACTGGAAGTAATATTGTGCTGTTTTCAGACAATATAAATTTGTATATTTGTGCTATTCCTTTTTTTGGGTTTTTTTTGTTGCTTCAGACAGTGTAAATTATGTTTTTTTATGTTGATGTCTTTCTTTGTTGTTTGTTTCATTTGGATATACTGAAAGTCACAGTGATCAGGTAAAGTATAATTATATTCATATAAAGGCCATGAACAAGGCCATGTTTTGATTTGCATTAGGCAATTAGGGGAGTGCTAATAGTGTTATATCACTAACAATTATGCATCTGTGTAGCTTGGTCTTTGAAAGAGATGCCTCTGGGATCCAGCTCTATAATTAGACTATCCTCAATCTTAAACCATGGCTGGTTTGTGATTTTTGTCTAGTGCTGGATGTAGAGTAATTGGTGCGATAGGAAATAATAGAAAAGAAAATTGGATTCCCTAGTCTCTGAACTGTTTAGTCGTTTGGAGAGTAAGTACAGAAGCTTGATTCTAGGTTTTGGGAATTCTAATGAACTGCTTTGTCAAGAGAGAAGGACCAGTTAGAGGGTGGAGTGACAGGAGTTCGATACCCCTTTTGTGGTAGAATGTGGAATCCATGCTTAATGGTTTGTTTTGCATACTTAAAAGGCAAGTTCCCCACCACAAATCTCAGCTAAATTTAGTTGGGGGCAGAATGTAGGATTTTGTTCAGTTGATGGAGTAGCCAAATACTATAATTGCTAATCAAATTAAAGTAGGAGTAGCTATATGGCTGTTGAACTTTCATCCTACTAAAACATGTTCAGCAATGGACTTTTTGCAGTGTTCCACCTCATTATCAATGAGAAAAGCAATAAAAAAATTGTGTTCCTGCACAATGTTTACTGCCCATGATAATTTGTGTGTTAAGGTCACCTTATTAGGCTCTGCCAGCTTGGGGATCAATACTGATGGGCTCTACCTTATTAGAGGAGTGAGGGTTAACTTCAAGAACTCTTTTTCTTTAAATTACCTAGTTTTATGCAGGGTAAATAGTAGTGGATAGTATTGTCGTTTCACAGCTCCAGGTTCCAGGTTCAAGAGTGAGCTTAAGACAGTCTGTAGAGAGTTTCAATGCATGTCCTCCCTATGTCTGCATGCGTTTCTTTCAGGTTCTCCGGATTTTGCCCACCTGCAACAAACAAACCAGGAAATGGATTGGCTAAAATGAATTGCTCCTGGTGTGAATATGTACATATGTGTGTGCAAGGTGCCCTGCAATGGACTGGTGTCACATGGCCAGTGTTCCTGGGATAGACTCCAAATCCATCATGATCAGTATGAAGAGCTTACTGAAAGTGTGTGTGATGATTTATTGAGTTAATTGTATTACAGGGAGCAATTTATCTTAGCCAATCCACCTACTGGCATGTTTTTGGGTGCTGGGAAGAAAACCAGAGAACCCAGAGAGGAAGCCACAGAGACATGTGGGGAACATGGGGGCAACTCCACCATAACCCCCTCGTGATACCCCGTCTTTGTCACATGCAACATATTTGCAGCACTTTCTATACATTGGATCAGCATTCAGGCTTAACGTCTCCTCTGCAAACCCAAACAAGTTATGAGGTAAGGTTACACAGTCCCTTAAGTTTTTTTTTTTTTTTTTTTAAAGGTAGATAGAATCTGCTCTGTATGTTCTTTAGGATACTGATAATACAGAGATATTTCCCTTTTGAAAATACCCACATAATAGACTTGGAAGCCTGTTTGCATCTGCAGAGAAGAGAAGAAATTTCATGAGCCTGGTCTAATAAAATATTGTGCAAAGTACAATCTTGACACAAAGTGGTCAAAGCTTAATATGTTGAAAAAAATAGATGAATTATTTATTACACATCAATCTTATTCAAATACTGTAGTGGTAAAAGCAAGCTTTGTTAAAATACATGGGTCAGACAGTCTCATATAGAGTCAAAATTTAACACTGTTGTGTGCATTGAACGTGCTTCCAACTAAGTTGCATGCAAACATTTATTCTGTGACACTAGGTTCAATATTACACACTTAATAACTGTCAAATATCTCTGTATTTAATACCTCTGAGCTATTTAAAGAAGTTCTTAAATATGGTAGACTATGATCAATTATGAATTGTGGATCACACCCTTAAGCATGTGGAATTAATAAGACAAGAAGGAATTAATTAGAGATGGGTAAGCACCTAAAAATGCAATTGCCATAGTGTTTTTCTCCTTCTGATTATTTCTAAGTGTACACTATCATCTACTGTGAATATATCATCTTTTGAACAGGGGTCTTGGACTCCTAGAGAGCTACCACATGCAGCTCATAAGGCCTACCCAATTACCCAAGAAGCCAAATCTAAAGTCTGATGTACTAAATGAGGTATAAACCTAAACTGTCTTGTGGGTCTCTAGGAATAGAGTCTGACCAACACTATCTCACTAGGAATAAAAGTTGCTGTGTGATACTGTGTTGGTCTGACAATTTGAAGTAGAACTTCAATTCACATGACCAGATCCCTTGGGTAGGGATTTGGATATTTTTGTATTTGTTTGCAAAAGATCTCTACATCAGTGGCATCACTAGGCCTGGTCTCTACCAGACTATATACAATCTTTGGTAATGTTTTTTGTACTGATGTTCCTTGAAAATAATAATTCCTGTATAATCACTGAATCTAATGGCAATAGTAGTGACATAAACAACTATCTATCCATTATCTATACTGCTTATCTTTCAGGATTGTGGGGAAGCTGGAGTCAATCCCAGCTGACCTTAGGCAAAAGGCAGGGTATACTCTGGGCAGGTCGCCAATCTATCGCAGGGCTAACAGAAACTAACTGTTGTTCACACTTATTCACACTCACATTTACACCTATGGGCAATTTATAGTAGCCAGTTGACCTAATCTGCATATCTTTGGACTGGGGGGAAACTGGAACACCAGGAGGAAACGAACACAATCATGGGGAGAACATGCAAATCCAACAGAAAGGCCCTGGACAGCCTCAAAGTTTGAAACTAGTATAAAACAGTATAAATTTTTCAGATGAGTTAGTAAACCATCCTTGACCTTTTCTTGCCACTGGGCATCACCTTGTAAAACCACTTTTTTGAAGGCTGCCGCACATCTCCTTTTGCCATCTTGCCTTGCCACAAACAGAAAAGCCCATCTTTGCTTCAAAATGCACTTCCCCTTTTGATGATTCAACTAGAAAATGATCTGGAACTTTTATCTCCCAGAAAGAAGCATCACATAAAATTATCATATCTTTCTCCTTAATTTTTCTGCAGTCTCTTGTGCTTCAAATTCTGCCATTTCCCCTCCTTGCTTGATCAGTTTCATCAATTGGAGATGGACGAGCAGTGTCTTATGATGAACCCTAGCCATCATCCGGTCTTTTGATATATTGAAGCATGGCTACAGCAAGTGTATCTTGTGACAAGACTATCTTGTAGTCTGCTTGATATGTGCTTGGTTCTTTTTGGTTTGACAATGGTAAAAAAGTTGCGATCATTGCATGTTTCAATCAGTCTGTACTCCACAGCTCATTAAAGCTGTCCTCTTTGCTATATTCTTAAAAGATCTGTATGAGGGTTTCCATAAGTTTGGTTGCTTTGGTAGGGTCAGCCTTAGTTGATTGGAGCATGTCAAATACAAATATTGTTTTATCCCACCTTTCTGAACACTACAAGGAGCTCTATGAAATTCAAGTCAATTTGATAGAGTATCCTGTTTCCTCTACAGCTCTCTGTGGATTGGCCTCATCTGAAATTTCATCTAGCACTCATATTACAGCAGTCAGCCTGTCCATAAAGTTTCCACATGCAGCATAGCAGCAGGCCTATTTAGTCTTTGTAGTTCCTGTGGTGCCCCACTGAACATTTCTTTCTGTACATCAAGCTACTTGTTGTAAACAAACAGTGTGCGCTGCAGTGTACAAAGAATGCATATTTGGCAACCTTCTTAACTCTTTTTTGGACCCCAGATCACCTGTCATTCATAGCCTTAACCTGCCACTTTCTGTATTCCAGCCCATACCTTTCCAAATACAAAATTATTTTTTCAGCTAAACTGGCTGCATCTAAGCTTTCTGCTTCCCAGTAGTCAAGAAAGCGCTCCCAAACCACACCATCATAATAATACCTTACAACCGGGAAAACTTCTTCTTCTTCATCTTCTTATTCTTTTTACATCTTTAGCTTCATCTGTTAAAATAGAAAAGTACTCACGTTAACCTCTTTTATAATTTTGTTTCTCAACATTCATGCTAAACATTCTGAAATCACATTTTGAGTGTTTTTGCTGATGTATTTTGCATTTCTGGGACTCTGTGGCAGCCATCTTTTCACTTAGGCATTATATTTACTTCTGAGATCTAAAATCCCAACTAAATTTCCCCTGTTTTTTTATTTGATTTGTTTGTTTGTTTTCCATCTCCAATCATTCTTAGGACAGATGTATTTTTCTGAGCAGTTCTTTTGGACTCGTTCCATGTAATCAAGGCATACACATGTGTCTGATTTGGCATACTGAACCCACTGTCTTTGGATGTGGCCTGCTTCTAATTAGAATAGCCAGTCTCTATTGTGAATACACTGTTTTTTGACATTGTGAAAATCTGCATGCAGATCAGTATGCTGTATCCTTCGACTGGGAATACTCAAGCCATGGCCAAGAATTGTACCACTCACTGTGGAAGCGTCTTTTCAATGCTCCATGTAGTGTTTTAGGGAATGTCTTTAAATGAGTCTGCATTACTGTATCATATATCTAAAAAAGAATATATATAAAAAAGAAGAGAGAAGAAAGTGGAAAATAGAAATATCTAATACAGTTCATGGTATTTTTCCCCAATCATAGCATTCATGCATTCATTTTTACCTTTAGTTTGATTCATAAAAATTGGTAAAACAGGACACATTTACACATACATCATTAAAGCTTTACAAATACCTAACCATAATGTCTTATATATAACATACATACAACAGATAATACACAAAAACTAAAAACATGTTATTTTACTGAGTGACATGGTATGTTACTGCATCAGAATTTATATGAAGAGAGAACAAATGCCTCTGTCCCTCCTTCCCTCACATGAATTTCTCCTTCTCCCTCTTCTCCTTCACTCATTTTTCCATCTCTTCCTTCTATGGCTTTGTCTTGCACCGTGTCTCTTGGTCTCTCCTGCCTCCTGTGTCCTTTTCCATTTCTCTCCATATCTTCCTCCTGTCTAATCTTCAGCATTTATTGCTGAAAAAGCTGGAAATATCACCACCTATTAAATTCATATTCATCTTTGGTTTGCACCATAGGTCAGTCCAACTACTCAGACCTACAGTAGTCAAGATGTGAAAGGATCTGGTCAACAACCATGTATTACATTACACTGTATGACCATGTTTAAGTTGCCAGTTAAGTTACTGATAATCTAGCCATAGCTACCTATAGATCCACCCTTGCTTGTAGGTTCATTACTACATGTAAGCTGGTCTTATGAAAAATGTTTTTGTTACTATAACTAACTACAGGGATATTTTAATAAAAAAATAATACATTTCTGAGCACAATATTTTTATAGACAGTTATTTTGGCATCCCCCAATCATTTGCTGTCGCCAAGTGCAGTCCATACCCCCTGCACCCCTCTAGTATTGTTGCTGCTCTACATATCTGCAGATAGTGATTTACAATTTCATGTTTTTAATTACTTATCTTCAGTAATTGCTTTATCCTGGTCAGTGTTGCTGTGGGTCAGGAGCCTATCATAGGAACAGTGGGTGTGAGGCAAGAATTCACCTTTCCATCATAAGATACATCACAAATATTTCATTTTGTCAGATCAAAATTTACAATTATAAAACCCAATTACTTTTCATCAATATCAGTGATGGCCTATGATATTTTTTGCACACCTGGAAACTCCCCTTATAAAAAGCAGTCTACAATAATCTCACTAGCTATCAGTTCTTCTTATGATACCCATTTATGTTAAATGAAATGCTTTTATGTAGCATAAGGATCAGTTGCATTCTTTCTGAACATTTTGGTATTATGGAAGAGTGATGACGTAGTTTGGCATTTGTCATAACACCTCACTTCTCTGAGATCTATCACTTCTAACAGCTCCATCATTCGGTCCCCAACACATACCTACGTCTATGTATGACAAAATGATGATTCTGTCAGATGTTTACAAGCTGTAATTCTGTTAATTTCATAATGTTTCAAATAAATAATTGATTTGAAATAATAAAACTATGTAGTGGTTTAGAAGTGTTTTATATATATATATATATATATATATATATATATATATATATATTTATTTATTTATTTATTTATTTATTTATTTTTTGGTATCTGGTCTGAACATATCTATCATTATACGTATGCAAAT
>JAQQZR010000038.1:19154227-19175625 GCA_030068235.1 Notoglanidium macrostoma | reverse complement strand
GAGAAGAGCCGGGTGTGGAGGGAGGGGGGGAGGGGGAAGGGGGGGGGGGTCAAACCTATTAAAGTGCAGGTTTAAGTCGTTTGCACATTCAACGTCCCCATCCATCCCAACACTTCTCTTTTGTTTCAGGCCAGTAATATCCCTCATTCCATTCCACACCTCCCTGGAGTTGTTTACTTGGAGTTTGCTTTCCAGCTTCCTCCTGCAGCAGTCTTTCTCCTCTGCAATCTTAAATTTCAGCTCTCTCTGTATCAGTTTTAACTCTTCTTTGTCACATTTCTGAAAACGCTCTTCTTCTTGTTGAGTGTGGCTTTGATGTCTTTGGTCACCCAGGCTTTATTGTTGGGGAAGCAACGAAAAGTTTTCATGGGAACAACCGTGTCCACACAGAAGTTAATGTATTCTGTGATGCAGTCTGTTAGATTGTCTATATTGTCCCCGTGGGAACTGCAGAGAACATTCCAGTCTGTTGCCTCAAAACACCCCTGCAGAATCTCCTCCGTTTCCTTTGTCCATCTCATAACAATTTTCTCAACTGCGGGTTACCTCTGGACAACAAGTTTGTAAAGGGACCTGAGGTGGACAAGGTTGTGGTCAGCCCTGCCCAGGGGAGGGAGAGAGATGGAGGTGTATGCCTCTGTAGCATTGGCATAGAATAGGTCCAGTGTTCTATTGTCTCTGGTTTTTCAGTCAACATATTGCTTGAATGTTGGTAGAACAGTGGAGAGGTTTGTTTGATTGAAATCTCCTGTGACGGCCATAAACACATTCGGACTGCGAGTCAGGAGGTCCGCGGTTGCAGAGCTGATGACGTCACAAGCCTGCGCCGCCGAGGCGTCAGGGACAGTGTAAACAATAATGATAATGGCAATGGAAAACTCTCTGGGCAGGTAATATGGTCGAAGACTGACTGCTAACAGTTCAATGTGTTTAGAACACACAGCCATTCTCATCTTAACGTGACTGGGAGAACACCAGCGGTTGTTTACATAAAGATCGAGTCCTCCTCCCGTCTTCTTTTCAGTCGTTTACATTTACATATGTAATTTACATAATGACATTTGGCAGACATCCTTATCCAGTGTGACTTACAAATATCCCTGTTACACAGGTGAGCAGTTGAGGGTTAAGAGCCTTGCTCAAGGGCCAATAAGCGATAGCTTGGCAGTGTTGAGGTTTGAACTCACAACCTTTCGATCACTAGTCCAATGTCTTAATCACTGAGCTACCACAGCACCGGTGTCACGGGCCGCTCTTACACTCTGAAACCCATTTAAATCCACTACAGAGTCCGGGATGTTTTCATGCAGCCATGTCTGTGTGAAACACATAATAATGCACTCCCAGAAATGTTTCTCCGATCTTGTTGACGCCGCCAGCTTGTCCATCTTATTCACAAGAGATCTAACATTCCCCATCACTATCGAAGGGAGCGCAGGACGAAATCTTTTCTTCTTCAGCCACCATGCTCTCCCTGCTCTGCAGCCATGGTAGTTCGTCTTGATCTCCGTAGGGATGGCATGCTGGACGCCGGTTCGGCTATGCTGCTGGAGCCGCAGCAGCTGTTCCCGGCTGTAAATAATGGAGCCGCTTGGCGTCACGGTCATCGCGGAGTAGTTGGTGTTGAAAGTTGTCTAGTCTAGTAAATAATAATTAGTGTATCTACACAAGTACTATACACTAACCAAAATAAATAACCAGAGTAAATAAAGAAAAACAGGAAGGGAGAACAAGAAAATCAGCGTAAAAAGTAGTAAAAAGCAGTAAAAGCAGAGAGCACGCCAGACAGGCTGCCATCCGTGACAGCGCCGGAAGTATGAAACAAATTAAACAATTAAAGAATGAAACAAAAATGAATTTTCACAAAGTCTGCCTCAGTTTTTATGATGGCAAGTTGCATATACTCCAGAATGTTATAAAGAGTGATCAGATGAATTACAATTAATTGCAAAGTCCCTCTTTGCCATGAAAATGAACTAAATCCCAAAAAAACATTTCCACAGCGTTTCAGCCCTGCCACAAAAGGACCTTCTGACATCATTTCAGTGATTCTCTTGTTAACACAGGTGAGAGAGTTGACAAGAACAAGGCTGGAGATCACTCTGGCTTGCCGATTGAGTTAGAATAGCAGACTGGATGCTTTAAAAGGAGGTTGCTGCTTGAAATCATTGTTATTCCTCTGTTAACCATGGTTACCTACAAGGAAACATGTGCATTCATAATTGCTTTGCACAAAAAGGGCAAGGATATTGCTGCTAGTAAGACTGCACCTAAATCAACTATTTGTCGGATCATCAAGAACTTCAAGGAGAGAGATTCAATTGTTGTGAAGAAGGCTTCAAGGCACCCAAGAAAGTCCAGCAAGTGCCAGGACCATCTCCTACAGTTGATTCAGCTGCAGGATCAGGGCACCACCAGTGCAGAGCTTTGCTTAGGAATGGCAGCAGGCAAGTGTGAGTGCATCTGCACACACATTGAGGCGAAAACTTTTTTGAGGCCTGGTGTCAAGAAGGGCAGCAAGGAAGCCACTTCTCTCCAAGAAAACCATCAGGGACAGACTGATATTCTGCAAAAGGTACAGGGATTGGACTGCTGAGGACTGGGATAAAGTCATTTTCTCTGATAAATCCAATTTTTGATTGTATGGGGCATCTGGAAAAAAGATTGTCCAGAGAAGAAAGGATGAGCACTACCATCAGTCCTGTGTCATGCCTAGAGTACATTCACATTTATGTCATTTGGCAGACACCCTTATCCAGAGCAACATACATACATCTTATTTCATACAAGTGAGTAGTGATGGTTAAGGGCCTTGCTCAAGGGCTCAGCAGTGGCAGCTTGGCGGTGCTGGGATTTGAACTCACCTTCCGATCACTAGGCCAACGTCTTAACCACTGAGCTACCACAGACCACAGGGTAAAGCATCCTGGCACTATTCATGTGGTTACTTCTGGGCCAAGGGAGTGGGCTCACTCACAATTTTGCAGCCATGAAAACAGACAAAGTATACAGCCATGAATTAAGAATGGTACAAAAACATACTCCGAGAGCAATTTCTGATGGCATGATAAGGCAAAGGTTTATCAAGTGGCTCGGGGAACAAAACATCAAAATTTTGGGTCCATGGCCAGGAAACTCCCCAGACCTTAATCCCATTGAGAACTGGTCAATCCTCATTCTTCGGGTGGACAAACAAAACCCCACAAATTCTGACAAACTCCAAGCATTGATTATGCAAGATTGGGCTGTTATCAGTCAGGATCTGTCCCAGAAGTTGATTGACAGCATGCCAGTGCGAATTGCAGACGTCTTGAAAAAGAAAGGTGCAAATATTAACTGCTTGCATAAACTTAATGTAATTGTCAATAAATGAACAATTTGAAACTTATGAAATGTTTGTAATTATACTTCAGTATACCATAGAAACATCTGACAAAAAGATCTAAAAACCCTGAAGCAGCAAACTTTGTGAGAACCAATAACTGTGTCATTCTCAAAACATTTGGCCAAGGCTGTACATCATTGTTATATAGTGATCATCATTGCTGCAATATCAAATTATCTTGCCATTATTCTGGCAGCAGCAGTACTGTCAGAGTAGTGCTATTAGAAATAAAAACAAATCATCACCTTTTGAGAGATATTTTAAAATAATAAATTAAACGTAGTAGGTGACACTAATATTTAAACAACAGGATATTGCATGTTTTTTTATTTTAAAATACATTAATATGTAAACAACAGGATACTGCATGTTTTTATTTTAACATACAGTAGTATGTTTCAGACATATGTTTTCTTTTTTTTCTGCAGGTCACTGCAGAAAAATTATTTGTTAGAGCCTGCCTGGATAGAATTACAAAGGCCTAATTAAGTTTGGAGCATGCTTACTGAAGGAGCTTGGACACTTTTACGTGAAGAACTTTTCAAGATCCTTCAAATTCTTATGGCTGTGTATATAAATTGCCACCGGTTCCCAATAGGATTCACATCTGAAATGCCTGCAAAATAACCCCAATCTATCAATGATCCATGTCATTATCTTACAGCGGGGTATTTTATGTGCTTCCTTGTATGTAGTTCCTTTTTTATGCCAGTTATTCTGATGTGAATGGCCAACTGACTTTGAACCTATCTGATGTAAACAAACAATTGCAGCTGTAGTTTCATTGATGTTTGGAGAAGTTCAGGAGCCATAATTTGAAGGCTGCTCTCAGGAAGGGCTTTTATCCTGAAACCCATCCATCACGTAAGCACGTGGTATGTTATAGTTTAACACAAGGATAACCCCAAGGATCAATTAATCTGTGCAATTTTAAACTATAATCTTGGGGTTCTCCTTTACTAACCTTACCATCTTTGTCACCATTTGGAGGATAGTATTGTCACAAGCCTATTTCCTGGCAAATTTTTCCAAGCATTTTTTAAAATAAATATAGCCATGATTGTGCATGGTGGAATTTTTAAGAGCTCTTGCATACTTTTTCTACCTTTAATCCTGTAATGTGTAAAGTGATTATATTAGTAATTAGCTATAGCAGATTATTTAAATAATTTGAACAAAATGCAATTATGGTTATTTCATAAGAATATTACTGAAATAGTTACTGAAATGTTTAAAATAAAAAAACCTTCTAGTACACATTTTGAATGATATTTTTAAATAAAATGCAATATATTTTTCTTGAAATGTAATTGTATAAATCTACGGTAGGACCTTTATATAAGGACTTAATGTTAAGGCAGATCATAGGAAAACATTTTCAGCCACTCAGAAAGGCTTCTTCCTCTCCGGATTTTGAACAATGTGCAAGGCAACACAATTCTCATCCCTCTGCCAGTGATACCTAAGGAGAACACACACACATACACTTCTGTTACATAAATAACCAGTAAAGACCGAAACTATGAGTTACATTACATTTCCCCCAAAATTGCTATTGCTAACAACATTTTACAATAACCACTTACTCTGTCAATCCAAGTACCAAAAGACAGTCCCCCACAGAGAGACTGTAGTCTTGGTCATTCATAGAGACACTTGAGGATCCCTCCTACAGTGAATGGCAGAAAAAGAAACACATTTGCTAGACCACTTGGTCAGTGACTATGGACATACATGAATTAAACAAGTAAATTTGAGAAATATACTAGCTGCCAGATCCATCCATCTGTGGCTCTTTTGGATGTCTCTGATTCTCCGGGACCATACAACATAACCTGAAAAACAAATATTCATAAATTATGTGATTATCAATTTTCCCATCATGATTGTATCTACCAGACTATTCATAAAATTTCTCTTTTAAACATTGGTAGAATTCCTTTAAACACTTAAACACTAAAGACCTGCTGACAGGTTCAGATTTGCATACATTTTCATATTCCCAAGAAGGCTTAGGGCGTAAGTGGTTAAACTGGCAAATGTGAAACTTCACATATTTTTTAATACTTACTTAAATCATTGAAGCTTTGATCATTGTAAGTAAATTGAGAGACCCATCCAAACAACCCAATGCAGATGGCATCACAATGGAACACAATACACAGACTTTTAATATTGTAGTGTTTTAAAAGCCCACATACAAATGGACGAACTTGTAAATGTATTCCAAAATACAAATAAATTGTATTATATTTTTACAATAGGGAACAGTTAACAAGTTTAGAATTGAACAAATTAGGCATTATGTAAACTGCAGGCCATTTGTCAATGTTGCTATTTGCCTGTTTTCTGAAAGAATTTGCCAGACGGTTCTGCCTTTCACTGCCACCTGGGTCAATACCCATGAATCAGCTCAATCAGCCAACAGCTTGAATCTAGACTTTCTGATTGTTCATTTGTTTCCCCTGACTGTAAAAGTTAAGCTATTTATTTCTCAGAGGTATAATGTTTGTCATACCCTGTTATAGGGTTTAATGTCACTTGTCCATATGGGAGCTCGCGACTAATACTATGTATCAGTAACGTGATGTGACAAAGTGATTTGATTTTTTTTTATGGACAACTCAAAAGCTTGCACTAGATCATACTGTTTCTTACCTCAATTCCTTCTTACCTCAGTCTCAAACTGAGTTCCAAACATGTCCAGAGGTCGTCCACTGACCAGTGCAGGCTTTTGCTTCTCCACCCAGTCTTTGAAGCAAAACGGGGTCATCACATTCATTGCGTTGAGTGGGAAAGGTGGCGGCTTGAAAGGTTCAGCTACAAACATTCATGTCAGTGAATATGTTGTTCACTTATTGTTATAGATTCAGAAAAACATACAGACCAATACAAGACATACAAGTACAAGTATTGGGACAGTGACTTCAAAATTACTACAGGGTGTCCCACAAGTCATTTTTGCCTTATATGAAATGTAAGACAAAATCATCTCTGCATGTGAAAACATCAGTTCTGATACTTTAAGAAATGTTCAATGTTCTTGTATTTAGCATATACATAAGTGTCCCAAAGTCCAAGGCTGCCAGTTTTAGCATTTGTTGTAATATCTGTATCTAATTAAATAATTGCCCATGTATCCAGACTTTTGGGACATCCTGTAAAAATACACCCCGTATGTTGCAACATGGGAACTATTACAAAAAAGAGTTGTGTTAAGGCAAAGATCTTGGGAAGGGGAACCATTTCTTTAGCTGTGAAGTTTCAGAGGAGCGCAGTGGCTTACATAGTACTTAATTGGGAGAAGATTGAAACATCAAAAATGTTTTGACCTAGAGTAGGATGCCTAGCCATACCAAGTAAACAGAGGAGAAGGGAGATTGAGAGGTGACCAAAGGATCACTGTGACTGGACTCCAGAGATCCTGTGTAAATATTTAAAAACCTTTCAAAATTCAACTATTTCTGCAGAACTTTGAGCCTTTATGGTAATGTGGCCTGACAGAAGCCTCTTCTCAGTGAAATGCACATGGTGGATAACTTGGAGTTTGCCAAAAAGGCATCTAAAAGGATTCTCAGACCATGTGAAACAAAATTATATAGGCCGATGAAACCTGATTGCACTTTTTGCAAATCTAAAGGTCTGAAGGTCAAGTATTACACTTGGAGAAAACCACTTACTGCTCATCACCTGACATGTGACATCTCTACGATGAACACAGTGGTGGCTGCATCATGCTGTGGGGACTGGGAGACAGGATCAAGGGTAACATGAAGGGATAAAACTACAGAAGCATTCTTGAGGAAAACTTGCTCAAGAGCACTTATGGTATCAGGCCTGTGTCCAACAAAAATGATTTTTGTGCTGGCAGCATCTATTTTCTGTACAGATCCTATGAAGTTTCAGGCTGAAAGCACTCAGCATTCTTGGCGCAAAAACGCCCATAGACACCACCAAGCTAGTCAATGTCACTTTTCTTTCAGCAAACAATCAAAATCAAGAAGGAATGGGACTAATGATAGCAACACTGTAAACAATGGTGGAGGAGAAACTGATCCTGGCTGCTACTGACAACATTTTTATGATCTAACACTGATCTAATAATTTACACGTATCATGATCAATATTCAAAATTAATGTGATTTCTTTCCATTGTTTTAGCTAACCTTTTTAATGTAAACAGAGACTTGACGTTCATAATGAAGCAATCTGGAAGTGTTTGTAGAAGTTTTTTGTAACCTAGCAACAATAAGTGCATGAGAAAAGTGCCCAGGAAGTGCTCTGAAAATGAGTTTGTGGGTGCTGCCAGTGCAAAAAACACATCTGGTGGACACAGGCCCTTACTTTTCAACAATGACCCAAAACACTCAACCAAGACAATATAGGAGTGATTCTGGGACAAGAGTGCCCCAGCTAGACACATCCTACACATGAACCTTACTGAATATCTCTGGAGATGGAAAAATATAATATATGGACACTCCCCATCAAACCTGACAAAGCTTGAGAACTTCTGAGGAGGTGAAAATCCACAAATACATATCAGCCAAACTTGTAGTATCATAACCAAGAATACTTACAGCTGTGTTTACTACAAGTGTGATTTAACAAATTAATGATTTTTAGCTTGTGCGAATGCAACTGATTAGTTTTTTTTAATAAATTTGTAAAAGCTTTTAATTAAAAATATGTTTTAATTTAACAAAACAAGGAAAAAGTGAAGGAGTCTGAATATTTTCTAAATGCACTTTATTACATTCATATTGAAAAGATGGCGAAATATTGCAATATGGGAGTGTTTTTGAGCTTCCACAAAAAGGAACATAAAGGGAGCTGTTCATATAAAACACGTCCCCAAATCTAACAACTGGTGCAGAGGACAAAAAGAAGTTACCTGGGTCAGGTTTTCCAGTCTTATGCTGCTTCGATGCCATGAACCTGTCAGCAAAAACAAAGTTTGTACAGGCTGTGTACCCAGAGAGCATTTTTAAACTCATTACAATGACTTACTCCTGAATAACTGGAACAAGCTGAGTGCCGAGGTTCTCACAGTAAAACCAGCGTTCAAACAGGATGTCTGTGCTGTTATCCACATAGTACCTGGAATAAAAAACAACATGCTGGAGTACAATGTGAACATATACATCTGCAATCATTCTGTGATATTTCTGGCTATGGTTGGAAAGTAGTGATTATACAGATTTTAAAGCAGAATTAAGGGGCTACACACTCTGGGCACTGGCATAGCTAAGAACAAATGTGAAATCACTTGTTCTTTGACAAAAAGCAGCCATAGTTGAGTGATTCTGATTATGGAATTGTTTCAAATGGATGTTATGATCCAAAAATATTTTTGGAATTTCCTTTTTTATTTCCTTCATTACGAGAACGTAAGATTTTACACAATTGATACTTATTATTTGAGGCTTTATTACAGCTTTATGAGACTACCTTTCTGAGAAATAGGTGTATTATCTGTTTAATAAGTGTGTCTTGACACAAAATATTCCCTGAGGACCAATTTATAATATTAAAGCAGTATGTGTGGTGGAGTTTTATTAGTATCTTTCTAAGTTACCGGAGACAGTCGGTCTCTGAGCGCAGTCGTCTCCTCTCCACCACTAGTCCCACTGTGTTGGCCTGCCTCTGAGGAGAGTGGGGGATTCGTGCTGGCAGCAAAAACATCTGGCAAGGACCAGACCATACAGCACATATAGACAGTTAAATGCTTACAAGCAGAAAGAAACAAAGAAGTGGCTACCATCAATCTCAGAGCCACAGAAGGAAAACAAAGGACGCTGACAGATTAGTCATGTCATGATTCCTACCTCTCCTTCACGGATATGCACATCTTTGTGTTTGCCATTCTCTATCACTTTCAAGACCATGTCTCCCCGGATCTGATAAAACAGCTGAGACAAGAGGCAGTGTGAAGTCAGAAGCAAAAATTACTTACTGTTTTTCTTAGAATTTGTTAGGCAAATTATTACCAAAAATACAATTTTACCAGAAATTTATCTTTAACTCATTGTCTCTATTGTCGTGTTGTGTTTACCATTTAAATGCACCATTTACCAATTAATTGTCGCTGTATTTAAGTAAGCATGTGCTGACCTCTACTGAACACACCAGTGCTTTGACGTACCAGCCTCAGCACTACAAATGTTAGCATTTTTTAAACACAACTGGTTTAACTTATTGGCTAATTTCCCAGTGTTTTTAAAGAACTGGGGTTGGTGTATTGAAAATAAAATAAATTCTTTGTTTGGATGTGGCTCAGGCCTGGCTTTCACTCCCATGTACTGAGTTCTAGACTGTAAATTAATATTCTCTAATTTTTTCACAAAGAAACTACAACCTTTTCATTGTTTTCCTTACTGTTAAATAATGCACAGTGTATGAAGTGTGAATATAGCCAAACAGCAAAAACTGCTAGTGGTTAATACGTGCAGAAATGCAAAAGGACTTTGTCCTTGTTGTGAAACATTTCTGTTGTTCAGAGAGTCAAGTCCAAAACCTCAAAACTTTGTGAGTCTGGCTCGTCAATGTTAATATACAATATGGAACTCATGAAAGAAAGAAAGAAAGTAAGAAAGAAAGAAAGCTTACTAATGTGGGAATTTTGTAGAAGTACATATATTTAATGGTTAGTACAAGAAAACTATCATTATTGTAGTTATTAATGAGTGGGTTGATATGTATTAACATTTTGATTTAATGTTTAATGCACTAATGACTGAGTAATTATTTGATGTGCGAGTTAGTTGCACTTTTCTTCTTTAGAGCAAGGCAAGTCCTGAATGAAGTTATTCTGTCCATTGATTACAAACACTGTATACCACTGTGCAATCAAAAGCTATTTTACCATATACATTTGATATGCATATACAGATAGAAAATGTCCATTTAATATATGGCAGGCTTTCCTCGTAGTAGCGGTAGTGTATTATAATTATATGGCAACCTGCTACAGTGCATGTTTAAATTCAAATCAATAACTGAAATGACATCGAAGAGAGAAACCCAAATGGAGCAAAAATCAATTAAGGTCTATGAATCAAAAAATCAAATAATTAATAAGAGAGATTTGGAGTCTTAATGTGCTCTTATTGCAATTTTCATTGCATAGTCATACTCTACCTCTTCACCCTCCTCTATGTGGTAATCCTTCCGTATGTTTGGACCACCAACATACATGATATTTAACTGATAGAAGAACCTGAAAATAACATATTTTACTGAGTTTAGTGTAGACAATGTTAGCACAATAATGTTAAATGACTTAACTATTATCTAATCTACTTACATTAATTTGTTGCAGACAGGTGGTAAGAACGAAGGCTCATTGTCCTTAATCCACTTGTCTATGTTGATATGAAGAGACTCGTTTGTCATTTTCTTGTTGATTTAGTCTATAGTGATATGCAGGAGCAATTTTGAGCACTTATTTCATGCTGGGTATTTACTCTTCACCTATTAACATTGTACCCGTTGACAGAGATAAAGAGGGGGGAGGATCACAGATCACGTGTGGCAGAATGAGGTTGTGCTTCACTGAAATGCTTGGTTACATTTCATTGGTTATCTAATAGTATATACAGAAACCATGAACCCAGACCTTTGGAAGTTGGTTTTAGCCTGGCTTCACTATACACTGTTTTGGATATATGACATTTTAATATCTTGAGTTGTTTTTGCTAACAGTTATTTTATTATGTAAGCTTTAGTTTACTTTGTTTATGGTTTGCACATCACTGTGGCTCAATGAAAAATGTATTATTTATGACACTGTAGAAGATGTTCTGTGTTATGGAAATAATACAAATACTGAGCCTTCTACACTCAGAAGAGCAATTTTAGTAAGTTATGTGTGTGTAACAGGCCCATGAGGCGTGCGGCCAGATTATATTTTGTCTTGTAAAGAACAGGGAAATAAGAAGACAGGCAACAGGTAGTGTGCTTTCTTCTTTCGCTTCAGCCAGTCTTTATTTATACACATATGTGTTTAATTGCACTTAATCTGCATCAGGAACTTCACGTTTCTCACATCCAAACTCATTACCAAGTCATGTTTCTAAACAATATACAGTAACTCTAATTCCAGAAACAATATTACAATTATGTGTGCTGTTATTCTTCAAGTGCAAATGAAAGAATAATACATTTGTCTCCAAACTTACTCGGTCTGCTGCTTAGAGCTTCAGAAAATGCACTACTATTCGCAAATAGGTTCCCAGATGAACTGGTTCACATCACATTAATCTTATTAATCAATTTATATATATGTATATACATAATATAATAATAAATATATATATAATAAAACCCAACAGGAGCAAAATACACATCAAAACAAAAAAAAAAGACCATCGGATTTACATTTTCATGAGTCCAAAATGATATGGGCCTCATGTGTGTGAGTTTAACATTTAAAGAAGAACCTGTAAAGAAGAGGGAAATAAGAAGACAGGCAACAGGTAGTCTTCTGCTTCTTTTTCTTCTTCTTGCTTCAGCTAACATGAGAGCTGAGAGCTGGCTTGCTGTATGACGGCCACGCCCAACCGTCTCACCTGAGAGGTAATGCCCCCTTGTGGCGTAAATTGGAATCCAACCCCGAATAAGATTTTACACTCCATTTAAGATTTAAAAATAAATTCATAAATCATTCATAAATTTACACATGAAAAATACAAATAGTACACAATATTAAATTACATAATGTGACCACACATTGTCTATACATAACATGCAGGTTAAACTTATTATATCATAAACATTTACTTTAATTTTTACAAGGGGAAGCTGATCATGTGAGAATCACGCACCACCGTTTCGCAAGTATTTCATTGCACCGGAAGTAATGCCGACCATTTCCGCACCCATTGGCACCTGTGGTCTAACACACACATGTAAAATAAAAGCAACAGAAAACTTTATTAGAGTTCATTTCGCGTTGGAGGAAAATATTACTTGCTGCAGCAGAAAGTAGTTTCGACAGAGGTTATATTATGGACCGTCTATCTCTTCGGTATTAGCAGATAGTTGTAGATAGTTATATAGATTACAAAATGGTCCTTTTAGTCATTTAGTTTCAGTCCCTGGTATGTTGGTTTACTTACTTATCTAGTAAATAAAGCGTTTGTCTTTTATTGCGGTCAGAATCCGTCAGCGTATAGGGGGGTCCGACTGCTTTTTTTTTTTAGCAAACAGACCAGGTTAAAGTGCATAGTGTGGAGAAGATAGCTAGTTGCTTGCTACGAACATATCAGTTAACTGGTCTAGCCGACCTGCTTATGGGAGTAGCTGATTTTAGTATTGTGCAGCCTGGAACTGTTATATAAAGTCCACTTTACAGATTTAATTCAATTTAAATGTATTAAACTGCTAAATGCTATAAGGCTTACAGGAGCGGTAGGTGGATGGAGCTCCAGTGGCGCAATCGGTTAGCGCGCGGTACTTATACAGCAGTACAATGCAGAGCAATGCCGAGGTTGTGAGTTCGAGCCTCACCTGGAGCAGATACTTTTGAAACAGATTGACTAGGTTTTGAGTTATTTCTGGATCGTAACTTAAGAAGTAATGACTTCAAATTGTATTTGTATTACCCAGTAGGTGATCAAAATGCAGCTGTAAAACAAATGGATAGAAACTTCTCATCCTAAATGTAATGCCGAAATACTCTCAGAACAGAAGAAGCTTTTTACATTCCATATTTCTAGGCTGAATAACAGTGAACGGTTACAGTTCTAAAGCTGCACTATGTTAAGCTGTCTAGCATAGATTTTGAATGGACTTTATAAAGCAGTATATATGTGAATTGTATCTCATTTGTTTCTCCGTTTATTCATCTAATTAAAGCATTACTGAAATTTGCACCTCGTAAAACTGTTTTTCCTCTCTCACTGTACTAACATTTATTCAAAAGAATGCAACTAGATTTTGTGGTAGTTGCCAAAAACTTTCTTTAACTGACACTGATTTTACCTGCTTTTGACAACAGAGGGCACTATAAGATCAACTATAAGGCATTTGATTCCCCTTCATAGTTCAAAGCCATGTGGTGGCAGTATTGTCCAAGGTTTTCTTATGACTGCAATTTAAAAAATAAGTAAATAAATAAATAAATCAACATTGTCCTAAATTGCTAAGAGCTAGGTTTCTGAGCTGGGCAGATATGTGTTGTTTGTTAAATAATTCAGCACTTTTACTATATGTGTGATGCACTGTATTGTTCATGTCAAAATGACCCACACTTAAAATTATTTTCCAAACTTTAAGTGCTTAGTTGGCTCAATTTCTCTAAACATAAAAAATGGTCGAGTTAAATTTATATTGCCAAGAAGATGCTGAGGATTTTCCCTCTAGAGTAGTAAGGTGAAATAAAACAATATTTATAGATGTTCCATATCTTGTATTTCTACACCCATCAACCATTATGGACAAACCTGTGTATCAGACATTTTAATGTTGCAACTGTATTCCTGATTTCTAAGTCCTGGAATGGGTCAGAGGAACATAAAATGGCTAGATACTGAGGGTTAAGCAGGTGTGAGTAGATGAGGTGAGTGTTCTTGATGAGTGGGAGGCCTCTGAGTTGATACCATGATGAATCAACCAAAATAGTACAGACAATTGGCTATAAGCAACACTTCCTCACCATTGCAAATTAAATGACTAACACTGGAATGGATGGCCCAGGAGATTGCTGATGATGTAAACAGTATGACTTTGCCTTTTTTCAGGAGCAATGGAGGCCAGGATACAATTAACATGAGATCAGTGGAAAGCGATGTCTGTGCCGAGAAAGGAGCCGCTTTGAGCAGAACAAACATTAGCACACTGGATCTGGTATGTTCTGGTTCTTAGATGTCTCACACTCATAAATCTTATAAAACGAACAACAGTGGAAAACAGTTTGTATAAGTGTTAAGATCTGCTCATAACTCTTAATTAGCAGTTGACTGAAGTGGTGTGAAGCAGATTGGACATAATCTGAAACATAGATTGCTTAAAATGCAGTATAATCTGGATAAATATATTGTTTGGTAGCTTTTCTTTTTTTTAATACTTCAGCATTTTGATGCCTGCTAATAGAAACATTTCAGAGCATCAGGGTCATTGTGTTTTGTGCCTGCAAATCACACACTTCTTCACACAGACTGACAGATAGATGGATTAATAATTACACACATATTGTATACATTTTACTGATTCTGTAAAGGAATCTGTCATTACAGCAGCCAAACAAAGCACAGCAGCACACATGTAAGTAATGACAAATTATTTTCAAACCCCAATATTGCTTACATTAGACATTTTTGAGGACTAAGTGATAAATAAGGCAAAAAATAATAATAATAATAATTAGAACTTTCATTCATCTCTAGTAACCGCTTTATTATGGTCAGGGTTTGAAGTGGATCCAGAGCAGATGGATGGGTGGGCAACAGCTCATCACAAGGTGCCATGCACACACATTCCCATACTCATTCACACTTACGGGCAATTTTGCACAGCCGATCCAACCACCGGGATGTTTTTGAGAATTGGGAGGAAACTGGAGAAACAGGAGGACACCAACATGGACACAGGGAAAACATGCGCAGAGCCTCCACACAGACAGTAACACAAGTTCCAGATCGTTCCAGGACCCTGGAGCTGTGAAGTGGCAACAAATATAAAATACAAAATATCAGATATTTTTCATCGTTCCCAAACTGTAAAGTCTCTTAAGCTGTCATTCATCAGTTTATTTGTGCTCATATTCAGAGTGACAGTAATTAGGCTGGCTGTTACCTCTGTCCTTTAGGTCACAGTCTTAAATACAGCATACTTAAGGCATTTCTTGTGAAATCAGGGCTCTGCCCATACAGGCCCTCTGTCAATGGCAAGTCAGCAGCATCCATCATCACTGTGTTCTGTCTGCACTTGTGGTGTGTCAAAAGACCATATGCTTAGCTGGCTTTGGAACACGGACAAGACCAAACACACAATCATCACTACAATACATTTCGTTTAGCTAGACATTCCTGTAATGTTTCTTCTACATTAAATTCCCCTTTTTACAGTTTTCTGATTTCCTGTTCTTTGTGTGATAACTGTGAAATATGAAAGTCATTCTGGAAGATAATTCAGTGATAGGACCTGCTGCCTTATCACTCTCTCCATCTGCCCTACGTTAGTTACTATGTCACCAAGAAGAAAATAAATCACTTATTGGCAAGCTGTATTTAGTCCTTGTTTACAAAATGACTGTGACGTTGTGAGCAAAGGCATCTTGAGATTTCTCCCCTGACTTGCCTTTTTTCATGTCTCAAATTTTAGCTAAACTTCAAATCTAAGACGATTTTTAATGGGACAGGCTGCAAAAAAAGTACAAAACTAATTATAGTACACATTTTAATAAAGAATATAATTATATCACATAGATGGGCTTCCCAACCAGCATGTATTATTGCCTCTCACCTACTGTTCCTGGGATAGGCTCCAGATGCACCAAAATGGTTACTGAAGAGTGAACGAATGGTTTATTTTTGGTTTTGTACACAGATAAGCTAGAAAGCTTCAATTAATTGAATGGAGAGAAGGCTAGTTTCCTTTATTTTTAACTTTACATTTTTTTGTTCTTTGGGTTTTCTTGTGATTTCTTTTAGAATTCCGAACTTAGCAGTGACATTTTGTGAATTCACACAGCCATGTCTGTGAATGTATAGTAATATGCAAGTTTTTGTTACAAGTGTCAGTAACCTTAGTCTCTTCTGTAAATCTAATTTCTGGGCAACTAATGACTGAGCACTACGTCTTGGCTTATAATTCTCAGCTGTCTCTGCCTAGCTGTCTTTGCTTCGTTGTAAGTTGTGACAGTTTATTGCCTCAGTGGCCGTCAGGCAGTGCTCCTTATGCTAGAAGATATGATGATTATCATTATGACTGTTTTTTTTTCCAGTGCTCCAGGCAGATTGATTATGAAACATCCAAAAAGGACATGATGTCATCCTACTTGGCATGAGGAACACCAAATCTGAGGAGAGGTATTGTGAAAAGTTTCCTTTTAATGAATGATTAATAGTTCTTTACAAATTCCTGTTTCTTTTCTTACTGGAGTCTAAAAATAGTTTATAACTACACATTCACCTTTTTGTTGTTGTTATTGTTGTTTTAGCCATCTTATAGCATTTGCCTGTAATGTACTTCTGGCCTGTACTACATAACTACGTTCTGTGTTTCTCTCTACACATGAAGTATGCTTGAGTTAATGGAATCAAGTGAAACCACTGGGAAGAAAAGTTCCAAGCTTGTACGAACTGGCAGAAGGAAAGTGTGGGAAGAGTAAGTGAATTATATAGGGGGAGACTGGATTTCCGAAGCTTTCTGAGTTCCTACACTCAACAGAGAAATCTCTTTAGCCTAATTAATTATTACTCTAACTCACTGCTCCTGTGCCAATCCTTTGACAGTCCCGCTTAAATCAACAGCAAACACACCCACGGTTAAAGGATCATTACTTTCAGAGTATTCTGTTCCTGGTCAGTCTTCACATTAATCATTAAGGCTCAGGATTGAAGATTTGTCATTCATGGTGTATCTTGACATCTCTGTATGTGCTATTTTTCAAGCAGTTTTCAATCAGAATTGAAATGTATTGCTGAAACTCTGGATTTACAGTGTAAATAACTGCAGATGAGAAGTTCATTTCCTACCCAGAGAATTATTCATTCAATCATTCATCCTGAGCATCTCAGCACGGGTGGTTCTTTTAAAAAGTGCCTCCCTTAAGTTCCCGTGTAAGACTTCCTGGAATGTTTTTCCCCCTGCAGCTTTTCAGTGCCTTTTATCAGCATAAACCCTGCTTTGCATTTCTTTCTTTTTTTATCTGACAGGCCATAGACACATTATGCACAGTCCTTTCTTTTCTATTCTGGCTTTAGTAATTGAACAGGACACCGCAATACCACATCCTCTGGACTCATTGCCCACATCCAGATACCATGAATAATG
This sequence comes from Notoglanidium macrostoma, assembly GCA_030068235.1. Lineage (NCBI taxonomy): Eukaryota > Metazoa > Chordata > Actinopteri > Siluriformes > Auchenoglanididae > Notoglanidium > Notoglanidium macrostoma. The sequence continues at coordinate 19,158,242 of JAQQZR010000038.1, read as the reverse complement.
GATTCTCAGTGAAAGTATCCCATTTGATTTATGTGTGTTCAAAGAGCCAGATAGTGGGAAAGTGGTCAGATGGTTGTCCAATATCTCCTTTGTGGAGGATCTTTCTGTGCCATGATGCCTAAGCTCATCTCAGCTAGACTATTTGGGAATAATGATCTGAAAAATATAGCCAGAAGATAAAAACATGCAAAACAACACAGACATAATAACTTTGATGTATTTATATAATGTTTTAGGTACATGTAATTTATGTGTCTTGAAAAAAAAGATGATTTCCATGTTCACAGTTGCATTCAAACAGGCGGTACACTATATTTATATTTACCTCTGCATTCACTTTTCCTTTCCCATAAGTTCAACATTAGTCCAATTAGTCTGTCTCATTTTCCACATTCATTAATTGGTGTTACTGCAGAGTGATGTAGGGTTTTGTCCAGAGCTCTTTACCTACAGGGTTGTCAGGGTAGACTACACGGTTGCCTCATCATATAAGGTGGTTTGGATCTTTCAGTATTATGTTCTGTGGCTACATAAATGGTCAATGAGGCCTCGAAATTGCAAATTCAAGCCAACTAATACAAATAATTGAATGAATGGTTAAGGATAGGTCTAGAGACTGAGTTACTATTAATGGTTATATGGTCAACTTGTTTGTAATCAATCCAACTAAATCAGTGTTGCTTATAATAGATCAGATTGAAAGGTGAGGACTTCTGCTGCCTTGGAGCCAGTGTTACCACACTGTTCCAAAAAATTTGACAGAACATCCTTCAACTGTATAAGAGCAAAAAGAACCAATACTCTTCCATACTGGAGGAGTGTGAGGCAGTCCTACATTGCCCTACATTTTTTTTTCTGTCCAGAGCCATATGTGTTACTGTCAACCCATGAAGATCATGAGCAAAACTTGTTTGTCTAAAATAAGCTTTGGATTTCCCATTTCTCCAAATGAACATTTCTTTCAATTAAAATTGTTTACACCCCTTCGAGAATCAATCCATTAGCCAAATATCGATCAGGGTTATGGGGAAGCTGGAGCTAATCCCAGCTGACCTCAGGAGAGACAGGGTACACCCTGGGCAGGTCGCCAATCTATTGCAGGGCTAACACAATAACCATTCACACTTATGGTTAGTTTAGAGTAGCCAGTTGGTCTAATCTGCATGTCTGATCTGGACTGTGGGAGGAAAACCAGAATGCCCAGAGGAAACCCACATAGGCACGGGGAGAACATGAAAACTCCACACAGAATGACCCTAGCTGGCCATGAGGTTCAAACCCAGGGCCAAAGTTTTGTCTTTGATCACATAAAAATGACAGTTCAAAGAAATAATTGAAAGCCCAATATTGCCATGGCATGCATATCCATGATGACATTAATGTCCATAACTATTCTGACCGCAACTTTATATAAGTTAGCATACAAGAAATTCTTTTGTAATTCATCAAGTGGAGAAATCCCAGCTGCTTTTAATGTAAGAGTTGAAAATTAAAAGGTGGGTTGTTGTTGACCTGCAGAGGTTAGGCTGTAGTTCCTCGATGAGAACATTTCAAAGTCTAAAACTTTGTTAAATTGTTCAGCTGAAAAGGACACATGAGCATGTTGTTTACTTGAACAGTGAGGGATGCAAAATCATTTTGATGCAGACCATGAATTTCATTGTGTCACTGGAATTATAACTGGAATTGTATTTTAGTCATTTAAATTTAAGATTAGATTTCTTCACCTTGCACACAATCGACATGTTTAGCAAAGAATGGGCCTGTGTTAAACTTAATATAATACCTAACATTGATGCTCTGATGATTTTTGCAACAAGTGGCTTAGTAAGTCTAATAATATCTATAACTAGCAAAACAAACAAACAAAAGTGTTCAAACCAGGAGACCACTCAAAACTGAAGTATGTTGCATGATGCATGTTTTTTTAATATAGAAACCGTATAAAAGTTGGATCAATGGTTTCTCAGAGTGTCAGATGGCTCAGTAGTCAAGTGTCTATATTTGAATAATTCATCCTAGAGTTTTTGCTACTGATCGTTGTTTCATTATATGCCTACCAGTGAAATACAGGCGTGTCCTTTCAGTCTTTAATCCCTTCACTCACTCTACAATTTATCACCCAGATTTTTACAATTGTTTCAGTAAAAATATTTTAGCGAGTTTCCACAAGTCAAGGATAATCTATTTACCATGTTGCATTATTAATGGTGTTCTAAAGGAAAAATAAAAACCATGAATGGCCCATTCAGTCTTTTCATTTATGCCTTTACTTAGTGGGGTAATGAGCCAACTGCATGTGATTTTGACAGTGGCTAAAGTTGGCCCCCTCTAGACCGTTTACTCTGTGCCAGGCTTTAATCCCTCCAAAGCAAGGCGGCTGACATCATTCCTTCCAGACACTGGGGCTTGTTATTGCTGCCATTCCAGGACTTTGTGCTGTAACTGAGCAAACATTTCATAGGACTTCACAGGAGCTGTCATTCCGGCAACAGAGTGTCGTAGCGGTTCAACACACTAGCACACTTCAGACTGGGGGGCCTACAGACTTTCGTTAATTACATAGCACAGAGATCAGCCGCATTAGCACCCCTGCTGAAGCTATCATTTATAGACTCAGTAGCTTATGAACTATAAATCTGCTCATAGGCAACCATTCGTAGGGAACCTGTTGAATTATCAACAACCACAAAATATAAATAGTCATAAATAGTAAGTAAATATTTGTTCAGGTTCTACTGGTCCTATTCTTGCAATTAAAGAGACAGTGTACCACAAAATGGGAACTTCTAATGTCACTAATATTAATTGATTAAGGTTCAATTTGCTTGAAATAAATGAAATGAATAACATATTAATGTATAATAATGTATCCAGTAGATGTTATGTTAAGATGGGTAGCTTTCTTGTGTGGCATATCTTGGGTTATGAGTTAAATCATTAGTTGATGGCTAAATTACAGAAATGAGCACATGACCAGGTCATGTCCAGAGCTTTTTTATTATTTTTTTAATTTCAAGAACTGACTAAACTTAATATTTCCATTGTCTTCTCACCATGATGTTTTTATACTTTCCTCTCTATGATTACTTGATAATCACCTCATAACACTTGTATTTCCAGGAATCTTATTCTAATAACAATTTCCTGGTTAAAGTGACATGGACTTGAGTCACTCTTCTCTTCAGCGCTTAATTGCAGTGGACTGTGGAAATTGCGTAGATTCAGTTCCCAGATGCCTTAACATAGTTGACGTTTGCTTGAAATAAAGAAGTGTCAAAACCCCAAAACCACTAAGCAGTTTTGATTTATGCTAGCAGAGCCACATTCGATATTCATTTCCTCAACTGCTAAAAAAAACGTTCTTACCTGCACTCAAACTGTTGCATTGTGTGCCCAAGTATATCTTAATTTAGCAGGGTTTTAGTTTTTAATATTTTTTACTAAAACTCAGCAGATGTTTCTGCTTAAAATGTAAAGAAATACCACTTAGGAATGGAGTATCAGAATTATTGGGAAAATATTGAAAAGAATGTGATTACAGAATCCTAGTGTGATCCAAAGGTAATCAAAAATAAAAACTGTTTGAAAATGGTTAGAGTTCATTCAAGTCAGTGCTGAATCCCCAAGTGGTGGAGAGAAAAAGGAAGATAGCGTAATCAAGAGTCTTAACTTTTACTGTAAATGTTTAGACAAATTGGGCCTCTTTTCAGTTCTGTATGTGTAGTTGCTTTGGAAGTCCTTCCCCCCAACATATTCACATTCAAAGCCTTCAGCTGTACTCATAGCTTTAGAGGGCAGTGTAAACAGAAATTTAAACAATTTCCTACATACAATCATCAAATGAAGTTGATTAGCTGACAAGTAAGAAAAGCTCATAACCTCCAGTTTACCTTCAGGTTTACTACATGCATTATGCATCAAGCATTGCAGCTATTTCACACACACACAAACACACACACACACACACACACACACACACACACACACACACACACACACACACACACACACA
>JAQQZR010000038.1:19143822-19154138 GCA_030068235.1 Notoglanidium macrostoma | reverse complement strand
ACACACACACACACACACACACACACACACACACACACACACACACACACACACACACACACACACACACAAAACCTTGGGGTAATTTACAGCAGAGTGGGTGGAGGAAGGCAACCCATGTGAACTGTGAACTGTGAACTACATACAGTAACCAGGGATATGTTCAACCTCAAGACATTGGAGCTGTGAGGAACCAACGCATCCTGCTTGCTTGATGTAGAGTTCTACACAGAACCTAAGAACTCTTGGTTCATGTTCCTAGATTTAACCTTTTTTTCTAAGAGTGTAAAATTTCCTCATTTCTTAATTACATTAGTGTCATTGTTTCCATAAATATGTGAGGCAAATGTTAGACAGCAACAATGACTTGGCTGATTAACCAGCATGAGTGAGCAGATGTGAACACCATGGCCCATACAAACCTCAGCCAGTCATTACAGATCTAGTGTGAATTCTGCATGGTGTGGAAATGTTGAGTAATAGGTCAAATGGGCCATTTTAATATTATTTTTTGCAAGCTCACACAGGCTGAATGAACAAATGCAGCAAGCTGTGTTTGGCCTGCAGGCCCTGAGTTTGACTCTTCTGCACAATGGACCCAAACCATGCCAGCAATACGCACAACATAACAAAACTTTAATTTGTCACATGTCTGTATGTGTGTGAAGATGTACAGATGTGTGATAAGGCTGTTAGGCTGGATCTGATTACTGTTAGAAATGGCTAGGAGTGTTTTGTGGTGGAATGCTTTCTTAATCATGCATTCCAGTGTCAAAACAAAGCTCAACCGTTCTGGGTGCTTGTGCAGGCTGATCTCTGAGAGAGAGAGAGCGAGAGAGAGAGCGAGAGAGAGAGAGAGAGAGAGAGAGAGAGAGAGCACGAGCATGCCTAAGGGAGATGTACAGTGTCTAGACTGGTCAGAGGCAGGGCCCTTCTAGACTATTGTTATAAGGTTCTGCTTTTTAAATAATTGTCTGAAGGCCTTATTCAATAAACAAAAAGTACATGTCTGTTTTGTGTTGCAGTAAGCCATCTCACATATCTAGGAAATGTGCTATGGGCTGATACAAACTATATGTAATTCAGTAATAATCTCCCAGTAGTGTAAATTCTTTGTTTATAGTAGTGCAGTGGATTTGGGGTGCAGGGCATCGGTATGACTCCATCAGCATGCCACCAGGAAATTGTCCTGCCTTTTAAGTGCAACCAGCTGTGTGCTAGGTCCAAACCCTGCTTCCTCCCTCTTGTTTAACTCTGGAAAATTTCATTCCTCTTGAACAAGCTCTCTTCTTATCATCTCTCCCAATCTGCCTTGGCCTCAGCTCCAGCCAGACTCAACACCTAGCTCCCGTTCGCACCCATCTCAAACACTCCCACAACCCCCACACCTGCTTAGGCTTTTGATCCCTCTTCTCTTTCATTTCAGGCCCAGCCTCTGCCACGAGTCAGTGAATAGGCGCACAGCAGCTCCCATACTAGAAAGCGATAAGGCGACATCAGGGTGGGTAAGCATGGCCTATATGTGGGAGTTCACTGCTCTTTTGTTCTTTAACAGAATATCTCCCTGATACCATGCAATTTACTGTGGAAAAGGAAATAACATTAGCTGGCAGTGCTTTTGTTTGTTTCGTAAAGTTTGCATGGAAAAATACTTCAGGAGCGTGAAGGAAGTTGCTGTTGTTGTGTGGAGCTGCCGCTTTTACGACAATGAATGAGGGAGGGATGGGGGCTCTCCATATCCTGCCAGTCCTAAGGCTAGGGCTGAACAAAAGGGTCTAAGGTCTTTTATCGAGAGACGGTGATGACATAGAACCTTTTTTTTTTTTGAAGATCTCTATGACTGATTCAAAGCCCTGACTGCACTGAAGGGTGATATAATATATTCATGTTAATGAATGGCCAAGCACTTCAGGAAATTCCCCTCAGTGAGCAAGTCTGTTTGTAACACGCTCATGTTTGGATTGAATGAAAGCTGGTATCTCATATTAACCCTGTCCCTGCACTGCACTCACACATTCCTATGTCATATGCAGTAACACAATTTGTTTATCACCTAAACAATAAGAATGAACTATTGTCATTAAATACACAATCACTTTTGGGTAAGGAGCTGTTATTATTTGGTGTTTAGCAAACAAATGGCTACAGTTACATTTAGAGTTAAGCATTAAAGACTTAGGGATCTAATTAGATTCTTAGATTACGTTACTTACATTAATACAACTCAGTCACTTCAGCAATGACATTTCCACTGTACATTATGCTTCACATGTAGTGTATTGTCTTTAAAATCCGTTAACTGCCATTTCTTTGTTTTTAATGGTGACTTTAACGCTAGTGGTCAGCTTTAGTGCTTGTTTGGTTTTGGCAGTAAATTTCAAATTTAGTTGTTATTGTCCTTATCCAATTAATGCTATATCATGTAATCAAATGCATCTATGTTTTGAAACCAATATTAACAAATGTTTTGAAACATCATGAAATCAGTTCTTAACAATTATGTATGCTCACAAATCAGATCAGGACAAAAATAAACACAACCTGTGATTTATGTTATAAATTATTTACAGTGGCTACCTGGTTTTATCTGTAATGTAGCAGAGGCTAAACAGGTCTGGACATAAGCAAACCTTAAAATCAGTATTTAACATTATCTGATGGAGGTGTAATCTGATCTCTGGTGGGGCTGACTAGAGATGAGATTAGGGCAGATGCAGGACGAGGGGTGGTTTGTAGACAAGAGCACACAGGGTGAGAGGAGCAGATTATTTGGTGCTCTATAGCTGGTACTTTCCCAACAGTCCAGCTCTTAGGAGAACAGTTGACGAGCTCTATGAAATAAAGGTGGACCATCTTAACACTGTAGGGTAATGGGTACTCACCTGGCTCCTGGAGATCTTACTTCCGACAGGTTTTAAATTCTAACTCTTTTAGTTGATCAAAAACTTCTTAAGTCAATGATTGGATGGTGAGGTGGACACAATTATGGTTGGAGATAAAGTCTACAGGGAGGTAGATCTCCAGGAACATGGCTGGTGACCACTGCTGTAGTGCATACAGTACACTCTGTCAGCCCCTTACCTCCAATCTGTAATAACACTTACGGGTTCTTATTTAGGTTAAAAAGATTTTGTAGGCTCTATAAAAATTATTTAATTGTATTTTTGATCAACTGCTAGAAAATAAACATTTATGCTATGGGAATTTGATTTAGGTTATGACCACAAGAGGTGACATTTTTAGAAACTGTCTAGGTCACATATTGGTCAATGCCTTGGCCATTGGTGTAATCTGGAATTTAATGTAGGTCAACAAGAATCAAGTTTATAAAATGAAAAAGACATGTAGGTTAGGTGAACCCAGAACTTTATATAAGTGTAGATGTAGCTGCTCTCTACTTTCCTTTCAATCTCAAAACCACCATCCAAAAACAAACAAATAAACAGATATTACCTCAGTTTTGTGGGTTGAATTGTTACCAATATTTTTGAAAATATCATAGATACTGACTTAATAAGAATGACAATTTTTTTTATACATTGTTTGTTTGTTTGTTGGTGTCATCCAATAAGAATCATCAAAGCTCACATGTACATTCATGAGTGGCTTGGATATTCCCAAAAAAGTGAAAAGGGAAATGAACCAGCTTAGAGAATTGAAAGGGCACCAAAGCAGGATTTTCTCTGAGCTACCTGATCAACTAGGTCAAATATATATATATATTTTTTTTTTACACCATACAGGATTAAGATGTTACATCCAAGGGATCTTAGATAGCCTAGACAACAATGAGAGAGTGACTAGCTAGTTTCCAGAGTTCCCTTACACCTCCTATAAAGCTTATCATGGACTGGGCAGCCACAGTAGTTGGGAATTGTGTTTTCGAGTAGAGCATCTACAATGACTTCAAAGAGCTGCCAAGGTGAACGAGAGCAAGAGGCAGGAAACTGGCTCGGCTAGAGATTGGCAAGTTCACCAAGTCACTTTCTTCACAGGGGATTTTTTTTTTATGTAAAAAGCTTCCACCAATAACACAAGGCAATGATTTATAAGTCTAAGAAGCATACTGAACAATAATTTGCATTAGTTAATATTCCAAAACACTAATATCCTTTGAGGAGTTTTGTGGGAAAGAAAAAAATAATGAAGCACAATTATATCTCAGTACAGATAATAGAATTAATATGGGTGAAGGAACAAAAATGGGTAAGGTAAATTTTTTCCAGGTTGTAGTAAAATATTTGGAGAAAAATGAATGAATAAAAACAACCTAACAGGAATCAAATAATCAGACTTTTACAGAAAAACTGTAGCGTGAGCATTTCTTAGCTGGTACTATTATGATTAAAAATACACAATATTAATAAAATTCATTAAATATTCGGAAAGAATATTCCAAGGTCCCTTTCCACGTGAAATGCTGAACCGCTTTTTACACTCATAATTTAGATGTGTTATGCAACATATAAGACATATGCAACATATATCATTTTCTTGTCTGCTCTCTAATGAAAGACTTGTCATGCATCGAGGGTGTTGATTTAAGAGAGTACACATCTGCACCTACAGACAGGCCTGTTATTTAACAGTATTATGTACCAACCTTTGCTGTATTTTCTGTATTGTTTTATAAAACACTAACCAGATCCAGATTGTCCCTTTAATACTTCCAAAATGAAAAAAAAAGATACCAAACACTGTCGGATCCTCCAGTGAGAAACTAGTGTCAAAGTCAGAATGTGCAATGTGACAGTCTCCTGCACTGTAAAACACTCCGTTCAGAACGAGGTGAGGTGAAAATTCACGAGGTGAGATTTTACCCCATCTGCTCTATGATTAATAGTGGCTGAACACCACTCTCCAGGGCAGTATTCAGAGGCCAGGGGTTTCCTGCTGATGCTGTGGCCTCTTATTTATAGCTTAGCCTATAGCGCAAAAGCCTGTGCATGAAATACACACATTCTCCTCTCCAACACTTAACCTCAATGCACACAGCCAACTGCAGAACTCTTAGAAGAAGAAGAGGAGTCAATCTTAAAGGGTTCAGAGGACAACAACTCTTATGCACACGTTACATACAAACAGTAAAAACAAAAATCAGTGTGTTCTTGTTTTTCCCACCACTGTGGCCTTGTAAAAATAATTTGATGCCTGAAAAAAGAACAAATCTAAGTGCAGCTGTGAAATAAAGTGAAATTAAACCCGTCCCATGTGATGGACCTGATACACATGGGGTAGATGATGTGCTGAAGGGCTGTATAAACCAGAGCACACTGACTCATACATCACTGCTCAGATGACTAGATTTATATGAGGTATGATCTTGGCTCACATGAAAAGCCACAACAAATACAAGACCTTACTTGCATGAGAGAGTCAGGGCAGGCTTTAGCATGCATGTGTGTGTGTGTGTGTGTGTGTGTGTGTGTGTGTGTGTGTGTGTGTGTGTGTGTGTGTGTGTGTGTGTGTGTGTCTTTGCAGGGGTGGGGGTAGGGCATGGGTGTTGTCTTAGCATATTTATCTGTGTGGCCTAAATGCCCCAATTGCAATAGGAATATACTCTAATGTTGAAGATTCCACAAAACCTATTGAAAAATAAAGTGGGGCTAATTATTTTCTTTGGGATGTTGGTTACACTAGTCTCAAGTTTCAAGTCAGGAAGTCAGGAATATTTGTGATCCATTATCTGGTCTCAGTGATAGGGAAAAGATGTGAGCCAAACAGCTAGCCACATTATTTCTTGATTATTTATTCTCTCATGTCCAGCAGAACATGCTCTGAATGAGACCTACCTTAAAAGGACTCCCATAGTGGTGTCGCTTTGCTCTTCAGTAACAGTGCTGTGATTAATGTGATCTCTCCAGGCTTCAGAGGAGGTCAGAGGAACAGGGTGTGGTGAAGGTTTCCATACATGTCCTGTTTTGATTTGGACTTTTGACCTTTTTCTAACTGTCAGTTATGAGTGATTCAAAGCACATACGCTTTTGTGCATGGAAGTATATATATATGTATGTATATGTGTGTGTGTGTGTGTGTGTGTGTGTGTGTGTATGTGTGTGGTGTGTGTGTTAAAATGCTGTTGCATGGCCATGATCAGATGGCTGTACTCCCTCAGTGAGCTTTTTGCTGAGGTTTACAAGCTCAGCTGAGCACCACAATGACCTCAGAGAACAAACTGTACTAACAACAACGCATGTTGCTAAGCAGGGAGGCTGTGGTCTCAGGTCCATCGGTAGGGTAAAAGTGGTCAATCTCAAGAGAGTCTACAGCTCAGAGCAACACCCAACATCTGTGAATCATCTTGTCATTATTTTGTCCGATTTCCTCAGGATAAATTAAAGATTTTTGGTTAGCTTTTCTCAGCCAGCACGGAAGTTGGAAAGTCAACATATCATAGCTTCACAGCTCAATTTAACGAGTGTTTCTCTAATAGCAGTGACTTTTTTTACACTGAATGTGACTCCAAGAAAATACATTATGACTCATCTAAACTTAATGTGCTCCTAGAAACTCAATTTATCATTAAATTATGCAAACTAGTGAACTAATAACTAGATAAAGTGGTACACTGATGTTTATTGATGCATACTATTATAAAACTAGGCCCACTATAGCCATGATATTTGTTCTGTTTCTTTTGACTTAGTTTTGGCTTGGAAAAAAGAATAAAGAACATGATAGTTTATTGAACTGAAGAATCTTGATTTATGGAACCTACCTGAAAATGTACAATGAAAGCTACAACAAATACAAGACCACACTTGCATGAGAGAAAAACTGCCTGAAACCTTATCCTTCGATGTGTGCACGTGCACACTCACACACAAGCACACACACATGCACACACACACACACACACACACACACACACACACACACAAACACACATGCTTTATCCTAGTCCATATAATGTTCAGAATTATGTAATTACGAGTCCAGGTTTTTTTCTGCGCACACAGTAAATCCAGTTACTACGGTTGCGCTCCAGGGCATCTGGCATCCATTTAGGATAATAACAGGCAGATAAGGTAGATGACAAATGGATGGCCATGCCTGACTGAAAACCTCAGCAGCCCCTGGAGGGAGCCAGACCTGTTCCACACAGGCCTGCCCATGACCCAGAACTCAGGTCTTGTGTTAAAGAAGCCTCTCGTGTTTGATCGCTTTCTCCTGTAACAGTTCACAGTTGACATTGTACAGCATAAGTTTGTTTCCAGCTGTGTTATAAAAAGGAACATAACATAATTAATTTCACAGTGTTTGTATTTTAATGAAATCGGGGGCCTAAATGCTGACAGTGTGTCTTACTTTATTCTACATTAAAAGGGAATGAAAATAGACTCCACTGCCTCACTAAGAATGTAAGTCTTGGTAGCGAAGTGAGCCAGAAGAAAAACGTTAAAAGGAATAAGAATGTGAGTTGGATTTTCACAGAAAAAAAGTCCCTAGGTACTACTAAAAAGTCCTAACTTTACCAGATGGAGGTGCAGATTCTGAGGAGCTTACATTTACTGTAAATGAGGTGTGTATGGTTTTTTTTATGAGGTATTCATTAAAACCATGCAAAGCATGTACAGAGTAGACTACTACTAGAAATGCATTAAGAGAAGTTGTAGAGAAAGGGTTATGCTAAAATGGAGGAATGTGACTGTTTCTTTTTTCATTCCCTTCTCTTTTCTTTTCTTTTTTCTATACAGTAAATCAGAAGTCCCCTCGGGGCTTACGAAGTAAAGCTGGAAAACAATGACATAAGCCCAGTTCCCATAACCAGCAAGGCTCTTTGGCAAAAATCAGCCTACTTCCTCATTCAAAGTAGTCTCTGTTTCTGCTAACCTTTCCTTTTAAACCTTAACCTGGCCATCACACATGGATCCGCATCTAATCCAATGGGAAATCATGCAAATGGAAAGTCATTGGCCGATCATGCTAGGGTATACATACATTTTGTTGAACGTTCAACAAAAACATAAAGTGTCAACAAGCTGGAGTAAGATATGAGAGTTGTAGCTGCAGGCTACACAAAGAGTTAATATGCAGCTTCAGGAGAAGACGTGTGTTGAATAACGTAAGCAAGAGGGAGGGGACATACCTGCTGTAGATAACAGAGGGATTATGAAGCAATATAGCTGACATGCATGAGCTGTGTTCCAGCAGGTTTTCATTTTGCCTTTAGCTTATCATTCAGCTCACTCATTGTTTTGGCTCCCAGCTTTGTCTTACATTTCTTCCCAGACAGATTTGTTTCAGCATTGCATAAAAATCATGCCATACCATATCAAGGGCATGTCCTGTGCTCAACACTTCAGCATCTCACAAAGACTAGTTCTTGGCATTAGCCCATTGTGCTCAATATTAGATTTGTGTTTGTATTAGATAATGTAGCCTCTGATGATTATGATGTTGAAGAATCAAAAAGCTTGTTGTTCTAGCTGTGTTTTTGTAAGTAATAATGGATTATCATGGAATTCCGACAGATTACAGCATTAGTTGTTGTACATTTTAGTGTGTGTGTGTGCGTGGGTGGGTGTGGGCATGTTTTTATAACGTGGTGGAGACCAAATGTCTCCACAAGAAGAGGAACATCTGACCATTTTGACCCACTAAAAAAACCTGCAGCTTATATTAAAAGAAAAAAAGTTTTCTGTTTAGTTACTCAGTGAATGTTAACATTAATTATTTAGGTATTTAGTATTTATAGACCTATACCTAAGATTTAGGTATAGGTGTATCATTAATAATTACATCAATGGAAAGTACTCAGAAGGATGGTAAGACAAACATGTGTGTGTGTGTGTGTGGTGTGTGTGTGTGGTGTGTGTGTTGTTCAGTTAAATATTTGAATTTTAAGGAACTTTTTAAAAAACACAGTAATACACAGAAAACATAACTGAACACAATTCTATTAACATGTACAATAACATATAAATACAGAAACAAAAACTGGATAAAATCAGATATCCATTTGCATTGCATTTTCTTTGTGGAGTGTAAAATCTCTTCGCAACCTCTGCAGCTTGGTGTGATAGCAGATGTTATCCCCCATAAAGAGTAGAATACAGATACATACTGATGAATACAGGTACACGCACACACATGCACATAGACAAGCACACATGCAAGACAACATAGACAGCCAGCAATTACAATCAGACAGGAATTCTGGACGAGATCAAATGCAACAGAGCAAAACAAATGAGAGGAAAAGGAAAGAAAGAGAGATTATCAAAATTAGCATGGTTTCAAGTGACGTTTAGTTCCTACGCAAAAAAAGCAAATGTGTAACAGAATATATGGGTATGCATGTAGGATATTGATACTGATGTTTAAAAAGATTGAAAATAGATTTACCATTGATAATCCTTTTATTTAAGCATTTTACAGCAAAAGAAAAAAACTGCATAGCGAAATTTTATTCTCTGAACTTGATAACTGAACTTGAGCACTACTGATATAAAAAATTAGGATTTCTTCTACCAGAATAATATAGGCATTAACCTGTAGCCCATGTTCAAGTTAAGTTAAGCTAAGTCCACATTCATACGTTTTAGTTGTAAAACGCAGTTTTAAAAAGAAAACGATCTCCGTCCAGACGAGCATTTTAGCTCTTTATCAGGAAGCAAATTGTCTACTCTGCAGTTGGTAACCTTGTTGCAGATAGCTGGAAAAATTGCTTGCCTCCAACGCACATAGGTAGTTGTGACATTATAAAATTCAGACTTTAACTGCACAACAGCTGATAGCAAAGACAGCAAGGTCAGCAACACTTATAATTCGTTATCCTTGCTGCATTCGCCACTGGAATTCAAGGCTGATGTCATTTGTTTCCTTCCAGCAAAGGGTCATGTAATAGGAGTCTAACGAATCAGGGAAGGATGACTGATAAGAAGCAATCAGGAAGCAAAAGTGGGTGTCTGCATTATTGTTTCCAAATCTCTAAGTTTCTGGCCACCCAAATTGAAACTAGCAACATTTCCAAAACACTCTTAACAAAAAAAACGTTTAGAAAATGTTTTAGCAGCTCGGAAACTCTGGAGTAGTATCGACGCTTGGAGCAAATGTTGCAAAAGTGATGTTTTAAAATTACAATGTATTAGTGTGGATGAAGCAAAAATTACAGTTGCATGTTACTTCCATCTCAATCTCTATAAGAATAACTGTTTATTTCTCTCCAGCTGTGGTGTTACTTCATTCCAACATTGGTCTCACTATGGGAGGTATTATGAATGCACTTGTGTGAAGGTGTGTGTGTGTGTGTGTGTGTGTGTGTGTGTGTGTGTGTGTGTGTGTGTGTGTGTGTGTGCGCTCAAAAAAATCTA
>JAQQZR010000038.1:19121547-19135336 GCA_030068235.1 Notoglanidium macrostoma | reverse complement strand
GTGTGTGTGTGTGTGTGTGTGTGTGTGTGTGTGTGTGTGTGTGTGTGTGTGTGTGTGTGTGTGTGTGTGTGGGAAGCAAGCAACCTAATGTTGTGCACATTTTATGTGTTATTTGTGTGTCATGAAATCTCATGTTGAACTCACTAACCACATCAAAGTGGAAAATTTAATACAGGAAATCTTCCTCCGTTGTTATTCAATAGACTGGGTCTATTTTTTGTAACTGACAAGTCCATTAAGGCATAATCCAAGAATTTATATCAAAACCAGCATCAGGCTGTTTCCAACCTCGTATCATCTGCTCTAGGGGCTCATGTCTTTGGGTGGAACTTCAATGGTGGTGTTACTTTTGGGTTTTAATTGGAACAACATGCATAACCGCACACAGTATTTCGAGAACGTTTGTAGGTCCTGCGGCCTGGCTTTGTGTGAATGTTTTCCATCAGGGATTGCGCTAATTTATGGTGTGGTGAAAAAACTGGAGGCTCAGCGTTTTGTTGTCCCCCTCCCTCATTCCTACTACCCCGTTCCACCCCACTCCTCCCCCCTATCCTGACACAGCACTTTGCCGACTGTGCTCCACAGCCGCTCTCTGACATCACAGCACACATCTCGGTAAACATTCCCCGGCATGATGAGTCTCAGATGCCTGGGTTAATGGCTTCCATATGGGGTCTGTGTCCCTCACTCCCACTCTGGGATGTGGAGGAGGAAAGGGGAGGAAGGAGGGATGAGGGCCAAGAGAATGAAAGAAGCTTGGCAGCCTGTCGACTTGAAGGAAATGCTTTCTCCTATTTCTTGCTCACTCTCCCAGGCTTTCCCTCCTCCATGGAGCTGTTGTCTGATGTGAGAGGATCTGTCTGTTTTTGTCCTCTATCGTCAGGATAGTTATCTGGTGCTCTCTCTCTCTGTCTTTTTCTCTCTCTCTCTTAGGAAGTAGAGACATGAGTGTTTTCCAGTGCTGCTTGGCTGCCTTAGGTCTAGTGGCAACAGGTTTGACTTGGCAACTCTCCAGCCTCCAGCTGCCTGTTGCTACAGCCTGGGAACATCCTGTCTGCCTCACAGCAGTACAGGAGCAATACACACTCACATAGCTAAACAGATATAAGTACACTACCAGTAAAAAGTTTCGACACACTAGATTGAATTTATATTTCCTACATGGGAATTTGTAAGGAAACATTCCTATGTAAAGTTCTCTCATGAAGCTGGTTGAAAAGATGATAAGAGAGTGCAGAACTTCATCACAAAGTCTGTCAATAATTTTAAAATACGTAAATAGGTATGATATGTATAACAACATGTTCAACCTAAAACCTAAAGTCTACACACCCCTGTTAAAATGGTAGATTTTTCTCAAGATAAATCATGTCAGAACGATTGCCACCTTTATAAGGTATAAAGTATACAAAGTGGAAAATGATCAGAAACATTTTTAGTGGGGAAAAAAACTTACAATAACCTAGGTGCTTAAGTGTGCACAAACCTAAACAAATACTCTGTTGAAACACATTTTGATTTTATTAGACCACTCAGTGTTTCTAAGTAAGAATCATGAGCATGGCACATGTAGCTATGTTTTCCCACTCTTTGTTCCAAAGCATTCTAGAACCATCAAATTGTGAGGGCATCTCCTATGTTCTGCTCACTTCACTGATTTCTAGGTGGATTCAGGTTTAGCTTTTGCTAGGCCATTCAAAAATATTGTTTTTGGTTAAGCCATTCCTTTGTTCATTTGGATGTATGTTTTGTGTCATTGTTGTGCTGAAAGGTGAAATTCCTTTTCATCTGCAGATTACTGGCAGATACCTGAATGTTTTGCACTAAAATAATTTTTTATTTGTAGCTACTCATGATTCCATCCACCTTGAAAAAAGTCCCTGTTCTGGTTGAAGAAAAGCAGCCCTAAAGCATGATGCTGCCACCACCATGCTTTACTTTTGGTATGGTGTTCTTTTGGAATTATGGATTTTTATACCTTCTGGAATTGTTCTCCTTAGACCGTAACACTTTTTGCCACATGGATTAGGGTGATTTAGTTGGGTTTTATTTTTTGGATGTTTTTGTTGGGCCCAGACATATGAAGGATACAAGAGATGTCACATGCAAAGAGTAATCATGAATTGTCATATGTTCTTGAAGCTTATTTAATGTTGTTCTAGGTCTCTTGGCAGCCTCTTTGGTAAATTTGTGTCTTGTTTTGTAAAAATTTGGAAGGACGTCCTGTTCTTGCTGATGTCACTGTGGTGCTCCATTTTCTCCATTTGTTGATGATGGCCTTCACAGTGTTCCGTGGTACATCTAACGTCTTGGAAATTCTTTTACACCCCTCTTCAGGTTGATAGCTTTTGACTAAGTGAGATACCATACAGACTTTGTAAGCTCTTTACAGACCATGGCTTCAGCAGTCAGATTAAACCAAATAGATGTCAAGAAAATCCTACAGAAACAGCTGGCTTTTATTTGGAGTTAATCAGAATAATTTCATTGATGACAGCTGTATGATAATTACGTTTTAACATAAGAGTGAAAGGGATTGGTTCACTCTGAACACAGCCACATCCTCATTTATAAAAGAGTGTGCACACTTATGCAACCAGATTACTGTAACTTTTCATTTTTTTATTTTTCCTATTTTTCCCTAAAATGTTTCTGATTGTTTTTCACTTACTTTTTGTATGTTATAATTTCACACTGTTTGTGGAAAACGTTCTGACATGATTTATCTAAGTTTCATTTTATTTTAAATGGTATGTAGATTTTTATATCCACTGTATGTGTATTCATTCATTAAACAAATATCTGTTTATGAAATGTATTGTTATTCAAAAGTAATAGTAAATAGTAGAAATAAAGCAAAACCTTTTGTCAGAAGGTGTGTCCAAATGTTCCCTGCAAGAGTATATCCCAATGGTATGAAAACTATTCTGTAAAAATACACTCAATGGTACAATAGCCATCCTGCATGCACTAGGACAAATTCAGGATACGTGCTACGGCTAAATTTGGTCCCTCAAAGCTCAGCTCCAACCCAGTCAGGCAACTGCAACCTTTGTTTTTTCCCTCTTTATGTTCCCCATTAATCATTGTTAATGTTCACTTAATCCTGTGTCCTGTTTTCCTGATTACTGCCCAGGGGGCCATAACTATGCTCTCTTCTGAGTGTGTGGAATACAGATTTACTGCTGGACCTTTCTGACCCCCTACCTCTTGTCATTGTACCCTGTTTGATCACAGTTGATTGGCATGAATTTTTCAACTATAGTTGCCGCTCCTGATCAAAGACCCTCCATCAATTAATCTGTTGGCGTGTCCACTGAATTAGAACTCATTTATGAGTTCCATTACTGAACCATGTTCATGAGGAGAGAGAAGGAGAAAGAAAAAAGAGAGTGGATTGACCCTCTGTTGACCCAGGGGTTGTAGGAAAAGCCCATCCCTCAATCAAGAAGGATTAGTCTATGTTTTGTTCTCCTGACTACAAGACAACTTTGTCTGAGTGGCCAAAATATGAGCAAGTAGAGTGTGAGAAAGAGAAATGAGGACTAGTTGAACATAAATATCCCTCTTTTCTGAAACAAGAAAAAGTCCTCTGCATGATGGCTTTTGTATTCCTTTTCTTTTGAGGTGTTATATCAGTCCTCTAGGCCGATATATGTGACGTGCTGGAACATGTTCCACCAGTGCCAACATGTTTACCTTGATTAGCTACTTAATCGGGTAAAGGCAGAATTTGGGTGTGTACACACCTGCTTGGAGTGTTAGGTGAGGTAGAAAACACAGGATCAAACCAAACCTGATGAATACGTAATTTATTTATAAAACAGGGATGCTTTTATTTAGTACACACACCTGCAGTCTATTATTTGGAACTTTTTTCATGCAAAGACCTTGGAAACAGTGGGACTGTCATAATGTTAATTGTTAATAGCCTGAAGCAGCACAAAAACACAGAATGAAAACTTTTCCATATAAATACGCTACACTGTAATCTGGCAATGTCTACCAATTGGTATCATGAAAGGCACAATGTCAATATATTGTATTGCACAACATTGAATATTACCACAGCTAAAGTAAACCCAAATAGCTTGAACTATTTCAGTTTTTGAAGAACAAACTTGAACTGCAATAATGACAATAATAAATATCCTTATAGAAGCCAAATCAGGCAAATCTATTTGCATTATCATGTATTGACGGGTTCTGCTGACTCATCTCTGATGGCTAAACTAGCATGAGTGTAACACAACTTTGAGTTACTCTGACCTGTGAGCAAGTTTGTTGCTTTCACTCATCAAGTGGTTGATCTGATTAAAACTGGCCACAAACAGAATAAAAAAATACATCCGTAGAACCGAAATAGTTTCTGTAGAGAATACTGAAAAAATAAAGAATTTTCAGATGGATTATATATGTAGACTGTATATATAATATTGGTGATTTTCAAGAATAATTTCAACAATAGTTCATTATGCTGTTATTATATGTAGTTTCCCAAAGAACTGGTGACTTGTTTGAAAAAATAAGGAGCAACACTTTAATTGTTCTCTCCAATGCATTAAAAACCCCAAATGATGCCAGCAAAAACACAACAAGCTGAGAAATAATCTTTGCAATGAGGAAAAAAGGGCAAACAGTCTAAAAAGGCACAGAATGGTTTAAAATAGAATTCTGAATGTCAATAGAGCGCTGAGGTAAAATAAGCCCCGAATATCTTGAAATTCTACCCAACTCTGCCCACAAAACTACTAATGCTCCAAGAAAAGAGTCAGTATTTTCTCATCTGCTATTTTTATTTGCGCTCATGCAGTCTAAACAGCAGCTGATATTAGAGAATTAACTCTGTGGGTCTCTTTCTCCTGCTAATTTGCAATTGATGACTTTATTCTTAAGGAACCATGATGCTGAAAGTAGCGAGCGAGCAGAGCTTTGGGCCTTGAAACAGACCTGTGATCTAAATGGCCTTAAATATCAGAGGAAAATCTCTTATTCGATTAAGACTCTTATACCAATATGCCTTTTCATGGGTGTTAGAGAACTACAGTGGACATTCCAAGTTGGACGACTGTTTTGAGTTCCAACTAATGGTTTTGTTCCAAGCCACATCAATGAGAAAATGCTGGTTGATAAAATCAATTTGAAACAACTTTTGCTTTGTGACATTGTGCATTATCATGCTGGAAGTAGACTTTAGAAAATGGGTAAATTGTAGCCATGATCAGTAACAATACTCAAATAGGCTATGGCATTCAAGCAATGATTGATTGGTATTAACAGACCAAAATTGTGCCAAGAAAACATTCCCCACACCATTAAACCACGCCCACCAGCCTGGACTGTTAACACAAGGCAGGTTGAGTCCATGGATTCTTGCTCGTGGCACCATATTCTGGCTCTACCATCTGTGTGCCTCAGCAAAAATGGAGATTCAGACCAGGCTACACTTTTCCAGTCTTCATCTGTCCAGTTTTGGTGAGTCTGTGCACAATGCAGCCTCAGCTTTCTGTTCTTAGCTGGCAGAAGTGGAACCCTGTGTAGTCTTATGCCATGGTAGCCCATCTGCTTCAAGGTTCAATGTGTTGTGCCTTCTGAGTTGCTTTTCTGCTCACCACAATTGTAAAGAGTAGTTATCTGAGTTACTGTAGCCTTTCTTTCAGCTTGAACCAGTCTGGACCTTCTCCGTTGATCACTCTCGTCAACAAGATCTTTCTATCCACAGAACTGTTGCTCACTGGAGGTTTTTTCTTTATTGTACCATTCTATTTACATATTCTATGTAAACTCTACCCTTCTGGCACCAACAATCATGCCACAGTGAAAATCAGTGAGATCACATTTTTCCCCATTCTGATGGCTGATCTGAACATTTCCTGAAGCTGCTGGCCAGTGTCTGCATGATTTTATACATTGCACTACTAGTATATGATTGGCTGATTAGATTATTGCATGGATGATAGGTGTACAGGTGTTCTTAATAAACTGTTTGGTGACTGTAAATTGAACGGTCAGCCAGGAAATTGAAAGTGAAACATACTACAGAAGAGTGACATGATCTATGTGAGACACCTATATATTCATAATTAATGTATATATTTACTTTCTTCAGAGATGAAATGCTGAATAACATTCCCACATCTGTTGAGATTAAGCAATTAGTTGTCCTAGAGGGAGAACCAGTTTGTTTTTTACAAGAGGAAAGGACTGACTGATGCTGCAGAGAAAACAATGTCATGTGTGAAGGTCAATCACTGTTCTCCTTGTAAAAAAGTAGAATTTTTACACGGCCTACTCTAGACAGCAAAGAGATTTTCTGGACATAGCAAACCCACCAAAATGCATTCAGATAAAATAAAAATAAAAAAAACATCATCTGACAATCTTCATTGAGAATATGTGCTGACAAATGGAATGTAGATTAAATGTGATAAAAATGCTTTAATGTTTATGACGGAACAAATATAGCATGATTCACTTCTCATGTGCACTGTAATACAGTCGTTGCCATGACTGCCTTCTTCTGAGTAAAAACAAAACATGAACTTTAATGGGGTCTGTTTGAAAAGCCGACCCATTAAAAAACAATTCCAGCATTTACAATCACAGCACCAGCCACATGTGAATTGCGCCACAAATCAATTACTGTCAGCCCAAGTTACTTTGCCATCGAAGGTCTTGTCACAGATGTACCAAAGCATCCAATACCTGGTTCTGTTTTTGCAATTTAGCAAGGCACACAGTAATCTGACTACCATGGATAGAAAGATGTATAGAAACACTGCCCTTAAATTTGATACTGAGGAGGGGAACAGTGCCCTGGCATGTGAAGAATCCATGAGAAAGTGCAAGGCATCAGAAGAAAGAACAGTACTGGTACTGAAACATTGACAGCAGTCAAGCCTCTAATTAAAGTGAATGTATGAGAGTGTGTTTCTATACAGTCATGCATTTGGGAAAAATGTAATGTATGTGTGGCATTTGTATTCATGTAGCACTTGTGCTATGAAGCTGGGGTAAAAGGGTTGGAGACTGTTCAAGGACATCTAAGCATGGAGATGGGTAAACGGTTCCGTATGTTAAGCTCCATAACCCAACCATGTCTCCTCCCAACTTTTCATTCAAACTGTTGGAGCAGAACAGGCAAAGCCAATCAACCTCAAAATTTCCATTCACAGAGGCAAAAACAAAACAAATAGATTAAGGGGAAAGAAAAGACAAATGAGCGCAACAGAAACATTTGCAAGTGCACAGGCCGAATCAGCTCTGCTGGTTGTGTTTTCCTTGGCAAGTCTTGAAGTGCCTAATCTGGAAGAAGAAAAAAGGACTGAACAGCAAAGGCAGTGATGTGGTACGCTTGCCAGTTGTTTATGGTTGAACCCTAAGAGATATTTCAGATGGTTGTAATTTTCATATTAGTGTAATGGGGAGCTGTATCAGAGTTTTTGAGACACATGATTGCACAGCCAGTGTGCTGGTGCTGCAAGTTTGGTCTGTGTGTGTATTTGTATATTTTTGTGTGTGTGTGTGTATTTGTGTATATGTGTGTAACAGTTGGCCTATTGAGTTTTTTGTGACTTTGTATGTTCTCAGCATCCAACTGTCTTATGCTTCATAATTCAAATACCTATTAGTAATAGTTCATATCTAATAGTTCATGCCTTATTTTTATAGCCAAGCACATTATGGGTTCTTATAACTCAAGCTCAAGTTGCCAGATGTTCTGGGAAGAACACTGGATAGCATTCTGCATCTTGGAAGGATACTCAATTTATGTACTGACTATGTTGCTATGAAGATATGCTACATAGGTTGAGACGAGGCATATACCCATCAATGGCCATGTTTCAACTGTCAAAAAAACCCAGTGAAAACAAAAACTGAGTCAAACATTTACAATATGTAAATAATTGCAGTGTAACTAATATGTAACACTGCAGCAGTATTGCCTTGAATTACTCCAGGAGTACTCCAGGGTTCATTTTCAACAGTGAAAATATGACTATTTATACCAACGTGACATGTAGATTTGAATCTATTTTGAGACAACTCACTTCCTGTCTTATTCTTTCCACAATATTCCCTTGAGCAGCATTTTGCTTGTTATGGAGTAATAAACTTTAGCCTTGAATTCCATGGTGAGTTCTCCAAGATGTTGATGTATTGCAGGTCATATGAGACATCACCTCATTTCTTTGGGCCTTCATTTGGCTCTTTCTGTTGAAGGGGTGGTCTGCAGAGAAATCAGTGACTCTGGTGATAACATCATACCAACCCCAGCGTGATGTGTGAAGTAATAAAATAAAGAGTGCATAGAAATAAAATGAGAAACTCATTTTAAATGCTACTGAAGTTATCTAGTGAAAAAAATCTGTGTTGGAGTCATATATGTATATGTCTATATGGTATGAGTTTTGTGGGTTACCTTCAAGGCTTCTTGCTCTATTTGATGTTTGTTATCCTCCTCACCACTTTATTTTCCTTCCAAGTCAAAAAATCTGCTTTATGGATGAATTTTGCCTCAGGTTGCTATGGGTGATAAAAAATGGAAACAAAGGAAATAAAGATATAATTTCCTCCAGGCAATAGCGGTTGTTCTTCAAAAGAAGTTTTCCAATGTAAGTGTTTACATTTGAGAAAGCTGGACTTGTGAAGCCAAGTGAAATGCATTACAGAAACAATTGCCACATTGAAAGGATAATATGCCCAAACCAAAGTACTTTGCGTGAATGTGTACCTAAAGCTCTGGTTCTCTGCCTTGCATGTTAGTAAAAAAAATATTTCCTCAATTAAATTTTGCTCTGCTCTCAGGATGTTCTTATAACCTGAAAATGGTTTGCAGCTTTTGAAAATTCTCGAATTGCCTTGTATGCCATTTCCTTCTCTTGTGTCTCAGAGGAAAAGCTATTTGAGAAGCAGGCAGCCATGGCAGAGGAGGGATTAGGCAAAATTGTGCAAGTCAGTAAGTCTGACAGAAAGGAGTGTAGGTGGAGATGATGGGGGAAGGTGGAGTGTATGTGTATAGACACTAAGCAGAGGAGAAGGGTTGGCAGTGAGTTGTGAGTCAATGGAACTCAAACACTCTTGACTAGTATAAACCGGTTCATGTGTGCATGTGAAAACAAAACATAAAGGGAACATATAAGACAGTAAGGAAGCTACGGGGTCTTCATTGAGCAAGCAAATCTTTTCTAGCATATACTGTGGGAGAAAAGCTGGACATGGAGACATAGAGAACCTGTTAGAATCAGAATGATTAGTTCATGGAGTCATTATGCTTTAGCAAGGCACTGAATTATCACAGAGGAGGAAGTGTACTTAACGGTCCTAATCTAATTCAGCCTCAGCCTATAAAGCATTTTAATGGAAAATGACCACAATCCATGTCATGTCAACCTGACAGGGGTTCATTTGTGTCTGAAAATCCATTCCTCTGAGTTTACGTGGAATGATTGCTAGCATACTTTGGGGCAAAAGGACATGGTAGAGGTCTGTGTGCTTGTATGTGTTTGCCTGCTACCTGATCCTCCCCTGTCATTATCTCCTGAACTGTGGTCTATACATTTCGAGTGAGCACATCCACCTCATGGGGAGATGATTGACAGGTGGTGGGTTGGAGGCAGGAGGGGGTGGGAGCGTTGACTGACACCAAGATCAGGTAACTACTGATTAGAGGTGGGGCATATACAAGCAGCCATGAAAGAAAAACTCACATACGCCCTGTTTGAAATGTGTTTCCTTAATTCAAAAAAATAAAAATGTTTGATAAGTGATTGTAGTTTCTCAGAAGTAAGCAGTCCAGTGTGCATCCATTGTGTTTGAATCTCAGTTTTTAATTAAATGTTTGTCCAGTTATCAATCTGACTTTTTTTTTTTTTGCAAAATTTTGAATTTATGGACAAACAATGATCCAAAGAGAGAGAACGGAATGGAGGGAGAGAAAAAGAATTACACATTGAGTTTATGATGACAAGGTGTCAGGCGCTCAAGTGTCAAGACCAAGTCAATGAGACAGGCAGTTCTCTCATAGTGAGTCTGACCTGCTCTTATGTACACTTCTCTCCTAATGCTTTGGGTCAATATTTACCTCTGCTGTTTGCCAATCTTTTAACTCAATAACTGCCACTATGCATGCACCAGCTCCCTGACCATAGAGATACTATTGAGAGGAGAAAAAACATGAAGATTTAGTTGGAAATGTAGGACAAAATTTACAGGGAAATGCTACAGTTGGAGGACTGATAGGAGACAAGCGTATAAAAGTGTTCAAACAGTTTCAGTTTACATGTTGGAAAAACACTCTCCTGACATCTGGGACATCACAAAACAGCATGTCGTGTACACAGACACACATTAATTCAGAATTGGTATTTCAAAATTTGTAGAACATTTTTCACTGACTTTTATGTTATTGTAGTTACAGGTTTTTTTTTTACAATAATTTTTTTTTTTAACTTATCTCAATTCGATGTCCACTTTTTCAAAACTTTTCACACAATGTGGTTTACAAACATGCACCTGAGCACATCAGTTAATCTTTGGCGCAAAATGCAGTTCAAGTACCAAAACACTTCATATTTCACCCTGAAGTGACTCATGCTGCAATAACTATAACATATGCTCGCTCCCAGAAGAATACTTTGTCACTCAGTTTACAATGAGCTAAAAACACAAACAATTTGAAATACATATATTATGTGTTACTGTATCCTCTATTTTTTGCATAGTTTAGTGTTGCATTGGAAAATAAAAGAAAAAAACTGACACAATATATAGTAGGCTAATAATTTAAGGAAATCTGTAATTCTGCTCTATGCTCCATGACAGCTCTGTGTTAAATTTCCTGTGGTATACTATAGTACAACAAAAAGTGTGCGGACACCTTTCATTTCAGCACAATAAGTGAAACAACAACACATGAGACTACCACTAGAAGTCTACTGCAGCCCTAATGTTGATCCAGCCTGTCTTTTGCATTTGATGTTAAACTTTTACATGTATGAATTTCACAATTACAGTGACATTCTTCATTGTCTTGAATCGTGTAACTATGTAAATCTTACATATCTTACTGTATCCACCCCGACAATCATCCACAAATATTTCAAGTCAAGCAGCTAAAGAAACTTTTGATCTGTTGTTTTGCCTGTCACAATACTGTAAATGCCACTGTTGAGTACAGTAAATTTACTGTATTTGCATTCACATTTAAATGCAAGTTTCATCAATTTTGTATAAATGATACCAATGCTACAGAATAAACATTATGCTAAAAAGTGTATAGTTTCATTTTTGTCTGTCAAAATGCAGCATGTTTCCATCTACAATAATCTAAATTTTATTAGGTTTTAAACTGAAAGTTTTGACTCTGTTTTGACAGAGTAACAGAGTATCCAAATTTCTGTAAACTGTACTTGTACAATTTAAAGAGAGGTGTTCTGAATTTTGGAAGAAGTGGTGATTGAATGCACTTTTTATAAACGCAAATTTATACACAGTTTAGTTCATATTGTCTACTGATATGGTGACTGTGTTAAGTGTTTTGAAAAAGTGACATGGTGACATGGTATTGAGACAAGTGTGAAAAGGATTGTAAAAAAACAAAACAAAACTGGAAATAGTACTATGTTAACATCTACCCCTAATCCCAATCTTAACCTCTGTAACTTAAAATGGAATCTTTTGGCTCCTATACTTTATTGGGGCATTTTAAAAAAAAATTCCTCAAGGGAACCAGACAAATGTCACTAAAAGGTCAAAACTGTCACATATTCCTAGCATTCAGGAAAAAAACATTATACACTCACCCACCCAACCCACACACACACACAAATGTCAATAAACAACTCCTTATTTCACAGTATGTAATTCCCAGATGCAATGCTGGTTTAAATATAGTGGTGAACTAATAAGTTTCTTTTTGCCCCCACTTTGCTCACTACCCCCCGCCAACTCCCCAACTTTGGCTTAGTGTAAACACAGCCTTTCAGAGAATTTGTTTTTGTAAAATTAGATGTCCAACCACATCCTTCTTGATTTAATCTTAGGTATGACACTGGGTGGCTGGACAAACAAACTCAGCGGGTTCATTTAAGACAGATCCCTCTGTCTCTCTCTCTCTCTCTCTCTCTCTCTCTCTCTCTCTCTCTCTCTCTCTCTCTCTCTCTCTCTGAATTACCCCACATCAAACTCAATAAATAAACACAATGTTAAATAAACACAATGTGCTCATCTGCTAAGCATACATGTACATTGTAAGATCATCAAATCATCCATTGGTGGCCTGCATGCTGGAATCAATTTTCTTTTGCATTACAGTTATGTAATATCTGTTAAAAAAACAAAAAGTACACTATTGATTTCTACCTACCATCAAAACCTACTGAAATCTATAAATGTGTGTGTGTGTGTGTGTGTGTGTGTGTGTGTGTGTGTGTGTGTGTGTGTGTGTGTCATCAGTGTAGGACCACAGAGTGCATAAAGAAGAGGTGTATCTCTAGTTAGCCATTTCAGAGTCAAATTTAGAATAAAACATGTCATGCAGTGGTGGCTTTTTACATAATCTGTACTTATAAATATGTAACAATGGATATCTGCTTATACCATGTTACAGTCAGCTCTTTTTTCTGTATCATTTGTTCTGTAGTTGAATATCAAATGGCATACTACACTTTACTACACTACATGTAGTAAAGTATATAGTGTGTACAAGGACCGTGTTATATACTAGGTTGTGCACATAAAATGCAAGTCTAATCTTGTTTTTCCTTCATTCATTCATTTTCAGTTACCTCTGTATCAGGCTCACTGGGCATTAAAAAGGAGCAGACCCTTGATGGTAATGATCAAACAATTAGGATCCATGCATTGATTTGAAATGCATGATGCAATGAAATGAACTGAGGCAAGAGTTTAATTGACTTTTAATGATTTTTATTAATTATAATTGATTACTGTTTATTATTGATATTATAAATTATTGAATTATTATTGAAAAAGCATAGAACAATGATGCATAAAACAATTCATATTGTATATACTTACTTATTACAAAGAATATACTTATTCTTTAATATATAGTATGTATCTACCATATAATACTTAAATAGTAAATTAAATTAAAGCATCTGGCACAGTAATTATGCAGTGCTATAAACTGTGCTAGAATTGTAGTAGTAAAGCCTGGAGTACTGACAGTAATAATATTGCAGTGTTTAACTCAACCACACTCAGTAGTAAATGGTTAGGAACACCCAATTTGGCTGACATTCATGCCAAAAAAAATCCTTGCTATCTATAACTGACAACAGTGGAAAGAAAAAAATGTGGACGTAATGAGTCTGTAAGCAAAATACATTATGAAGTATAAGCAAGTACAATACAAAGGAGATTCTTATTGTTCTGTTTTGTTTTTTACTCTATTTTTTCCTTTTTTACAACTCCCAATTCGACACTCATAGGTCAAAACATGCTGTTTTGGAGACGCTCTGACCCAGTCAATTAGCCATTACAATTTGGCCCTTGTCAAAGTCGCTCATATTTTTACACTTGCCCATTTTTCCTGCTCCCAACATATCAACTTTGAGGACTGACTGTTCCCTTGCTGCCTAATATATCCCACTTCTTGATAGGTGCCACTGTAATGAGATTATCAATGTTATCAATGATAATCACCTGTCAGTGGTCTTAATGTTATGGCTGATCAGTGTAAAATGTCCATCCATCCATCCATTATCTATACCGCTTTATCCATCTGGGTCGTGGGGAAGCTGGAGCCAATCCCAGCATCTTC
>JAQQZR010000038.1:19037937-19051615 GCA_030068235.1 Notoglanidium macrostoma | reverse complement strand
GTGTGTGTGTGTGTGTGTGTGTGTGTGTGTGTGTGTGTGTGTGTGTGTGTGTGTGTGTGTGTGTGTGTGTTTATTGCTCTGGATAGCCACAACTTTCTCAAATTATGCCAGCTTACATAATATGAATTATGCATTCATTACAAATTGGTCACTGTGCTTTCTCTTTATCCTCTAAAGTGCAATATGCTGACATAACAGCCCAGAATGCTGCCCCGGATAGTTCAGACAGCAAGAGACTGGCCCACTCCCTAATCAGCAGCATTTCTGCAGTGCATTATAGGAATGGAGGTGAGAGAGCATCACCATCAGTGATAGAAGGCAGAGCACTGACAAGGTGACAAAGTGACCTGATTAATGCATCAGACTGTGTGTGGAGAGATGAAAGCAGAAAGTAAGGGTGCAGAAAAACAGAAAGATTGAGGGACTGACAGAAAGAAAGCTGTCCAGGAAAAGTTTTGAGTTGTTCTATCTGCAGCTCAGATCTAGGGCCTGAAAATATTTCACAGCTTATGCGCTGTAGAGGGCTTGAAGGGTGTGGGCTGAAGCATGTGCGTGTGCGTGTGCGTGTGTGTGTGCGTGTGTGTGTGCGTGTGTGTGTGCGTGTGTGTGTGTGTGTGTGTGTGTTTGAGAGGAGGTGGGGCTTGGGGTGGGGGGTAATCGAGCCTGCCAGAGGGGGAAGAGGGAGGGGAAGGGAGCTGGAAATATGTTATGTAATGAACACTCAGGGGAAAGAAAGGCCAGCACCAGAAGAAAAGGATAAGAAAGTTTCCTGTAAAATATAACAGATTCTTCCTCATTTGTCCTGCTGCTACATGTCTTTCTCTACCCATCTGTTGGCCAAAACTCAGACCACAGTAAACCCACACATTTATAATGTATACATTTCACAGTAACGCATTATTCGTGCCTCAAAGACCAAAGGTAAACAGATGACAGAATTATTCTTCAAAGCTGAATTTCTATTAGTGTGTTATTACAGTTCTACACTCATGTATAATGTTCCATTAAGTACTGTTTGAGGTTTAAGTGCTTTAAGGGTGTAAGAGACTGAAAACAAACAAACAAAAAAAAAAAACCCTGACACTCTTCACAAAGCAACATAGTGTAATAATTAATATGGTCTCTGTATTCATTATTACACACTGCCTTATTGTATACATACATTACATCATTGTATCCTAATGGCTTTCTAAGCCAAACCCTAGCCCTAAAACATTGAACAGCATTAAAGTCAATTCAGAGCTTAATTATGAATGTCGTTGGAAGCAAAGGAGAAAGTTCTGTCAGTAATGAATTGACCTGTTCAGTCACCTGATCATGGAGGTGTTGGATCATCAGGATTAAGAGACGAATCTAGTTACACAAACCTCTGGCATGTCCTGGAGGAGGCATCTCTGAGGAGCATCTGGATAACCTGACTGATCGTAGGAACAAAGATTTAGAGAATTCAGAGATGAAGATGTGGCTGTTCAACTCATTTAGCCAAAAATATGTTATTTAAAGAATCATATTATTCTTAACCACTACCGTTTGAATTCACAGGTACGTATAGTGTCCTTCCTATCATTTTATCCTCGCACATGGAAGGAAAATGGGAAATGCACTACGCTTAGAGAGCTCTTCCTGCAGTAGCTACATTTTCTGGCAGAAGGTTGTGAATGGTAAGGCTGATTAAAACTTTATGTACATGTAGCTACATGTCAGTCAGACCTCAGCCTGAATTAAAAAGGAACAACTAATGCTGAAATGTACCTTATGATAGTTTGTTAGCAACAGCTAGCTATTTTAATAGTTAGTTGTTTAGTAAGATTCTTGTCTAACTCAGGCAATATGTTCGGGATTAAACAAAATGGAAGTAAATATACATTGAAATTGTGCTAAAAGGCTACATTAGGACTAACAGAAAGAATTGAAATTGGTAGTAGATCATTAATGTCTCGAAATAGTCTGGAAAATGCCTTTAACCATAGTGAGAATCTCAGAGAAATACTTAGATAAATATTAATATTCAGATATTGCCGAATAACAGTTTAACATTATACAGCTCTCATTTTTTAATAACTTGAATTGACTTGTTTATATCTTAGGGGACACTTTGCGGCAAGTGTACCACATCTTTATAATATATTAGCCGTAAATGAATGTGTGTAAGGTAAAACGATTTTGCATATTTAACGACAATAGTCGAATTTAAAGAGAACTTAAATCATAAAATGGGTTGACTTCTATTAGCAGCGTGTCCACTAAAATCGAAATGATACCTAAGTGCTATAGTTATAAAAGGTTAACAGGCTGGATCTCACCAGAGCGTTTGATTTGTAGTTTGTGTTAGGAGAAAGTGTGTCCCTAAATTCCTGCACTGTTTAATAAGCCCAATAAACCAGGTATAAGCTTGCCTCCTTTGAAATCAGCAGTGCATGTCTGGAGACTAGCAGGCCTTTGGAGGTCACATTCTTCTATTACATTACTTCCACATCTCTGGTTTTTTGTTCTTAACTTATCACAGCATCTGGGAACTCCCTCCTTAAATTCCCATATTATATTCTCTCATTTCTAATCTGAAGAGATAAATTGGTTCTGACTGCAGAAGTGGAAAATTCTTTAATTAAGTGGTCACTCATATATATTCCAACTTGTTCATGTTATGGAGTGCCAGTAAGGTGAGAAAACGTTGTTCTCTGTGTATGTGTATATGTGAGAGTGAGAGAATAGGAGAGTTGTGCTCTGTAGCCCATAATTAATGGACTCTGATGGAGGCTCTGGACAATAAGGCCTTTTCAGTGGAGTGGGGCCCGGCTCCTCGGGGTGCAACAATGAGCCCCCGTCGTAACTTCTGCCATTTGGGACAGAGGGGGAAACCCAGGCCCTGCAGAGGCAAGAGACACCATGGCCCAAAAAACAACAGGGAGGAAGCAAGCAATGGCCCACTGTCTAAAAACTGGATTAAAGGAGATAACAATGAATGGGAGAGAAAGAGAAGAATAGGATGGAGGCGAGAGAGAGGGAGAACACAGCA
This sequence comes from Notoglanidium macrostoma, assembly GCA_030068235.1. NCBI lineage: Eukaryota > Metazoa > Chordata > Actinopteri > Siluriformes > Auchenoglanididae > Notoglanidium > Notoglanidium macrostoma. The sequence continues at coordinate 19,048,599 of JAQQZR010000038.1, read as the reverse complement.
CGGGCAGAACAAAATTCATCAGGGTTGTTATTCTGAACACAGACCAAAGACCGGGATTCCTGACATTGTCTTTCTTTCCTATAGATGAGGAGCATATGAATTTGCATTTATTCAAGATATTTTACTTGCTAAAATATCATATTTGCAGCATAACAATATGACCATATCATATTATTATATGTTATATTATCATATTATTAAATTACATTTTTTATTTCTAATTGGTATGTTAATACTTCTTATTCACAGTAACCTGTGGCTGATAGAAAATTTCCCCTTTCTATGTCATTTAAAACTTTTATATGTGCATATGGAAAATGACTAAATGAAAAATCATATGATATTTTTTGCCATATCATCCACCACGTGAGAAAGAAATAAAGAGAAAGAGAAAGGAGAGAGAAGGAGAGGTTAGCCACGTGCCTTTTTCTCAACCAGCTTGTTGTTATTTTTGCTCATTCCATTTTGTCCACTAGGTGGCACTGTGGTAGTCTGTGTAAATGTTGCCTGTGCTCACTTTCAGATTCACACTGACATATTGTTTGCAGCATTTGCATTTTTTAAAGTAATTCAGCCAGTTTGTCTGTGTGTCTGATACATCTGCTGTCCATGCAGTCTGTCACTTACCTCTCTAGATATCACAGTCACAGATTACAGTGAGCCTGAAAAAGTAGTGTTAGTTTGTTTGTGTGTGTATGTGTGTGTGTGTGTGTGTGTGCGTGTGATTGTGCGCATGTGTGTGTGTCCTTGACCTTGGTCCTTGGAATACATGTGGGCATTAGATTGAGGCGCACAGCTATATGTGCCCCACATACACACACACACACACACACACACACACACACACACACAGACACACACACACACACCTTTCACATTCTATTTATAGCCATGAAGGCAGATGGACAGGTGCTGAAATAGCAGATAACAGAAATACTGCCACTCAGTGTGACAGACAGTCAATGAGTGTCTCATATGCATGTACACACACACACAGACACATACACACATGAGTCTATGCCGTTCCTTCTTCAAATTCTGATCACCTGTAACCACTTCCTTCACTGCCAGACACTGTATACATACCTGTCTGTGCATTACTTTCATGCCTGCTACATGTCCTTTCCTCATGTTCTCTCATGTAAGTTTACTTAAGTAAATGTTAAATAAACTCTCTTTTCTGTTTCTTGATTAAGAAGACGTCCTGTAAGGAGTAATCGCAACTATTTGCCATGAAGGAATATTAATGCGATGAACCACAAATCCACCACTGACTTCAGAACCTGCAACTGTAATTGAAACCTAAGTCTTGGAGAAGAATCTTCATATTACAAATCCAAATCCTAGATTACATCTTTGCAATGTTCATGTTGTGATTTACCTACTTAGGTAACAAATAACAAATAACTTTCCAAAGCATAATTTTACAACTCAATGGTTTCAAATGAAATATTTTACTATTGTAGTGTTTTGAGTTCAGGACAGAACAGAAGGCTATCAGGAAATGATTCAGGGCTCAGACAGCATTTTATCAGTGGTGGTGATAAAACTATGCCCGTGTAGTGATAATGTGTAAACCTATAAACTGAGACATAAAGCATGAACTTAAAGAACTGGGCTTTTCACTGTGTGCTAGAATGTCTACCTATTGAGGACCTCTGAAAATCAGCACTTAGTGAATTTGATGGGAAATTTGGACAAAAATATGTATTCTTGAAATAAACAGTCCATCAAACCTTAACACTAATCTAATTAGTATCTTCTTCAGTTGGGAATCTGCTAAACCTCTCTGTACTGCACAATGGCCTAGTATTGTACTTGTAACTATGTCACTAGAAGCTTTGAGTTTTAATTTAAGAGAAGAACCCTTACAAATTAATTACAAAAAAATGGAACACTTTCTGGAAATACTTAGGAATTGACAGACTATTTGCATCTACCATTTAATATCACTGCTTGTCTCTTGATGTCTGGGCCAGTGACATATGAGAAGTGTAAAAATGTCATTTGTCTTACAAACCTGACTGAATTTATGATTCATAAATTTACAGTTACAGCATTTCATTCATTTAGAATAACATTCAACATGAGGGGGCGAGAGAGAGGAATAATCCGTCTAGTTTAATTTCTTCTGTGCCTTGATAGAAAACATCAGAATATACAGTGTTCTTGTATATTGTTCTACTAAATAGTTTGTACCTGTCTGGTTAGACAGGCAGACTAGCAGCAGGTGATGGCATGTTTAGTTGATGTAAGGCTAAAATAAACAAGTGGCCTGTATGGCAACAGAAAGCATGGTGACCTGGGTGTAGATGAGGAGAGCAGATCTGAGAAAATGTGAGCGATACAGATTATATGACTAGAGTTTTGGCACTGGCCTTGAGTTTCTATCGTGTCTGCAGCTGTGAATGTGAACCTTGAAGCTGACCAAAACGTCTCTCACTCATACACACACACACACACACACTTCCAAGGGATTGTCATTACTTCTCATTTGACCTCTGTAGTGTGTGTGTGTGTGTGTGTGTGTGTGTGTGTGTGTGTGTTTATGTCATCTGGAATAGTTCTAATGGTTGTATGTTTATGTTTTTCACTCGTATGCTTGTGTCCCTCATATATTAAGAGCCTTTATGTGTTTATAAGGAATTAAGCATGTATAAAAAAACTTACATCCCTATTTAAATCTCCAAGTATTGCCCTTTTCCCCAGTATAGGATTTCAGGAAACACCTCTTGCCAAACAGCCACACACATGCTAAGATTAGCTTTGTGCAGTGTACGCCTGCCCATGTACACAACCATGTCTTCCACTGCTGGGTACTGGAAGCATGCAAAACACTGATGAGATGTATTTAAGGAAGGGAAGGTATGGCATCATATATGGGGATGTATATTTGAATATAATCATATATGTTGAAGTAAATTCCATATCATCATCTTCCATCATTGTTTCTCACCCCATTATTATGCCAATCTTGTGGCAAACTGCATCTGTCATTAGAGCAGGTAACTGTGCCAGTGTGTCTTGAAATGTTGGTCAACTGTGTGTGTGTGTGTGTGTGTGTGTGGATGCATGAACGAGGGTGTGAGGTGAGCATGTGTGTGTGTGTGTACATGTGTGGGGGTGTGTGTGCATGTATGTTATTGTCCTGTCATTCTGTGAATAACGGGCTCATTGAGCATTAAATCTGTGTCTGTTTCTGTGTTTGGGGGGGGTCAGTGATCATGAGTAACAGAAAACGCCTTAGAATACGTTTTTAGATAGACAAGGCCTTTGTGTCAAGAGTTTTGCACAGACTGGAACGAGGAAGTCAGGTTTCTAGCAAGCAATAGACAGGCATGCACAATGTGTGTGTGTGTGTGTGTGTGTGTGTGTGTGTGTGTGTGTGTGTGTGTGCCACACGTCAGACCAGTTGTCTCAGACTTCTGTGAGGTTTGACCATGCATGCATGAAGAGTTATTTTTTCTGGTCCCCTTCCTCCTCTTTGTCCGACACAGTGCGGTTGGTAATGGGATCAGAGGGCCACCAGCATTAATGCAGACGAAGTCGAGCAGAAATGCTGCCAACTCTGGTTAAGTGCAACAACGTCCATGGGACAGGTGCATTGTTGCTCCATGAACCTCCTCACCCCCTTCTTTTTTTCTCCTTGCTCATTCATTTAGGCAGAACACATCTCTAGAAACTCATAGTGTAAGTATAGGCTCACTATATAAGTACTGAAAAGTGACCAAATTCAGTGTATCTTTACACTACAATAGCAGTAACAAATGATAAGCCTGAAAATGCCCCTTCCAAAAAAACCTGGAGCATACCTCTTAAGCTCTGGTCTCATTGTCTGGCCTTTCCCATGATGTAAAGACTACACATGTATTAAAATCACTGTACAATTAGACTATAATAGCAATTAATACATTAATATAATAATTCATAATATAATAGCAATAAAACACAAAGGTAAGCCTTTTTTCATTCCTATTACAAGACATTATAAGGTATGCCTTGACTTTGATGGCGATTAACAAAGATTAGCTGTGTTGAAACTCAAAATCCAACAAATACAGCCTTCCCTTCAGTGTTCCTGCCACAACACTAAAATACATGTACAGTCTAGAAAGCCTTAATGCTGGTGTAAGGCAGGAGCTTTCCATTTGACAAGCAACATGATTGAAAGAGATACATTTTTGTTTTGTTTGATTGGACATTGGTGGTCCACATAATTAGCTTCGTTTCTCTGTTACTGCGCCTGGGGTGCCACAAACACTAGATATGTTTGGGGATTTTTTTATTCTCAGAGGTAAGAAAAACCTCACCAAACATTCCAAAACTTTCCTCATTGATGCCACCTTTAAGTCATGTTGCTAAAACACTTGAGACAAAGTTCAGTTATTAAGTTGATCCCTAACAATTAATGGCCATTAATATTATGCACACTGTATGGCCAAGATTTTGATGCTGAATGGCCAAAATATTGTGCCCATTCAGCCACAAGAGCTTTAGTGAGGTTGGGCAAGAAGGCCTGGTGCATGGTCAATATGCGCTCTGTGCAGGCCACTAGAGTGCTTCTACTTCAGTCTTGGCAAACCATGTCTTCATGGAGCTCACTGTGTGCACAGGGACATTCTAAACAAAGTAAACTGTTTACTTTTTTATTATACTATGGTATTTATGTAATTCACAATACAATTTTAAACTGCATAAAAGTATATGTATAAAAGTGCATGAAAACATAATTAGATATGCGTGACCTAGACCAAGCTGTAACACGTGTGTTATGTTAGGGCACACAGGCTCAGCTGCGAGAAATTGCATAGCAAGATGCACATACTGCAAACACACACAGGTGATTAGTAGGAACTGTTATTGTACCGGAAATCTGTGGCAACCTGAGCAGGCGGCTTTAAAGCTATCAACATAAACACCTACACAAACACACACCACACATACATATGCAGGTTTGATCTGATCAGTTGTGTTTGTGTGTGTGTGTGCAGCTGACAAGGGAATCTGCTTTTGCATCTTTCACATGTCAGTCGACTGTGTGTGCTCCACATCTGATTTACGCACTTTGAGGTTTCTCAGCTCAACAATACACACAGTGGCGTGACAGCACAACGTTTTATCTCACCTCACAACTTCCTCCCGTTACACATACACACGGATTACACACAATACAACCATATCCTATGCTCAAAAACATACATTACTCAGGATGCACAGTGTGATGCTTCACAATTGTATGCAGTTTGCACCATCACCCCATTCAGGTTGTGTTTATTTTATTGTGCCTGTGTCATAGTGAAACTGTAGATTTGTACATTGCTTCGCGTGACATTTAATACATTTATTCCAGTATTGCCTTGTATTTTACACCATGTTCCTGGGTCTATGATGTGTTCATCCTACTGTTTGAATGTATATTAATTAAATCAATAATACAGATGGACTTTATGTATTTGATCTTGTTTATCATCTATGTCTAGCTGTCTGTTTCAATGCAGATTTCAAGAAGTGATTTATAGATAAGGACAGCATTGCTTTCCTGCTATGTAAGTCATTTCTGACTTAGAGGTTTATCTGAAACTTGTTATTTCTATGGTTCTTGTTAGTTAGCACACAGCATGAATTATTATTGCACACTTCATTTGCCATTGTGTTTATTCCTGTTTCCTTGTAGGGAAGCTCAATTTAAAAATACCAAAGATCACACCATAAGTCTACTATACAGTGAAACTAATGCAACATTTGCATGCAACAACTATTCTGAAACCTTAACATTTACAAACATGAGCATACATGCACACACACGTGGAAAGAAGCTCAAAATAAAGTCACATTAAGCCCTGCCAGAGTGTTTCCCGTAAACCAGTGAGCCGCCTTTACAAAAAGAGCGAATGAAACTTCGGAGCAAGGTGTACTTACTGATGCTATCGCAGCATCACCCTTCGCTGTTTCTCAGATCAGCCCTGTGGTTAGCCGAGCCTGCAAGTGTTGTCAGAACATCTGCAACTTGTGGTTGACAACACACACTGCTTTGAAGAGGTTTTGGTGCTTCACCATATGCGATTTTGACAGTTTCCTAATTCATGGTTTTACTCTGAAAACATGGATCACACATTAAATCTTGCAAAACAAAAGCATCTTACAGTTTTAGCTCTTTCAGGATCTCTCTCAAACATATTTTCACATAATTCTAAAGAAACATATCCGTATCAGCCTACAGCAATGACAACCAAAATTAAAGCAACAGAGTGTTCCACTCTGATGTTTCATATTCTTTAGGTTCTTTCCCTAATCTTGCCTTTTTTTAATCACCAGTCTTTTCACACCATTTCCAGGAGCATTAGTCGTGTTTCCCATCACACAACATCATGGGGCTTCATGTTTTTCTTTATGTTCCCTTAAGTTGTCTATTCTGACCATACCCTGAGGAGCTATGATCCTATATAGCTCAGACTAGCTGGTATTCAGCCAGTTCAGAAGAACTTTTGTGTTTACCTCTCACTGAGAACATTGCGTTCTTAGAGAAGCTTCAATAGCACAAAGTACATAGAGCATGAACCTCTTATCATCTCCACTATATGCAGAATTTGCGGTGTATTGCTGGTGTACTGCTGGGAAGACAGCCACCAGCATTTCAACAGAGAATGCCTTTACATGGTTCCTCTGCCTTTTTTTTAGTATAATCTCAAATATTGTGCCTTTATTATTTGCATAACATTTTACTTAAGAATAGTATTCATATGGCTACATGATACCTACATACATACATCCTTCATGACAAATGATGTGAATGTACATAAACATTTCATTATAAAAGGCATCAGCATAAAGAATATATGTCAGACTATAAGTGTCAAAGGTGACATGTTAACAGACATATATTTGGGCTAACAGGTTTCTGCAATGACATTTTCCAGTTGACTAAATTAATGTATGGGACTTGCCTTAGAACCTCATGATAGCCAAATTATATTGTACTGGTATATACTATATGGCCAAATGTATATGGACACCTGACTATCACACCCATATATGGTTCTTCCCAAAACTGATGTCACAAAGTTGGAAGCCCAGAATTGTATAGAATGTATTTGTATGCTATAGCTATAGGAGTTCCCTTCACTGGAACTAAGAGGCACTAACCTGCTCCAGGATAACAATGTCTCTGTGCACAAAATGAGGCCCATGAAAACATGGTATCCCCAGTTTGGTGTGGAAGAACTTGACTGGCCTGCAAAGAGCCCTGACCTCAACCCCATTTAACACCTTTGGGATGAATTAGAACTATATCTGCATGCCAGGTCTCCTCAGCCAACATCAGTGCCTGACCTCACTAACGCTCTTGTGGCTGAATGGATGAATACTCAAAGCCACGTTCTAAAATCTAGTGGAAAGTCTTTCCAGAAGAGTGGAGGTTATTGTAACAGCAAAGGGGACTAAATCTGGAATGGGACGTTCAACAAGCACATATGAGTGTTATGGTCAGGTGTCCACAAACTTTTGGCCATATAGTGTAAAAGTTCTATTTGCCTCTCCAGCCCTTAAGTAATATCTGCACAGGATTTGTTAATGAATATCTATAGCAATGTACGTATACTTTCATTTGCCATTAAGTAAAATGAGATTCACTTTACTATTTAAGATTTAACCACTGACAGGTGAAGTGAATAACATTCATTATCTCATTCCAATGGCACCTGCCAAGGATTGGGATATGCAGAAAGTGAACAGTCAGTGCCCAAAAGTTGATCTGTCAGAAGCAGGAATAATGTGTAATTGTAATGATCTACAAAGGCCAAATTGTGATGGCTAAATGACTGGGTCAGAGCATCTCCAAAATAGCAGGTCTTGTGGGGTGTTCCCAGTATGCAGTACCTTCCAAGAGTGGTCCAAGGAAGGACAACCAGTGAACCAGCAACAGGGTCATGGGCACCCAAGGCTCATTGATGTATGTGGGAAGTGAAGGCTAGCCCATCTGGTCCAATCCAACAGAAGAGCTACTGTAGCACAGATTTCTGGAAAACATTAATGTAAACATTTACGGAAAACGTAAACACAGAGCGCATCACAGCTTGATGTATATTGGGCTGCACAGCTGCAGACTAGTCAGAGTGCCCATGCCACTGTCCACCTTTGAAAGCACCTACAATGGGTACATGAGCATCAGAACTGAACCATGGATCAATGGAAGAAGGAGGCCTGCTCTGATGAATGAAGTGGATAGCATCGCTTACCTGGGGAAGAGGTGGCACAAAGGTACACTATGGGAAGAAGCCAAGCCGGCAGAGACGGTGTGATTCTCTGGGTGATGTTCTGCTGGGAATGTTACTTTGACATGTACCTAAACATTGCTAAGTTTATGTCAGTCAGTCATGAGCTTATGTTGGTGTCATGTAGTCTTATTAAACTGCCATTAAGTAAAGTGTCATATCTTTGTTTTAAATGTCAAAATCATTGTGTATTGTGTTTGCACCGGGCTGAACTACTGTGTAATCTATGGAAAGAAAAACAATGTTTCTCTAATGACAGATACAGAAAAAATATGTGTCCTAAACTTCACCAAAAATTTTATTTAGCTTCCATTTTATCAAATTCAGTATTGCCACATGTTTATGGACACGGACACACACACACACACGCACACACACACACACACACACACACACACATAGCCCCACACACGCACACACATATCTACACACACTTTCTCTGCCTTTTCATACCCAGCACCCAGAGAGGCCCCTATTGTTCCAACCAAAAGAATATCGATTTTTTACAGCCCAGGCACAACAATGCACCCAAGCCACTCAAGTCCATTATGAGCTCAGTGGTCTTGCTTTACGAGTGCTAAATGAATGGGATAGGTAGGTGCACTTGAAAACAGGGCCTTAAGGAGAGAAGAAGGGGAAAGTGACATGACAAAAGGGCTGTGCAGTAAGCTCCCTCTTGTCTGAGCTGTGGTTGCTGGGCTGAAGCAAGCTTTGATGTAGTAGTAGCCATGGGAAGGTGGAGGGGTGGATAGACGGAGTGTAGAGGCCATGGAACAGTGACCTGAAAGGCTCCGGAAGTGAAGATAAAGGAAAGCACAACAGGGCAAATGGAAATAATGTACCCCATTTTAAAAAAGACAACATATATATATATATATATACACACACACTACAAACACAGCCTTCATCACACAGACACACGCATATTTGTAGCTACCCAACAGCTTAGCAGCTCCTACTCACTGCTATAAAGTGGTTTCGGTGTAGGAGTTCAGACAGATGTAAAAATGCCCTTGGAATTAACTGATCTGTACTTTTATTTTAACTGATGAACTACTGATCTTGCAGTTCCTGGACATGTAGTGTGTATCTCTTTCCTTTCACAGAACCAGTATGTAAATTAAGCTCTATAACAGTGTCAAAGATTAGGCCCTGATAAAGTCTGATTCATTCTGTGCAAAAATGCAATGGAAAACCCTTTGTTATCATCTTGCTGTATTCACCACGTTTCGGCTCTCACATCCCACCTCACTTTTTATTTCTCAGAGAAATGAGCAGCAATGGATTCATGTAGAAGATAGCGGCAATTATTAGTTCATGGTTAATACTGGTGTTGTCTGGGTGGAATGGGCTGGTTGAAGTTAGAGTGAGTCTGGGTTGAGGATAAGGTTCTCAAATTATGAACTGAGTCAATAAAAGAAAGTTAATGTAATTACGGAACAGAGACCACACACACACACACACACACACACACACACACACACACACACACACACACATTACTTTTACTCTCTTTCCACTGACATAATTATTAATGCAGTTAAATAATGTGATGCCTGTACATGAATCTATACTTTTATATCTGTAACCAAAAGTTAGTTTTATTTAATAAATTCAGATATTCCTATTGTAGTGTGGATTTAGTTGGTCTCCATCAAGATATAAAAACATTAAAGACCGTGTAAATAAATTCAAATATTTGTTTCTAAACACCTTGCACTTGTTATAAAATAGTTGCATACGTTACAAAAGTTGTAAACATGAAAAAATATATAAATTATATATTACTGAATTGTCGAGTATGAGCGTTTTTCATCATTTTTGTGTTTTTTAGCGGGTCAGAAATGGTGGCTTGATGACGCACTGGTGACACCTAATTAGCATAACCCCTCCCCATACAATAGACCCCTACAAATTCTAAACATTAGTCCGCATTAGCATTGGTGGTTCTCCCACTCGCTTGCAAGTTATTAGATGTACATCAGTACAGTTTGCTAGCTAGCCATGCCTTCAGCAAATGCGTCAGCAAATGCCAGATTTTGCTTAACAGCTCGGCAACTATTGATTACACTGAACAACAAAGTTTTTGCTTCTTGAACACTGTTGGGTGTTTCTTATAGATATTTGGGTGTTGATCACGAATATCACATCAAAATTTACCCATCATGTACCATTTCAGAGAAATCTTCGGTTTTGTCATGTTTTTTTCTTATATTTGTTTCCAAACATTTTCGCTCACATAAATGACTTATCAACAACGGTTTGTGCAGCCTGGGCATGTCCAGGCATGGAATCAGGCCAGGTTGGAAGCTGTTAATGTTAAGCCTGAAAGCTGTTCTGCTACACAATGGCAACATTTATCCTTCAGTACCTGTTGGCTATGCAGCACACA
>JAQQZR010000038.1:18979468-19008315 GCA_030068235.1 Notoglanidium macrostoma | reverse complement strand
GTGTGTGTGTGTGTGTGTGTGTGTGTGTGTGTGTGTGTGTGTGTTTGTGTGTGTGTGTGTGTGTGTGTGTGTGTGTGGTTAAAGACTGTTTACTCTAAGCCAGATCCCCTGCCCTAAGGCGCTCCCAAATGTTTGTCCCTGTTTCCTCCACAATGGGCAGCACAGGAGGCAGTGAGAGAGCAGTGTGTTTATCTCAAAATGCTTTGTGTGTATTCTGAGGTGAGCAAATTGCTGTGTGGCACTGAAGTGTTCTTCTGAGGCTTAGAGTAACTGCCCTCCCACACACACACACACACAGACACACACACACACACACGAACTGGGTTACCTCATGAACACAGACAAATATACAAATCCCGTGTCAGAACAGGACACATGAGAAGAGGGAGGGAGGGAGGGAGAACTCAGACTTTCTGCGGATTGTGTTTCAGCTTGTGCAGTTATTAATGTTGCAATACAAATGAAATGCAGTTGATTCATAAGATTGTTACTGAGCATGTGTGTGTTTGTGTACTAAGACAGTAAAGGGGCTATCGCAGACATTGTAACCTATTTCGCAACCAGCATCTCATAAACACAATATCCATAAGTTATAAAATATGCCTGTCCTGATATGCAGAACACAGTGGCTCACTGGTCACAACCACGTTATCGATTATCTAGAACTCTGTTTACTTCTAAAGTTGCTGTAGCTATAATCATTTTAGTGTTGGATGACAGTCAAAGTCCTGGAGAACCATCTATTGCTGTAATAAAACATTACACGCAACTCAATAGCAATAAGAAAACATGCTTAAGGTGTACATTTTGTACATCTGGGATTGTGTGTATGCTTGAAAGCAGATTCAAGTTACAGTTTGAATAGTGTATAAACTGTATAAGGAATAATAATGCAATAAACATGTAATATCATATTGCAAATTTTGCATGCATTATGCTCAGTGTGTGTGTCCATTGTCAGAGAAATACGTCCATAGCATGTCCATTACAAATGTTCATTCCAAAATTCGTGATTCTCCTAATCTTCTGTATTCTCATTTCATGGTGTATCAGAATCACTCAGTGATTTAGTACTATTTAAAAGAATAAAGTAAAGGAATAAAGTCCCTGTTTGTTATGTCTCTACCTCCCTGAGAGTAATGAGGGACAAGGACTGAAGAAGCAGCAGCTAAAGAAAAGATCTCTGTGACTATCTGCAGGCCTTCATTTCAAGTGGACATTGAACTAACTAAAGAAGGCTGGCTAATATTTTGACCTGCTTTCCTGCCAATAAATGAAGGCCATTTCAAAAGTATTGTTCTCATTTCAATTGGTAAATTGCTGCATTCATGAGGAAAAAATTGATTGCTGCATAAGCTGTGTGAATAAATAATTTAGTTATATTGAATGGATTATGTGGGTGAGCTTAATGGATGCCTCTTTCAAGGGCATTTCCAAGGGTAATACCCAGAGAATTGGGCCAATAAGGTTCGTCCTGTGTCCTGAATGATTCACTATTCCCATCAAGACTTTTATGGCCCCTGCGTACAATGATAACACTGAATGAGGCAATAAAAATGAAGCCTTCTGATTTATAGGAGAGGGGGCTGATTCTCTGAATGTCTATTTCCTCCCAATCAAATCACTTTCCATAGATATGTAAAGGAAGGACAAAGGATGTGGGAATTTAAACCAAAGCCCAGTTCAGTTCATGGTAAAACAAGGAAACCCACAGAGCACAAGCAGCCCACAAAGCACCTAAACACTAGCAGGAGGACAAAGTAAGCATACAATGAAAATAACCCAGCAAAACCAAACAAGCGTTTCTGACAAGCCAAACACCCATGATAACATCACTCAGTAGGAGTGAGGGAGAACGAGAAAGCGCAAAGACAGAAGGACAGATTGAGCTGAACAGAGAGGGAGGGGTGAGCAGATGAGATGATGTGTGTATGCATGTAGGTCTGCCGAGGGCAATTAGTGCACGGGCATATCACCTTTTGCATAAACAGGATGGGTTTCTGCAGGGGCCAGGATGCACTCATGCTCAAACAAAGGCCTCTATCTCTATGTGAGCCTGTCTCATGCTATCCAGACTGACCACTGCACACTTCCTTCCTGCAGTGCACACTGACCAAAATAAAACCCAAGAACAATTGCTGTAGTCAGAGCCCAGGGAAGTGTTTCATTTTTCACACAAACCTACCCTTAGGGCGAAGAGTCCGTATTTCACGCAATCATCCTTCAGCTGTTGTGGGGGTAACTTCAGACCCAGCTGTTGTTTACATCAGAGGTCCACTGAATGGACACTGCAAAGTCCTGAGACTGTGGACAAGCTTGAGGATATGAGGTTAATTCTGTAGTTTATGTTCAGGTGGTGGTAGGCCTATTTGTAATGGTACTCAATTTATGGTTTGTGTACCACAGTTTAACAAACAGCTGTTAGGATCACAGGTAGAGGCAGGACTGGAAAGAGCTGACGCATTAGCAATGACTGAGATAGTACACAGCCCGATGGTGTGATGAGTCTCACAAAGTGTGAGTAAGGCTGTTGCCTGCTGTGGTGAGGTGAACTTCTTAGATAATGTGGAATGAGAGGGAACAGAGATTGTAAAGTAGTGGCGCCTAACAGTCCAGAGTCTGAATGTACCATTCCTCCAGATGTCTGGGGGTGGTTCCAGATGGTACACACCTGGCTCTTGTGTTGTGTGGTGAGTCTGTATGTGAAGGGATTTGAAGGGGAGTAAATATGGTATGGAAATCTGTTGTTCAGCAATCAATCATTCGCCAAGGACTGAGTCATTTATGGAACAAAGGGAGGGGCAGCGATATTCATATCATAGATTCTCATATCAAAAGGCTGAAGCGCTTCAATAAACAATGCAATCAAGAATGATACGTAATCTAGAGTCAACGCTTTGTCAGACATGAGTGAATGTTCAAGCCATGAAAACACAGGCAAAAGCTTGTCCTTCCTCCATGACAGAAAAACACACGTACATTCACTCAGACACACAGGCCAGTCATATTTCCCAGGGCGAGAGCTGGATCGCTAAATCACAGATGCTGACAGGGTTGCAGGAGCTCACTGAGAGCATGCTGTATTTCCTAGGGCTTCTGTAGCCCAATGCTCAGCATTGCTACTGCCTTTAGAGTCAGGCCAGAGCCCACCACAGAGCATGTTTACTGGCTTTAGGAATGTGCAATATTTGGTCCTGTCCAAAGCAGGCTCAGTGGTCAGGATGTGTACAAACACAGTGCATAATGGTCTGGCCTGTAGATTCCCCACAGGGTCAGAGCACTGGGAGGGGACTGATAACATGGTGAGTGCTGCTTTTAGCAGATTTAGTGAGAGACGGTAGTTTAATAAACATTTGCACAACATTTAAGTTATGGTGTTTGATGGGTGGATTAGGGTGGATTCACCGACTGGAAGAAGTACACTTTACAAGCCTTACAGCAGGTATGATTGAGACACGCTCTGACTCAACAGCAGCCTGGTCAAAACAGCAAGAACATGAAATTCACTCTGTATTTTTTCTTATTTACTTAGACTTTATCAATGCCTTAAAAATCTGGTCACAATCCTGGTGGCTATTTAATTCACCATTTTTATGACTGAAACCTACGGAACAATCAAGAGCTACCTGAAACAGAGCTTAAAAAAAGGCTAACAAAAAAACAGAAAGTCAGACCACACAATGCTGCATTGTTTTGCAACTCACAGAACACTGGCCTGTGGATAAGATGCTTATAATGAATGGAAATCTAATACCTGACATGTATGTAATGACTGGTAGTATCTGTGAAACTGCTCTGATTCATATCCTGTGTCACCATTGTGTCTATGGCAAGTCGAAATGAGACCACACTAAAGCAAACTCTACTTGAGCGCCTTTTGTGTAGTGCTTGAATGCAGTCTGATTAGAAGTACTTATATGGTATATGTCTCAGGCTGATTATAAACAGTGTATCATTAAGCCATCTGTCCAAATGGTCCTGCCTCACCCTCACCTGTCCACTTTCGCTGTCTTGATGTTGATAGGAGAAATCTAGGTCAGTATTGCGATAAAAACTACACAGTAGTTTGAGCAAGAGAGATGCAGAGCAAGAGGGACAGAAAGAGCTTGGCAGGTGACTTGTTTACTGCTTCCATATTCCACATTCTATAAAACACAGCTTTAATGCCAGATAGAAGGCAAACATTTCCCAAGACCACTGGGAAAGAAAAACAGACAAACAGTTTTATCAATTTATCTCTCTTCCTATCATACAGGGGTGTCGTGTGAATAGGATTTTTGTCCTAGCACCACCCTAAACTCACAGAGGCACAGGATGTTCAATGTTCACATACACTACATGGTCAAAAGTATAAGGACACCTGGGTATTGAACATCCTATTCCAAATGCATGTGCATTAGCAGTGAGCTGTTCCCCCTTTGCTGCTACATCAGCTTCCACTCTTCTGAGAAGGCGTTCCACTAAATTTCGGAGTGTGACTATGGGGAACTGTGTCCATTCCGCCACAAGAGCACAGGAGGTTGGGTCTGGCAAGTAGGCCTTGTGTGAAATTGGTGTTTCGATGCATTCAGAGCCAGCCCTGACCAATTTGGTGCCCTAGGCAAGATTTTAGCTGGAGCTGCTTGCATCACAGACATTCAGTTCAACTCTAGAATCGGCATAGTTTGCCTTTAGATTTTCTTGAAAATCACAAAAGACTGGCCTATATCAGTAGGCCAAAAAACAAAACAAAAACAATATCAGTGTTTTAGTTTGTCACATGAGTCTCTGGAGGCCATGTTGAATCCTTTTTTGCAGCCTTCATCATCACATGGATTAGCTCCATAATCTCTCTCCATGATATTGGTCTAAAAACATCTTTTTCTGTCCTTTTACAATTTAGAAAAATTTGGATTTACAATAATATGTCAGTAAGACTTAATTTTCTAAGTATTTAATGTACTTTATTTGAAAATTAAGTAATGGAAAAGTGTTTAAACTTAAATGTTGCCTTGAAGTAACACCATACCTTTATGAGTTCTCACCATGATATTTTTTGTTCTTGTGTATTATTTTCTTTTTATCTCTACAAATGAACATAAATAAATTTGTTATTTGTTACTACTATATAATTCCTATATAACATTTAGAGAATAAACACATTATTCTCTTCTAAGAGTTCTATTATAACTCTTCAAAGAAGAATTAGGTAGAATTAGCACTCCCAGTCGGTGTTAGTGAAGATTAATTAGAATTTAGTAGTGAGGAAGACAAAGAGCTGTTAGCAACCTTGCAAGAAGAAAATGAGGATGAGGATGAGGGAGGTGAGGGTGAAAGTGAAGCGACCAGTATGGACCTGTGCCTTCAACACCTGTGCATCAGGACAACACTGATCATTGGCCTGTTTGAGTGGAGACCAGGGGCTGGTGCAAATACACAGGCTGTAAGGGTATTGTGAAAGTGCATTGCTCAAAGTGTCCCACTTACCTGTGCTTCACAGCTGAGAAGAACTGCTTTATGAATTTCCATAAGCAGCGAGCCAAAGCTGGCCCCAAAACAACAAATGGTGGTAAGATATGTCAGGACACACACCAGGAAACATTGAAACGTGACTCACTACTTTGTTTTGAAGAGGGTTATGATGGCTTGGTTTGATAGATTGTTGATGCAAAGTTTGCTGGAACATGCTTACACTTGTTAACGTATTCATTCCTATAGGCTGCTCCACAATGGTACAATGTTGCCTGAGGGTAAAGTTCAGACAAACAAACTTTCGAAAACAATTAATGTTTTTTAATGTTTTTCAATTTTAAACTCATGAGGCCATTGAATGTTTTCCATCAATAGTGTAATAAATTTAATTCAAATTTTAAACGTTAACTCTCTTTTTTCATTCCTTACCATTATGGTACTATATTGCTTTAAGGTAATGCACCCTGAAGTGTACCGCAGAACTTTTTTCTTGAACACTTCTTTAAATTATGCTACTTGGTCTATTGTAGGACAAAAACATTACAAACATTTTTATACTAATTGGCATCATAACGCATACCATATGGGATGATTGATAATCTAATACCTGACTTGTATGTAAAGATTGGCAACAGTTTTGTTGAAATTGCTCTGATTCATATCCTGTGTCACCAACATGTCTATGGCAAGTCGAAATGAGACATGCAGCTATGTCAGCCTCCACTCTTCTGAGAAGGCTTTCAACTAGATTTTGAAGCGTGACTGTAGGGATTTGTGGCCATTCAGCTGCAAGAGCACGAGAGGTTGGGTCCGGCAAGAAGGCCTTATGTGAAGTTGGTGTTCTGTGGAAGCTACTCAAGTTCTTCCCCTATAGCCTTAACACACCATGTCTTCTAGGACCTCACTTTGTGTACAGTGACATTGTCATGCTGGAACAGGTTTGGGCCTCTTAGTTCCAGTGAAAGGAAATCTTAACCAAATAGTATACAAAGACATTCGTTTGTTTGTCTCCAACTTTGTGGCAACAGTTTAGGGAAAACCCTCATAACAGTGTTATTGCCAGGTCTCAACATACATATAGTGATTGCAAATTTTGATTAAAGTTGCCTTCTTAATGTTTGAAATTGCTTCTAGACCTGTAATAATCAAAAAATTGTTGGTACTTGACTAATACTTTGATTTGCAACTTTGCCATGAATCATACATGGCTAGTATCTATATTTCAAGCTTCTGTTTACATTTTGCCTGCCTGGAAATTAGCTTCCCCCCATCTGGGACTGATCTGCTCAGCTCTGGCCCTCAAACAGGAACTCACAAGGCATGCATAGTTTAAACAGAGAGGGTGGGGTTGGTTGGGGAAAAGGAAAGGAATATTTTCATTGCAATCGCAAGTTTCCTCACAGGCAGCAGAGGGCTCTAATTATTACAAATTGCTCCTTTAATAATGAAAACTCGGTCTGGCAAGCATCTACTTAGAGATGATAAAATCTGTATCTGAACAGAACATTCTGTTTAAATATGCTGAAAAACACACTAGCTTAAAAGTAATGCTATTGTAGTAATAATTCACTTTTTTATAAACCTACTATAGTGATCAATAATTGTATTCAAGTAAAAATAAATAGGTCAAGAGGTATTGTGTGTTATTGACACAACTAGTCCAAAAATCTTCTATATCTGAGAAATGCATATTTAAACAACTATGTTAACTAACCAAGAACGCTATGGTGAACATCACTTCGATTATCAACAGAAAACATTAGCTGGCTAGATAAATGCTAACTAGGTAGCTCACGTTAATTCATACATGTTTCTAGTTACATGGTTAGTGATGTAGCAAAGATGCTCATAATATTTATCTTGAGTGATACTTATGGGCTGTAGCAGCATTTACAGCACTTACAACTTAAGTTTAATGAAAAGCTTTCGTCACAAGAATCGGCAGCTGGTTTCGCTCACTCAGACTGCATGTTTCCACAGGTTTGATGTTGACCTGTATAATGCTGGCATCACAGTTTTGGCCTGCATAGTTTGCAGTTCATTGTCATACTGTTACATCTTACACATTTAGAATTGAGCTAACTGATACATTGAACCAGGAATGCTCATCTGTCTCTTCCCTACCCCTGACAAAGCATTTGGCATCTGAAACATGAGACTAATTTTGATTGGCTCTTAAGATTCAATTATTTAACATTTGAATATGCTGTCTTTTAATTGGCTTATCAACTTCTGGTATTAAAAAAACTACCTCAAGTAAATGTAATGTCATTTACGTATGCACATAAAAAAGTATTGTTATAGTGAAACATGTACTCAGCCACAGTAATGACATGAAGTTCTCTGACTACTGTACTGCTACTGTTAGAAAGCTGAATTTCCTGCTCATATGTTTTGCTTCATTCAAAAGTATTCATTACAGAATCTCTAAAATATAAAATAATGTTCACCTTAATTCTTTAAGGGAAATGGCATTTTTAATACTATTACATGAATTCTTTCAGGGGCAACTGTTTATATATTTCGTATAGGTACTTTTTTTGTATCTTTACATTGCAAAAAAACAATGATTGTAGTACAAATACGGTGTTGGTTTTACTAGCCCTTTCGAAATCTAGCGTTATTTTGGATGCATTTGGAAACATGGACACCAAAACAAATGGTGTTCATGTCTCTATGTTGTCTTTGCGATGTTTGCACACATGCACTTTATGTTGTCTTCTGTTGCACATGTGCACTTTTGTAATTATATGTAGTACCATGGTCCTGGAGGAACGTTGTCTCATTTCACTATGTACTATATCATCTGTATATGGTTGAAATGACAATAAAAGCCACTTGAGACTTGGCGTAAGAAATAGCATGGGAAATAACATGAACATTCCAGCACTGATTAACCAGCTAACCCACAAACTGAGCTGGTCAAACTGGTATACCAGAGATTTACTGATAAGTGGTGATAGGTGGAAGCAGTTGCAGATGGTAATCAGGTCATTTAAGAAAATAACTCAACCATTTATTGATCAATTTGGTCAAATAATAAGCAAGCTGGAAATTAACTCCTCAGTTCCACCATAAAACTTGGTCCAAAGTAACACTTATATGACTGAATAAGGTTTTTCAGCATGTTACTACATTAGAAATTTAATGATAGGCTACATAATTATAATTAAGCTAATACTAATGACAAAGTAAAGAAACAAATTAATATTTTTTTTACAAAGTCAGAAACACTGGCCCAATTATGTTAACCACAGTTAAGTGATGCTATATGGTAATAATACAGCTGCAATATACTGTAGCTAGCTAAAATGCTAGCTATGTTAGCTACCCCAGTGAATATCATTACCTGACAAAAGCACTCCATTCAGCAAAGTTCAACATCCACGTTAACAAAAGGCTAGTTTATAGTAACCCAGCAGGAAGACTGTTAATTTCGCTTCTTAGTTAACAAGCTACTTTTGAATCAAACTATGTATGTAAATAATGTTCAGTTTAACACTCCACCAACATGATTGATGACACCAACATGACACCAAACTGATTTCACCTCCTGTTGCCTTCAATTATTTGCTCAACAACTGGGAAACACCCACACAATTAAGAAATGACTACTTTTTAAGAAACACCCACAGCTTCTCTGCAATGACGTTTTATAATTAGATTGGCCAAAAAGCGTTTACAGTTATCAAATCTATTGTAATTTATTATTTATTGGACTTTTTCACAAAAAGTTTCTAAAGTCAGTAGGCATGACACCATTGCCTTCACAAATACTCTCTCTCTCCCTCACGTGCTCTTTATCTGATTAGGTAGCCACATAAAAAAAGCAGAGTTTGTTTTATTTTAATGCAGAATGAAAAATACTATAAACTGTCAGCACTGGAAATCACCTTCATGAATATAACATGAGGTTAGACGACAGGAACTCAGTTCAAATGAAAAGTACCAAAACCTATAACCAGTTATGAAATACTCCATATATTTTTCCAAAAATGAAACCAGGGTTATTTTCATAAATAATTTATTCAACACCTAGCTTATATATACGCCTGGCAAGCAGGGAAAGGGGAAGGCCAGGAATGAGAGAGGAACACTAAAACACGGCAGCCAAGCAAAAGCGGTTGTGGCATGCGGCTTTAAAAACACTCACAGGCCAACCGAATTGGAGCATTATTTTGGGGGAAATCTCCACCTTTCATTTCCCCTAGACCCTGCATGGGTCAGGTGCATGGCCATGTCTGCACCTTAAATACATTAAAATCATGTGATGAGAGGAAGCGATGAGCCTCATGCCCTCGGGAATCATCACCTGACTTATTTGTTAACATCACAAACAGATGGGCCTGGATCTCAAACAAGATTCTTGCAAATTCTCATGAGTGATATCGCTTTCTCTGAACTTTAAACAAATTTTAAACTGCTGACCTCATAGTTTACGCCAACCTTAAGCACTTGTGGCGTTTCAGACAAGTCAGCATGTAATCAGGAGACCATGAGAATGGTAAGGCTGTTGTTAATGTTAAATAATCTTCTCGTACAAGCTTAAACGCAGACAACACTTTGAAACGATGTTTGTCTGTTTGGATTCTTAAGTAGGTTGGAGTAAGTTAAAGAGGTCATGTAAGTTCCTCTATTAAGTTAAAGGCTCTGGAAGACATACTATACTATACTATAATATACTATATTCAGTTTTACAGATCTAGATCAATGTGTTGTCCTTTCTCATGGCGTAAGACTAGAACAACGCTTTAGAAGCTTTGCGAGAACCTTTTCTGTACTTGTTTGTGATGATTTTTAAGCTTGACGTGCGTACTGTTCTTACTTCACATCAACAAATGAGATGTAATCTGAAACAAGCACAATCAAGGTCAGGTGAATGTGTATGGATATGGGTAGGTTGTGTTTGTGTGTGACCAACTTTCCCAGCAGGAATGAATGTATGGGCAATATAAAATGTGGAAGATAGATAAGCATAAATAATCAAAGAAATGCTCAGATAAGCAGAATGGAAACAAATGAATAAATGATATAAAAATGAACAAGGTATATTGGCACTCTAGTCTAAGATTGCGTTTGGCATTATAGCACGGCGATTAATATTCGGTGAAATTAAGAAAATATGTGTGGGCTTGCATTGTGTGTGTTTGTGTGTACGTTAAGAGTGTGAGTTGGCTAAGCGTACAGTAGTTCAACAGAGAGGGGACTGTTTACTCGGGAGGAGGTAGTGTACAGTCACTGTACAAGCACATACACTTACACACACTCACACACACACACACACAAATAGCCAGTAAGCTCTGCTTCATGAATGACCTGCCTTAGATTCGGCATAAAGACTATCTATGTGGCAGCTTGTGCCCTGACTGGTCATGTAACCTGTGAAGGACTCTTTGATGACTCTGTAGCTGTGAAAGTATTGCACAAACTAGTGAGCACACTGAACAAAAGTCACAGTAAACTATATGGCCTACTTATATCAAAGTCATAAATCAACCATGAGCCAAGGATGATTTAACACTATGACTAGCTGCAACTAAGCCCAACTGCATTCCTGAGTTGGCATGGAGCGGGCAACAAACTTATAGACTGCAACTCTGAAACCTGAAATGTTTTGCATGCTAAACTAGACCTCTAAGAAATACCTTTTGAATGCAGTTGCTACAAGTCTACAAACACGACCCAGACTAATGAGGCATGGCATGTTTGTACTCAAAATATAAATTGCATGCGCACATGTCAAAGCATGAAGGCTTCTTGCTTGCATGAGCAGCTTTAATAGCCTGGTACAAACACACTTAAAGACAGACATATGTGTGCTTCCATACTATACTGCTCTGTTACTATACTGTGTAAACGTGAAGCATTCTAGCATGGTATAAGTGTGTGATTTGATTAGATCCAAACAGAATAGAAATAGCAGGTAGTGGTACCTTCTTAAATATGTCTGTTTGTGTACATTACTGTGGGTCGGAAAGTTTTGGTGTCAGAGCTTGCGGAGAGTGCCGACAAGGAGATAGGAGTTTATTTGTGGGGTGTTTGTGGGGGTGTGTGTGTGTGTATGTGGTTATAGGTCAGGGTTTATTTAAAGGCACATCTTTTATTGGATCTCGCACAAGGTGTGACCTAGTTTAGCTAGCTGGGCCTTAAAGGGTGCAAGCTGGGTATTCAAGGGTCGATTAGTAGAAGCCTCTGTTTCTGACTTTCACTCTTTCACTACTTCTCAATTAGCCTCAGACATTACACTTTATTCCAAAGACTAGTGGCCAAAAATGGATTTTACACACTTGCTTGATGTATAAAGTTGGCTTCCTTACTTTTTTTATGCAAATTTGTAAAACAGTAAGAGAAGCTTGTTTGTGAACAAAAATGTTCAATTCTAAAGCTTCTGACTTCATATCTGGCTGCATGAGCTCTGGTAACTGCTTGTATGGAGTTTCACATGTTTCTTCATGGCTGCTGTTTTTAGCAGTGTGACATCATATGTCTTCATTTCATACTGTCTCAGAATCCAGAGTTTAGATTAGACATAAACCAACATGGTTTAATGAATGTGGTTTGCATACTGCTAACTTGGAAACTGTGGACTTCCTTTCATACATAAGTCTCACAGCTCCATTGCAGAACTAAAAAAGTAGCAAACATTAAACACCACACATGTTTCGTGTGATTTTCTACATTTTGAGGTAAGGGGAGCTTTTGATCTCATTTTAAGGGTCAAGGTGCAAAAATGAAAATGAAGGAAAAGAAATGGAGTAAGTGGGAGTAGAGATATCAGAAATTCCCTCTGTGCGGAATGCTGAGAGAAAGAAAGGCCTCTCAAGTTTCCTGAATTTTTCTAATCAAACTAACCTGTCCTTCATGATAATGTCCATCCACAGATCTCTTTAACTTTCTCACAGATGAAGGTCAGACCTTAAGGAACATCTTAAAGCCATGATGCAGTCTCCGGCTGAGTCGAGTGTTGCATGGAACTTTCTAGACAAAAGGCTCGGCATAGCTACCTTGTTTGAACAGCATAAATATTTGCATAATTATATGTAATTACTTTGCATGACATGCAGACATACAGACAAAGACACACGCACACAATCTCAATGATTAAGTAGCTAAGCTCAAGCATTTTCCCTGGACACAGAAAAATTGTTTATTGA
This sequence comes from Notoglanidium macrostoma, assembly GCA_030068235.1. Taxonomy (NCBI): domain Eukaryota; kingdom Metazoa; phylum Chordata; class Actinopteri; order Siluriformes; family Auchenoglanididae; genus Notoglanidium; species Notoglanidium macrostoma. The sequence continues at coordinate 18,995,710 of JAQQZR010000038.1, read as the reverse complement.
GTAGTAACACAAATGATACCAGTCATCGAACTGACCACTGCCGAGGAATTGGCAGAGTAAATAAGGAAATTCTTTTTTTTTTTTTCATATGAAGACGTCACTTATGGTCAAAAGCTTTCACAACTTTTGAATCTCCTCAATATACAGTATGTATGTCTAAGAAAGACACTGCGTGTGACTGCGTATTGGTTATGAAACTACATAAGAGACTCTTACCCCGAGTTTTAAGGAATTATTGCCTTGTACGCTCCCCACTTTAGATCACTCATATCATTAATAGCACATTTGATTCATAAGGGTAATTAACCTCTTCATAAATTGAATCGAGTGGAACAGAGCTGCAAAAAGAGGTGAAACTCAAAGCTGCGTCATTGTACAAGCTGAGTGTTTGGGCTGTCCTGCAGTGCTGATGTCTGGAACGTTTCAGCCAGCACCTCAGTATCAGAGTATTCTTACACCTTACGCAATAATTACACATTGTAAACCTCAAACACTTCCTTGTGTGTGTACTGAGCCACGCCTGTCCAGCAAGACTCTACTGCAACAACACATCTAACATACAGGTACATGCAAAATATTGATTCTCATTCATATAGTAGTCACAAGGCCTGTCTCGCTCTCTAATATGTGGTGAGGTATATGTACAATAAATGTCAGAGTCTGTGTATCCTACACAGCCGTACACAGTGTTCTTGAAATGCTGTACTCAGTGAAGCATAATATTTGACTCTTCGATAAGGACAACAACAGTGTCAGCTTTCACATACTTCACCAGGTCTTAAGTGTGACTCATGCTATAGTTCCCCTCTTCATGTCCCCTGCACTCTAAACCTGTGCATCACCGCAAATACCATTACTGTAAGTGTTATGGTCAAGGACAAGGAAGGAGAGATGACTCATGAAACTGAGGAGTTACTTGAAGAGAAAAGGAAATACTGGGCTTTAGTTTTGGCTATAGCTATTTTGGGCCCGTTTTATAAGGGACAAAAATGAAATCTGCTATCATGTTGTTGTGATAATTGAAGAAGCATGTGTGGGTTTTTTTTGTTTTTTTTTAAACAAAAGGTGGCATTTTGAAATATTACAATGGCTCATTTCTGTATAAGTAATTTGTAGTACTAATGATAATTGAAATTAATAGCTGTTTATCTATCCATCATCAGTAATCACTTTATCCTGGTCAGGGCTGTGATCATTTAGAGCCTATCTCAGGAACACTCAGTGCAAGGAAATTGGAGGAACTGGAATAACACAAGGATAGCATGCAAAACTCTGTAACCAGAGTGCAGAATCAAAACCCAGACCCTGGATCTGTGAACAACAACAACAACAACAACATTAATTTGGCTACTGAATACAAATAAAAGCTCATCAAATTATAACAATGCTAATAACACTAAAAGTGTCATATGGGATATGACCATGAGTTTTTTTTTAATAGATGACGACTGCTGAAGGTGTAACTATAAAGGGGCGGAGTTTCCTGAGCTGGGTAGCTACACTACAGAAGGCATAGTTACCAAAGCTATAAGGTTCAAGTACAGAAAAAATGAGCAAGCCAAGAATTTTAGACCTCTGACAAGTTAAAGTCCTAGGCTCACCACCCTGAACTGGTTTAGTCTCTTAAGGCCCCTGTTATGGGTATATTGCTATGTGTTGCACCATGGTCCTGCGGAAACCACATTTCATTCCAATGTATATACACTATATACAGGAATAACAGTGAAAACCCAGTTGACTTGTCTCCTCAGGGCCCTCGGAATAACCCTGACCTTACATACCTTTATAGTAGCTCTGACCATGGAGTCAGGTTTGGCTGGTTAGACCAGTAATGATTTGACTGAGCTGTGTGTGTTGGTCACTCTGTACTCCTTGTGGATGTAAAGGTAATGCCACTAATACACCACTAATGTGCTGTCTGCTGCTGTGTCTGCATAACACGATTTATATGTCTGTACAATGCATGTGTGTCACCAGTGTTAGTAAATTGAAGGATGAGACAGGAAATGGCTTATTAGACACATACACCCTCTGCCTCGTTTATTCTGCCGTCTATGGATGTCATCAAGGCTCAGACCCAGTGGCCATCCGACTGTAAACACTGACCTCACACACATGGTGCGTAAATATTTGTGTATTGTAGAGACTCTGAGGGCTTATAGGAAGGAGCAGCACTTCTAGAGTACAAAATATGAGACTGTCATGCTTCAAACATTCAGCCTTTGCTGGTGGACACTGATAAAGGAACGAGTGTGATCTTACAGGCAGAGAATGTTTGACTCAAGATGTTCAAGAGTGAATGAGTTTCCACGTCAGAGTGACGACTTCAGTGCATTCATATCTTTAAACTCCATACTTTCGTTCCTGGACTTCACTCAGCAGTCTCAGTTGTAAGCGCTCCACACACACAGACATAACAGCAGGCCCTTTTCCTACTGACCTGTGTTTCAGGAAGCCCCGCCACTTCTCAGGAAAACACTGGGGCACAAATAGAAAAGACTTCCAGGAGCTGAATGGACCGACAAGAAAGCTCTCATAAAAAAAAAATAATAAAAATAATAATAAAATGACAAAAACAGCAGAGGAGAGAAGGGATGGAAATGGGTGTGGGTGAGGAACTGGGCTCTTCCTGCCATAATCAGAAGTCAAGAGTATTTCCTGTCATTGTAGAAGCTTTAGGCTGTTTAACCACCGTTTAAAAAGCTTAAATTCTCAAACTTTTAATTCTAATTCAAAATACTATCAGGAAATACTCCAATAATACCATTAAACATGTACAGCATAATGCCAATAGTGATTTGCACTAAAGTATACACACAAACACAAAGGTACAGCCTGCTTGGCTTGGAGCAGTGCACTGGGTCCTGTGATAAACACTTCATTATGAAATGCAGCAGGACTCTGTAAATATTTGCTCCGAGATGTTATCACTCCTTATCTTGCCCTGAGCTCTTGGCACTAGATTGATTCCGGCCCCTTTATTTTCTTAATGACTTGCCGGCGCTGATAACTAATCAAATGCACTATACTACTGAAATCATTTTTGAGTCTTCTAAATGAGGGCAAAAGACAAATCAGTCTAAACGTGTCAGTTGGCTCAGCCTGGACTGACTGAAAACCGCTATCTACTAGTGTGTGCTTACAGAACCACACCTTTTAAACTGGGCTGAAAGGAGTGTCGGAATGCTAGGAGTCCTTATAGCACTATTAAACAGGAAATTACTGACATGTATAACAAACCCAGTGTTTAGATCAGTTTTTGTAAGCCAAAACACACTTGAAAACTAAATAAACCTCAGTATATTTCCAGTAGACCGTAATGATGGAGGACTATAGAATAAAACTAAGGTCTAAAACTATCAGAACGGCAATTTGTAGTTAGATCTGAAATTTTATAATTTCAAAGCTTTTTATCATTTGAAAAACTCAAACAAACATTTAGACGTTAATCGTTACAAAGTTTCTTTCTGCATTAACTTCTAATTCCCATCTCTGGCTGAAATCTGAAGTCAAACCTGAAAGACTATTAGAGAAATATGTTGCTTTGGTTTCTTTGCAGAAGGAATGGAGGCATGTGTCTGCATTTTGTGAGCACATAAACTTTCTGAAGAAGCTGGGCTTAGAAGAGAGCTCAATGACAACCACATGGGGCACATAACATTTTTTTCCAAATAATTTTATTGGGAGAACTACAAAAATGTACAGTACAAAGTTAACAGTCTCACACGCAACTTGTAGTGAACTGACTCCCCCCCCCCACAAAAAAAAGCACAAAAAACAAGTATAACTCGTCGTCTTTTTTTGTCCATTTTTAAAGATACATTCAAAAAGCTTTACTTCTGATAAAGTAGTCAAGAAAAAGTACATAGTGCCCAGCCCCTGTACCTACTATGTACAAGCAAAATGTGTTCAACCTCTTCTCCATCAAGTTCAGAACCCTTAGACCTATACCATATCAAAAGGCGATCGAGAGAACATAGAATACAACTAAAAAGTCTATAGGAATGGGGAGTTTTAAAGAAACGTAAAGGAAGGGGAAAAAAAAAAAAAACCTTCGCTGGTTGCTCCAAGGCCCCTCTTTTGACAAGTGGTAACAACCTTCCAAAAAGTTCAAATTGAAACCTACATTCAGCTTGTGTATGTGTAAAACAATGACTTGTATCAAAATACTTTATTTGGTTAATAATAAGGCATGTATGGTGGTGGACCCCTTAGGCACTAAGGCAGTAATACTGGGGCTTGGGATTGCTACATTCTCAAAGCACGTGGCAGGAGTCCAAGCCTGGCTCTGTGCATTACAATGAAAGGAAAAGAAAAGAAAATACTTTTTGGTTAATTTATTCACTTGGGATCATTGTCACACAAGATAGACTTTTTAAAGAATGATCACTATGGATTTGGACGGTGTTTTGACAACCACATGGATTATACATTCTACTGACATGGGACACATCTAGGAATTTTCAAAAAGCAGTTTGAAAAAAAAAAAAAAAAAAAAAAAAGAAAGAAAAAGAAAAAAGTATTTCACAAGCAACATCCCAAAAAACGTCAAATCAAGCAAATGTTTTTTTTTTTTTTTTTTGTTTTTTTTTAAGTACGTAAACAAGGAAACAAAATTAATGAAATAAATATCACATACAATCTCTTAAATTAAGGTTTGTTTTACTCATTTACAATAAAATAACGAAGTGAAGTTACAAAAGAAGACCAAACAAAAATATATTACTGTGAAAAAGAACATACACTCCACTTTATGTAGATTAATAATGGCGATCATAATTTAAACATAATAAAAGAATATAGATCTATTGCTTCAACATACTTGATAAATACAGTATGGACACAATTACCAATGTAGCCTATACTTTTCACAAGATAATAAATAAGTTAAATAGGTCATAGCCAGTTATGTACTGCTATGTAATCGCTCAAAACAGCTAAAAAAATATATATATTTTCAACCATCAGCAGTGATTTTCCCAACAGACCGAACAAGAGTGCTTCAGCTAAGCAACACTAAACTAACCCAACCGAACCACTGGGTGGCGCTGTGACCGACAAACTGCTTCAACTTTTGGAATGGAAGTTTGTTTTTTTTTTAAGCTTTCAGAAGCGCATACATAGACTACTTTGCGAACTGATACTTTTTTTTTTGTCAAGGCATATTCTTGGTAGGATGGAGGGGGAAAAAAACCCATCTTAAATCTTTCCGTCTTTCACGCTCAAAAGTTTTGTGCACAAAAAACACGTCTCCGGAAAGTGTGATGGTCTCATAAGCCAAAACACTGCGACTGTATGCTGGTCAAAGTCACCGGTGGAATGCCTTCGGTCGATATCTACTTTCATAGCTATCGGTTCGAGCAAAAAAAAGAGAAAAAAAAATGGACAAAAAACCTCTAATGCCACACCAAGGGTCTGACGAGTCACCTGCCCTTGGTTGTTTCTTTAAAGTCCGTCTAGTTACACGTCGCTGATGAGACGCCATTTTAATAACGGTTAACTTTAGGAAGTCCTCCAGTCCGTTAAAAAAAAAAAAAAATCAAAGACCGGGGCAAATCCCAAAGCAAAGCAAAACAAAATAACGAAAACAACCACTAACATATTAATCATCAGAAATCGACAGCCTGCTGAAGATTGGCAAACGTCTCCCGGCCTCCAAGCTGGGCGACTCGGAGCCGCTGACACTTCCGGAAGAGCTGAGCGAGCCGCTGGCGTAGCTCTCCCGGTCCGACATCGAGTCGTACGGGCTGGGGGGCGAGTCGAACACCGGCGACTCGGACAGGCGATGCAGGGCCTGCAAGGGCCCCAGGCTGTAGGGCGGGGAAGGGGGTCCCATGGCGCTCTGGAAGTTGCTGTAGTAAGCGGGGTTTGACTGGTAGCCGCCATGTGCGTGCACGGCGAGCGGGGCGAGCAGTGCCTTCAGGTCCTGCGCAGCGGCGAACGAGAAGGCGGCGCCATTAGCGCTCGGCGCTAGGACGTCTTCGAAAAACGGCCCGCTGGATCGGGAAGCGTCGGAGGAAGAAGGCGGCGGGGGAGTGCGGGATGTGGGGCTGTCAATGAGAGGAGAGTCCAGTCCGTGTTGTGTGGAGAAGCCAGAGAAGCTCAGGCTGTGGTGGAGTTTGGGTCTGTCTCGGAAAGCGGCGACAGCAGCCTGTTGCTGAATCAGCTCCCGGCTCGGCTTCAGCTCGGGCGGCACGCAGGAGTTGGCGTTGGCCGGCGCGGGTCTGCGCTCGTCGGCGTTGTGGATGAAGTGGCAGCGCGGGCCGTACGGGCAGAAGCCGATGGTGTGGAAAGTGCGGCACGGCTCCGTCTTGTACTTGGGGTGGCGCGACAGGCTGCGCAGCTCGTGGTAGCCGTGCGCGAACTGGCACTTCTCGCCGTACTTGCAGGCGCCGTTCTCCTCGAAGGGCCGGCACAGTTCGGTCTTGTAGCGGGTCGAGTTGATCTGCGAGCCAGGCTTCTGCTGCAGCGCCTGCAGCTGCTGACTGCGCTCGCCCGTCTCACTGTAGGCGCGCTCACGGAACTTGTTCTCCTTGTTCATGATGGCGGTGCTGGCCGAGCTCTCCTTCATGTTGCTGTAGCATGTGGCGGAGTACTTGTTGCCGTTGTTTGTGCAGTCAGCGTTGCTCGCGGAGTTGCGCCGGAGAAATCCTTGCGCGTACGAGCAGCTGTTAGCGAGAGCAGAGGTCGTGACCGGAGCCCCCACCGCCTTCTTATCCAACATACTGTTCAAATGGAGAGTGTTCATGTTCAGACTCTTGTCCTGTTTCGGAGAGAAGTTAGAAAGTTAGAGACGGTAAACAGAACTCGCGAGGTGCAGTGCGCTTTCAGCTAGACGGCTAAAAAGCTTGCAACCCGAGTGTAAACTAGCTAGTAAAGTGGCTAAAGCGCGAGCTAGCTCACGATAAAGTTTGAACTGAACTTTCAGGCGCCTCCACAAACGGAGCAGTTATACGAAAAACAAACTTTAAAGTTGAGCATTACCTTGTACAGCATGTCGATGTCGTAGAAACCGGACAGGATGGTCGCAGACATTTCTATTTCTGAAGTTTTGAGTCGCAGTTGATCTCTCATTTGAGGACCTACCAAGATCCCGTAGTGCAAAGCGAGGCTTTTAGTTTGCCACGACTGGTGCGTGAAAAGGCTTCGGAGTGAGGAGTGGGAATATCGAATTCCAGACACGGTCTGAACCGAGCAGAAGAACCACGCTACTTGCTTGCGTTGCTGTTTGTATTGCTGCCTGTCTCCCTCCGTGAAGTGCCAAGCGAGAGCAGAACACAAACCGCTCGCTTTCCCCCCAACATATACGAGCTGGAGCCGCGCGTGAGGAGATGGGCGGGGCCTGCGGAGCTGGGGCAAACTTGGACCGACGTCACGTCTATTCTTTTCGTCGGGCGCTCGATCTGATTGGTCGGTTACGAGACTCCACCCACGCTCCTGGAGACTGCTGTCGAACTTTTTGGAGGAAGCGTGATTACCGAGAACTCCGCAGCCGCGATCCACACACATGTTCCCAAACAATACGGTTTATTCATTGCGCGGATTTGACGTTCTTCAAAATTTCCGAATTCACAAATGGCATCCAAAACTTTCGTTTTGTTCCGCCCTGAAATATGACGATACCTACCGGAGCTATTTGTTTATCCAGTAAGCATTTCTTAAACAATGAATCATACATTATGTAAAGTGGTGTAAACTGGACGACCAAACGTTGCAATTAAATACAATAACACACACACAAAGAAAGCAAGCAAGCAAGCAGCAGCAGTTTAGATGGTCTGTGGGTTAATGGCATTGAGCAGTGTGGATGGAGGGAAGCGGATGGGAGTGAAACGCGCCTCTGCTGCTCTCCGGTACATTGTGTACTAACTTGCAGAAGCTGTGTAATCATTTACTCCGACTAACCAGGGAGAGCTCCAGTTAATCTAGCGTGATTCATTCAGTGACCCACTTTTAAGAACTTTGTACATGTTTAAATAAAGCAAAGCGTTGTTTAAAACAAAACATTAAAAGCTGTCGTAATAATAATAATAATAATATATTACCAATGTTACATTTACTATGAAACATATTGATTATTGTCTATATGTATGCACAAAGATAAAACCAAGGGTTGGCTCTAACGGTGTTCAGCTGAAATCCACACACTCTACCCCAAACAGCAGAAAGAAAAATAGAAATCATGTGGAGGAATGTGGTAAAGTTTCCCCTTTAAAACGATCCCATACTGCCCCCTAAGGGTCTAAAAGTTTTCTTTAAAAGAAGCCTTGTGTGCCACCTAATGGCCAAGACGACAGAATGTGCACGGCTAGTGAATAGTACATAGGTAGTGCAGAGCTCTTGTATAGGAAGTACAGAATCATCTGGGATTCAGCCGCCATTACCCCCCCCCCCCCACCCCCTTACACATCCCCACCCGTGTGGATGTAAAGGGGTCAGTTATTTTGGACTGTTCCCAAGCATTACATCACTGTACAGTAAGAGAACATTTACTAATGTGGCCCTGAAGGCAATCCAGCTGTCTACACACATGCCAGCCACCAGTGCCAATTGCATAACATCCCTACACAGGAGGGGCCTGCTGAACTATTTCTTTTTCTGGGAACTGTGTTAAAGGGGCCATCATATGAAGGGGAAAAAAAACAGCAGCGATTGTCCCAACAGACTGTCTAAACACCACATGTAAAAGTGCATTTAAAAAAAAAAAAAAAAAAATAGCAAGAGAGTTGAGCTTCATGATGTTTGGACTTCTGTGTTATGGCCACAGAGTCTGTTCTCATTTTTTTGTGTGACAATAAGAACAAATGTCTTCTCATGTTTGTGAAAATTGTGCAACAAGACAAATTTGAGTCATATGACACATGCATACGGACTTCTCCCTCCCTCAAGCCCACACACGCATACAAATCTTCACAAGTCAGACCCAGACGAATGAATGTAGTAAAGTTCGGATTTTATTTCGATGAAAAACAGTTTGGGGTCATTCCTGTACATCATTCAGTGTTTTAATGTGCAAAACACCACATCTGAAATAAAATTAGTAATATACTAAAACATTTTTTACAATCTTGAGCTGGATTGGACTTAAAGAAATTAAACTAGCTCAGTAACAGGTAGGTAATTATAAAATAATCGTAATATTTATACGCAGTAAGAGTGAATGGATGTCTCTGACATCAGATGCTGTTGACCCAGACAGTAACTCAGAGATGCAGACAGTTTGCAGTCCAAGGTCCTTTAAAATGCCCCAACATTTCTCTTCATTCCCATTGAAAGGAAAATTGATTTTCCCTTCATTTACTAGAACATGGTAAAAATGTCAGAGTTAGCTAGTTCTCAGCCAGAGTCTGTTTTTTGCCTGATTGTTGCCAGCACATTTTGAGCGAGCGTGGCCCGCTCCTTCAGCAGAGTTAGCTTTGCATGCTCCATGGTGGCAGAGAACTGGGGCAGCGCAGGAAGGGCGCTCATGGCTCGTCGGGCCGAGTCAGCATTAGCACCAGCTATGGCAGCAAAACGGTCAAGCTCTGTTGGGCATATAACGGGTGAGCCTGGTACTGCGGAGAGCACGCACAGCTGTCTATGTAACAGCCGTGCCCACTGCAGAGGCTCCGCCCACAAGTTCAGGTCTCCCTTCTCAAAGAGGAACTCCTCATCCTGTTCAAGATTGAGTGAAGAGATGGATCTCAGTGGTAGCACGAGGCAAAGAAAATATTCTCTAAACAAAAATGCAAGGCACCGTCTTGTACAAAGGTGTTCAAATTCATAATGTGATGCACTACCTGTATCTTTACCAAGTCAAATGTTTTCTCGTTGCCTAGCTCTGCCTCGTTATCTCCCAGCAGCCACTCTGTCAGGGCCATCATGCCGACGGCCACCAGGTCCCACAGCTGGAATAGCTGGCACAGAATTCCCACTCCCATCTGCAAAGCTACAGGGGGAGAGACAGCTCCTTGCGCAACACCTGGAAGAAGGGGTATGGAGAGAAGGGGATCAGGGAACGTAAGTCAAGTGCTGAACTTTGACATTCTTCTCTGATGTTCTCCAAACCATGATTTGGGGCAAAGGTTACTAATCCAGTCCTTGTGGAGCCCAATTTAGAACAAATATAATTTGAACATATAATATGGCCAGTAAGCCCTTGACCTCTTCACTCTGGTGTGTTAGTAGCTGAAGTTTAACAAAGAATGTGGAGTGGAAAGGAGAAAGGAGAAAAAAAAAAAAACACCACCATGGTACATTACAGGTGACTTTGGATCCACCCGAAGCAGAGCCATAAAGAGTTCAAAGGTGGAAAAACCATAGCCAAGCACCCAAGGCAAACATCTGGGCTATCAATTTTTCACTCACAGTTGCCCAACAGAGATGCTGGTTCAGTAGTCTGGGAAAGAAAAAACTACTTCCTACTGACTTCACTTACACATGACAGACTATATAATATTTCCAGAATCTGGAGATGGAAAGCAAAATACAGCAGCATCAAGCTCAAAACTCCTGTATAACTCAAACACCAGCACAGCATGCAGTCACCTCCAATTTAAACACTCCGTCAAATTAAAAGGAGGACGCTACTTCAAATCACGTCTTTGCGTGTGACAAAACACCACAGATCATAGCAGAAACTTTAGTCGGAGACTTTCTGTCTTTTGTCCAGGGAACAAACACAGTGGTTCTTCACTAGAGACATTATCAGGAGAAGATTTAAAAAACACCGTAACTACATAAGCCTCATCTCTCACAAGGATTTATATTCTCACTTATTATCCACAGTCTGTATTAATACAGTTAGCTCAACGTACTTTGGACAAAGTATGTCAGTTACCACTTTCTAGATCAGTTAACTGGGCCTCTGGGAAGGCATAACATGGGACTGGAGCTTTGACTTGCCCAATGGCGGGCTAATGAATTTAAGATTTGTCCATCCCAGAACATTCATTAGATTACATTTCAAATGTAAGTGTAGTTCCTTTATGCAAGTAGTTCTTAGTCTCTGACCTGCCAGTTCAAAGGAGATAGAAACTTAGGTCAGTTACTGAGGTGTTGTTTTCTTTTTCATTTTTAAACTGTGTGATCCTGCCTCATTTGGCCGTGGAACTTGTTCAGAGAAGCAAAATCATAACCACACACATTTGGGGGAAAACAGCACTCTGAGGTTAGGACCTGCCAGGACGATGGCTGCAGAAAACGAAAGAACAGAAAGAAGGGACACATGATAAGGGAAGTGAGAGAAGAGATTCAAAGGCTGTGTTTGTAGACAATATTAACACCCGTCTAAAGCGATGGTCAAACCCCTGTCAAGTCTTGACTTTTAATGACCCCCAGTTGTTCATACTTCAAAGTGCTCACTGTGGCGACGTGAGAGAGAGTCACAGCAAGTTTGTTTTGCGTTCTGGCTTCTCTTTACATTCCCTCCCCTGCGGCCAATGTCCAAATTACTTCCATGGTCGACGGTCACTGGGATCTGCCAGTCAAAAACCGCTCCTGCTAAAGGAGAGCGTAACGACATCTTAACGACCGTGACACCTTCCCCCACAAGCATACTGGGAAAGTACTGTTGGGCAGAAAGTGCGTATCTCCTTTCCTTCCAGAAACTGAGCAGCTGTGGGGGGACACGGAGGGGACGCAGAAAGCTTTTGATTGTACACTAGCAGTGCTGATATAAAGAGCTTGGCAAGAATGAGACAGGCTTTTCTCTCAGCAATATGATGGGACAGCCCATCTCTGGCCTGGCCAGCCTCTGATGCTATTCATCCCTGGGGATTTGTGATGGGAAGTGTCGGCCTATAGCGCTGGAAACGGGCCAGGCCTGAACACGCCATCATCCAGGCATTAAAGGCATAATAGGAAACTCAAGCTGCTTTCCATTTCGGCCCTTTTCTGTGGTTTCACACTTCAGTAACGTGATTTCCCAACCTCTCCTCGGCTTACAAAACGCCCCCACTCTCATGGTTCTGCATTTCTGTTTTTATCTCTTTGTTTATGTGTGCCTTAAGGTGACAGTCTCTCCTTTAGACGGGGATGGTTATTTGGGAGCCTTCTGTTTAGGCGTAAGCCGCAGGTGATGGTTCCTCTATTCCAGGAACAAGATGACAACTTGACCAAAAGTTGAACTTGATTTGTAAGATGGTAGACAAACGTAATGATGAAAAAAAAACAAAAATGAAACAGATGGACTCGCAAACAGGGTTTCCTAATGTCCATCATAGCCCTTCATATCAAACAACAACAACAACAACAACAACGGATCCTCCTATGAATGTGAAACTAAATGTCTGACTTTTACTGCGTTTCACTATTCATTAAACATAAACCAATGTGTAATATTTATTAATATGCCATGACGTTAGATTAAATGATGTCATAAGATTAGGTAATGGCTATTTTGAATCCAAGACTGGATGGAATCAGGTTTAATCCTGAATGGAGTGAAACTGTTTCCAGAGTCCTTGAGCAAAAAGTTGTTTTGGAGGAGCTTTGTGTTGCTGCTTGAATGTACAGCCGAGCTGAGATTCCAGCAGAAAGCTTAATTCCCGTAATCGCAGAGAGGCAGAGGACTGGAACTAATTAAAAAAAAAAAAACTTTTTGAGTAACGAGAGAGGGGCTTTGGTGTGCGGCGAATTCAGGATGTGAGGCGCTGCAGCTGGCTGAGTGTCGGGTGTCTGTGTGTGGAAAGGAGGGGTAAGAAAGGAGGGAGTGTTTGTCTGGCATGGTATTGAAATCAGAGACATCCACAGCACAGAATGTGTCAGCGTGTTCTGTGAGGGTCTGTGTATGTGCGCGTGTGTGTGGACAGGAGAACGCGAGTACACACACACACACACACACACACACACACACACACACACACACACACACACGTACAACCTCCCAGGCCTCAACATCACGTAAACATGCACAGAAAGGTCTCTCTCTCTCTCCTATCTGATACTAAATAAGTGGAATCCCAAAACAAACCACTAATTTAGAAATACTTCTGACATTACAAGATGTGCACTACAAATATAGCTTCTAAAAATAAAAAAGGGTAATGTAGCTGCTGTAACTATGATTTCTTATTCCAAAGCAGTTCAATCAAAGGTGTGAAGTTCTTGTTCTCATGTCCAGTGTGCACACTCACCCACCAACTTTCAAACAGCATGGAAATGTAGGTGTGCAAGGTTGTGGAAGGAAGTGTGGGTGTGAAACAGTGCAGTATAAAGGTGAAGAAAATAACACGTCAAATTTTATAGCTTTGACTTCCTCCAGAGATCTACGGGAACAGAGACATTGGTAGAGCACGCACACGCACACACACACACACACACACACACACACAAAGATTGTTGCTAAAGTAATATTAGAAGCTTGTAAATGTCATGAATTAGGAGTGCATTTGGTATTGTGTAAATGAGGACAAAATATTTAAAGGTAATTACTATCCACGATCAGACAATAGTGAATATCTAACCACACTTCTTTTGTATATCAAATTGACTGTCATTACTTTATAATGACTAGCTGCCTCAGTTACCCTGATTCTTAGAATCACCTAGATGGAATATATCAAAAACATACATTCTGCCCCAGTATATGTAGAAGATGCACTGATTAGGACAGTAGTAGCCGAAGGCATTGACTCTCGTCTGACACTTCAATGTAAAATCTAAACCCTCTGTTAGACAGTTTACACCTTCACCTGTCTAAAAAGAGTACCACCCATGTGTGCTCAAGTTAAAAGGCCTTGTTCATGAGCACGTTACTGCAACATCCTATATGGAAGGAAACTACAAAGACAACATTCGATTGGTCAGTTCCTGAACATACGAGAGCAGAGGAATCAGTGAATGCCTAACGTCTATAGTCAAAGGGCTGCCAAACTGGTCCGCATGTCCTGTTCAGCCATTAGCGAGACAAGGAGGCTGTTGTTTTACTGGACAGATAATCCACTGACAAGTTCAGATGGGGTTTTTTTTTTTTTTTTTTTTTGAAGGCTGGAGCAGACAGACAGTATTGTTAAAATTACATTACTAGCGGCTATGCTTGTTCGATGGTGCCTTTAACCTTTAAAACGTTCTCAATATTTAAGCCGGCGAGCCAAGAACAACAGAAGCTTGGGTAATACTGGCTACAGATGCTGAAGCTTTTTAAAAATCCATTTCGAAATACTGGGCTGGAATGTTGAACTTGGACATGTGGATGGGAAAACAACTTTCCCCATTCACTCATTACTGAAGCAGTAACCTTATATTCAAATAGTTTAATTGAGAATTATTCATGCTTATAAGTGGAAACCGCTAATGCTGTGGAACGGCGGGAAGATTCACTATAATAAGATCAGGGGTTCGTAAGTTCAAACTCACCACCCGTTATCTTTGAAATCACTCATGCATGTTGTACCCACAACACAAATAAACTTTCTGTACTATCATCCTGATCATAATCACACAGACACCATGTACTTTATTAGAGGTAAAAGAAAATTCAAAACAAAAAACTGGCCCTGCACACTACTAAAGGCTCACATGTATCCTTCTTTCCTGCCCAGTAATCCAGCTGTGTTCTTTACTGATGTTTTCAGATCTCATAAAGACTTAAAATAATTCGGGGGTACAACTTTTAATTTGTTATTGCCTTCGTGCGGAGAAAAGACAGCATAGGATAGCAGATAAAGGGCTTGAACGACAACATAAGCTTGGTCATCTATCAAGGCTATTTCAAGCTTATTACACTTCGTTTGGCCCTGGCACTCTGGTTAACACCAACTGACCTCCCTCCCCCAAAAAAGGGGTTTGTGAAAGGTGTGTGAAGTTGCTTATCGGGCTGCAGATAGACGTGCCGGCACGGATGTACTTTTTGATGTGACTGATCTAGGAGGACGAGCCGTTCCTGCTCTCTGCATCGCTAAGTCTGACACCTCTATTTCAAAGCCCCGGGCCTACGAGACCTCCTCCTCTCTTCCACACCTCTGTTCTTTTGCTGTCATGGGAGACTGTAAAGAGAAACTCGCACCTTCTCACCCCCGCTAAAAAAACATCAACCCCCTCCAGAGTGCTGTAGGCCTGCACTATTAATACTGCATCTACTAAATCTGGAAGCCTGCTGCTGCAAGAATTGATGAAACACTGGGCTAAAACTCTCCTGTCTTACATCAACATCTTGTGTGTGTGCGCGCGCATGTGTGTGTATACTGTATGTGTGTACCTGTGGTGATCAGATGTGCTGGCAAGTAACAGATGAAGTCAGCAGCTTTGTCTCTCACATCCTGGTCCTCATCCTGCAGTAATGTGAAGAGACTCCGCCATAGTGCCAGGGTGTGGGTGATGCCTGCCGCGCACGCACACACACACACACACACACACACACTCAGAGCACGTTTCATTTCCATTCTTTGGTACATAGATATCCAAGCATGGATATGGACTTACCCATATGCAGGGTGTCAGAGGTCAGCAGGGTGGGTGTGACCTTCACCAGCACCTCTGCAGCCGTCTGTTTGACCTCCACTGGCTGCTCCTCACTGCAGTCCTGAGTCACCAGCGCCACCCAGCGGGCGGCGTGAGACGCTGCAACCCCAGCCGAGTCCTCCTGTACGCAGAACACACAGACCTTACCTTTAAAATGACTTGAATGTACTTGGTATGCAGTTTCCAATCATTATTGCTATTATACTATTATGCACCTGAGTTGTATTCTACTGTATACGTGCGAATGGACGTGATGACAAGAATGAACCTGACTTGAAAAATCCACCGAAAAATAATGCCTTCTGGGCACTACAAAAGGATGGCGTTGTGCGTCGCAGTGATACGCGAGTGGCCGAGTAAATGAGGTTTACTCACAGCTGCACGCCCCACGTCACCTAACACTTAGCAGCTAATCTCCTAATGACCGTTCACAAACATCTCAATGACTTACAAACAGCTCCCACTGAAACGCTTGGGAAATCCAGCTGTCCGAGCTTGCCAGAGGTAGCTCACAAAACCATCTATACGTTATTGCGTAGATATTGTATACATAAATAAGCAATATAAATATACATGAATAAACAATATACATAAATATACAAGATACATGGACAATATAAATCTATGATGTATAACAACCTCATATAATCCTTTCCTCTAAATAACCGGTTTCTTCAAATACTATTTTTTCTCTCAAAAACATCATAACATATGCTGGAAAAGAACACACACACACACACACACACACACACACACACACACACACACACACACACACACAAACACACACACACACACACA
>JAQQZR010000038.1:18949193-18960152 GCA_030068235.1 Notoglanidium macrostoma | reverse complement strand
GGCCCAAAAAAAATCACGGGGCACAAAATGAACAACAACTAAAAAAAAAAAAAAAAAAAAAAAAAAAAGCACTCCTGAGACCTCGGCCTTCTTTTGCTTATGCTGATGCTTGTTGCTGAAACTGTCGAGGGGAAAAGCTGGAAACAGGGACGTTCACTTACATAGTCTCCTGGTACACAAAGAAAAAAATCGTGAAAAGGCTGAAATGTTTAAATGATATAAAATTGACACTAACTTGTCAGGGTGTTCCAAATTTTCCAAAATATCTTCTGTTTGAAGACTTTACCAATGAGTAGAACAACATGGACTCTTCTTTCTGTAAAAAGCCATCTGCAAGTTTACCCACAAGACTCCAACATTTAAAAGGAATCATGGGAAAAGCTGCCCCACATCAATTTACTTTATCTATTTGTTTCATTCCTGCTCATTGTCCTGACCAGTGATTTGCTGTTGAGACCATTAAAAGCTTAATGTTTTGAAATATTGCGTTAGCCTCATTTTCTTTTTGCCCAGGAGTGTAAGGTAGAGATGCTTTGGTAGCCCTGCCCCTTCCTGGTAGAATTGATCAGACAAAAAGGTTACATTCTCAAATTCATTTTCTATCCAGAGAGCTTAAATAGGCTCAGCTGGAGATATTCCATTAATTCAAATGCATCTAAGAACATTTATCACATGAACTGGAAATTCGCAGACAGATGGATGTGACCAATGTGGAAATGAGCCGGCAGTGAGCTCACCAGAGTTCAAATCTCATTATTTGGGATGCATGACTATTCCAAGCACACTATATACTAATTACTTATAAAGCCATCCTAATGATTAGAAGTGTGTGTTCACTAACTAACAAATGGCTTTTGCAAAAATGTCAGTAGCTGGCAGGATGGAGGCTATATGAGAGATGGGGGGGACGGGGACGGGACGGGACTGTAGCCTGAAAGACAGATCAGATGAAAAAAGGGACTTGTTTTGTCATTGCAACACATGGGGATGGGTGGGGCTAAGAACTGAACTGCAGTCAGCCATTGTGCATAAATCACTCATTGAAAACCTTCACTTTTTAGAGCTGATGTGCTGTTCATTTTTTATACAGTCAATGATGGCGAGTAAACTTTGGAACTACGGCCTTATCGGTCTCTGCTTGCACAAGACAGAACAATAACTCTTCTGTATGCTAGGTTTGTCTCCTGCTCCAAGCCAGCACTTCTCTTCCTGTTTGTGGTTACCTGGTTAATGAAGGTGGACCATGTTGGCCAGTTTTAGCTTCTGATGACAGAGTTCAGAACAGCGAGAGACGATCGTTTTCTCAAGGTATCGGTCAGGATGAAAAGCTGAAGTGTTCGTAAATAAAACAGCTTTCAGCATTTTTAATTTACTAGATAAATGATCGGTATTCCTCCTAGCAATAATGAATGCTGCGGATTTGAGGGCATACTGTCCAACAGTTAAACTTTGACTATCATGTTGGGATATTACAACTCCTGTTAATGTGTGACCGACATGGATCAGCCTTTGTGCACAAGCTGATGATTGTTCTGCGTTATCTGTGCTTTAAAAGTCAAATTCAATTATGTTTAGATAAATCTACAGGCAATACGTACAGAGATGATTCAATCATTCCTTCATCAAGCTTTGTCTTGCTTCATCAGGAGCCACCAGTCCATCAGAGGAAACCAAGCACACATGCGTACACGGTCATTCACAATTTAACATAGCCAGTCCACCTCCTGGCATGTTCTTGGGAGTGGGAACAAACCATAGCAACAAGAGGAAATTCACACAAACAGGCAGAGTGCATGCAAAACTCCACACCACACCACACACGTAAACCAACCTCAGGATCAAGCCGGGGACCTTGGAGCTGTCAGGCGGCAATGCTACATGTTGAGCCACTGCGCTGCTGTTCAGGGGACTGTTTGTTTTAATCCCACAGCTGCCAACTCCAGCAGAAAGTTTAACCAATCCTGCCCACTCTTAGAGTTATTATTTTTGTTGTGTTTGGCTGGATGGAGAGCTCTAGGAAGAGTTCGGGTGTTTCCAAACTTCTTCCATTTCACAATGATGGAGCCCACTGTGCTCCTGAAAACATTCAAAGTTTTACAAATATACCCTTGCCAAGATCTACGTCTCGACACAATTTGATCACGGAGGTCTATGTTGAGTTCCTTCGACTTTCTCATGTGGTTTTTGGTCCCACATCTCCTGTGAATTGTGAGACCTTATATACACATACATGTATATGTGCCTTCCTAAATCACGTCCAATCAATTGAATTTGCCACAAGTGCATTCAGGTCAAGCTGTCGAGTGATCTCAACACGATTAAAAATAACACGGGATGTCAATTTTAGTCCTTTGTGAGTGTCCGAATGCTCCAGATACATTTAATATTTCAATTTTTGATTTTTAATACAATTGTGATAAGATCTAAACGCATGACTATGGGTTACTGTGTATAGACAAATAGCAAAAGAAAAGAAAAAAAGATTTAATCCACTTATAATTGAATCTTGTGCAAGAACTGAAGGCATTTGAACACTCCAACCTCACTGTACATCTGTATACCCGTTTCTGCATGTGCTTGGGGACGTGTGCCTGCTCAAAACAAAACTAGGCTGGTGATTTCCCTTGCCAACAGAAGACATTATAATGTGACATACAAGGCCTAATTTAAAAAAAAAACACAACACAGGCAGCGTTGAATGGAAAATGCTGACCGGTTGGGATTTCACATTGGTTTTTTGCTGGAGTCACGTGGTGACAATGTCTGAAGTACGTACCTTCGACAGGAGCAGAATGAGATGTACACAGATCAGACAGCAGGTCCAGCATCGTCCCTCTCGTCACCAGACATGGGTTTTGTCTGACGGAGACAATAATGACAATGTGTTATAAATGGCTAAGTTCACAAGCATGACTGTTTGTTTTCTCAATTAAAAAAAAAAAAAAAATCAAGAATATAATCATTCTAGGAGCTCCTTTATTTGGATTAGATATTGAATGTAGCTTCAGATTACAGTGGTCACTAACATGCTCCCAAAGGACCAGAGACAGAGACATCAGTGACACATACGCTGGGAAAGGGAATGCATAATTTTGACTTCCAGACCAGCCACAAAAGTAAAGAGTGTGTGTGTGTGTGTGTGTGTGGTGACTGTGGAGAATATGGTGGAGCACATCTTTTTGTTTGTGTGCGTGTGAGTCTGAGACCACAGGGCAGTGAGAGCCCATGGCCATGTGTGAGAACAAGGGGTGCAGTGTTCAGGGCTGACGTCAGTGTTTCATCACTCAGATATTAATAACACTCTCTCTCTAACACACATTCTTTCTCTCTCTCTCTCTCTCTCTCCAGCTCTTCTCAGATGCGTGACCCTTCCCGCCTGCAGCCGACTTGCTTTCTCTTTCTCTCTTTCTTCCCCCGATCCACCCACACACAGAGGCTCGACTTCATGAGCACCAAGTCTCACATGAACTGTACTGACCTCTGGAGCATCACAGTCTACTCAGTGAAGACAGTACCCATCCTTTCACTACCAAATCCAGTCAGAGCAAGCACACCAAGGCCCAATCAATCTACATAGTGAGAATATTCCTGGAGAACATTCCTGAAAGCAAACTGTTATGATTCGGGTCTCCACCTGCCTCAAATAGGTGAAAAAAATACCGCGGTTGAGGGGATTTTGATTCTGGGCCACCTAGTAGCAGTTAAGCTAATATATTCTGGTATAAAGTGCCATGTTTCAGACAAATGCCCAGCCGAGGGATTAGCGAACACCTGGGTAGGTCTGGAAGGCTGAGCGATCAAACACAGGAGCCGTGCTATGGCTCACTGAGCAAGAATTCACCCCATCATCTTAATCAAACACCAGCATCAGGCTAGCTACAATTCTTCATCTTAACCCGCTCTGCTGGACATTCTCTACAGCTGCAGTCAGAAGGTTACATACATGGACATTAATGTCATCATGAACACACAAGTGTGGCATAATGGCATTATTGGACTTTCAGTGACTTCTTTGAACTTCTTTTTCTGTGGCAGAATGATTGAACAACCTACATCTTTAACAGAAAAAAAAACCAATAATTGAATTTATTTTGGGCTTTCTGAAATCAACATTATACGTGCAGTGTCAAAAATATATAAATACACCCACTTAGATTATTAATTCAGTGGTGCTGAAAAGTTCCAAAATGTCTTTTAACTTGCCAAGGCCTCTTAACTTCCTGTTACAGATCATGACTGTCTACAGCTTGGAGCTTTTCTGTGCCAACATAAAACGGGTTTGCTTGACAGCCTGCACTGGATTAACCAGCACACAGTATAACGGGAAACTCCAAAAAGTGCTGTGCAGATCTGAGAAGGAGGATCATAGATTTACACAAGTCAGGAATTTCTTTTGGAGCCATTTATAAACGATTGAGGAGTTCGAGACCATCAGTTCAAACAACTGTACGTAAATACAAGTTAATAGGAGGTGTAGTCACTTTGCCATACCACTTTGCAGGAAGAAGTCCCAAACTGTCACCCTCAGCTGAGAGGAAATTGGTTCGGACGGCCGGGAACAACCCAGGAACCATCAAGGCACAGGCCTGTCTTAACTGGAAGTTGCTGGAACACTGTCTAGATGTCAAGCGAGTGTTACATCGCCATGGACTGAGAGGCTGCCGTCCAAGAAAGAAGCCCCTGCTCCAAAATAGAATTTTTTTGCGGAAAGAATTTGCAGCTGGCCACATAGACATATACCAGAGCTACACAGGAACACCAGCAACTGTTAAGCATGGTGGTGGTAGCATCATGGAAGGAGCATCATAAGGAGTGGATGGAATAATGAAGGACTTTGGAATTATTCAGTATAGCCTCAAATCATCAGCTAGACGATCAAAACTTGGACAAAACCGGATGTTCCAACAAAACGATGCCAAACACACATATAAGCTGGTTGTAGAGTGGATAAAGCAGGCCAACATTAAGCTTAAAACAAGTCCTGACCTCAACCCTATTGAAATGTGTGGACTGGGCTTAAAAGTCATGTTCATGCCAGCAAAAAACACACAAATGTAATTGCACTCGACCAATTCTGCCGAGAAGAGTGGTCAAATCCAAATCAGAGTTCGGCCAGAAGCTTGTTGATGGTCACCAAATCATCTGGTCAAGGTAAAACATGCTAAGGGACAATTAACCAAATATTAAGTGTGCGGTGTGTACATTTTTGATGCTGAATATATAATTTTGACCCCGTGTTGATTTCAGAGAACCCCAAATAAATTAAAACTTGTGCACCAAATTCTTGGGCTTTTTTTCTATTAACGATGTATTTTATTTTACAATCTATCATTCTGCCACAGAGAACGATCAGTTCAAAGAAGTCATTGAAAGCCCAATATTGCCATGACATTCATGCCCACGATAACTGTATATAAACTTGACTGCAACTGTATTTCAAGTAAATGTGCAATTACTCATTAAAACAAACAGTCTAGTAATATTACAGCTTTAAATTATTCATTCAAGTGAATATTGAAAAGTATAAAACTGTCAATTTACTTAAAGTAAGAAAACAGAACTAGAACAAAGGTTAACAAAAAAAAAAAAATCTTGGCTGACAGGAATGGAACCGGATATGGTCATCTGCTGCCATCTACCTCAATGGTACATCATTGATATATTCTGAGATGCTTTACTGCTCACCACAGTTGTAAAGTTAACATAGCCTTCCGGTTAGCATGACCAAGTCTGGCCATCCTCACTGATGAGCTGTTTCCACCTGCAGAACTGAGCTCCCTGGATGTTTTTTGTTTAAGGCACCATTCGGTGTGCTTTACAGACTGCTGTGTGTGAAAATCTTGCACCAACATCCATGTCACAGTCAAAGTCAACGAGATCATATTTTTCCCCCCATTTGATGTTGGTGAACATTAACCGAAGCTCTTGACCTGAATTTGCATGACTTTGTGCATATTGTGCTGCTGCTGCTCCATGATTAACTTTTTGAATGACTGCATGAATGACCAGAGGCACAGGTGTTCCTATTAAAAGGGGCTGTTAAGTGTATAAGATTATAGAGAAACGTGATGTAGTTTTGGAAAATGTAGTTAGTATACACTAGATGTTTTTATCTATTGACGAAACGTTGGGGAGAAAAAAAAAAAAAAAAAAAAAAAAAGCCACGGGTGTGTACCGGTCTGATCTGAGGACAATACGCAACTAATCCGCCTTTGAAATGTGAGCTGGCGCACAACGGGCGAAACCAGTAGGCTTTCTCTTCACTGCTCAACACCTTAGAGTCTTTCCCCGGATGCAGATGACCTCATCACACTCTGCATGAGGTCTAAATGGAGGTGCAGGATCAATCCTACAGACATTAGAGTAATGACTGGAAGTCTATGAGGGTAAAAGCCGGCTCCTGTCAAAAGAAATGAAGTCTGTTGGTAGCGGTGTTGCTTGTTTACTCCTCTAACACTGTCACCTCCTCGAGGTGGTTTTGTTTATCTACTAGTTCTGTGCTATAACAAGTTTACTGCGAATTGTACATTCTGAATCATGCATCATAAGTGAGGACAGAAGCAGAGACTGTCGATCAACAGTGAAAAAAGCAACTATATGACCTCAAAAGCACTTTTCTTCACTGTTCTGTTGTTCTGTTTCTGTCTACCTGCCAAAAGGCTGAATTATGACTATACAGTGCTGACTGAGTGTGTGTGTGTGTGTGTGTGTGTGTGTGTGTACCTTGTGGCCAGCCAAACTCTTGGCCTGAGGGCGCAGATGAAGTCACTGTCCTGGTCTCCTGCTGGTGTCTGAGGCCGGTGAGTGTCAGCCAGGTAGGAACGCAGCAGGAAGAGCACCTGCAGAGAAAGAGCAGCTCGAGTGGAAAGGGCAAGAGGGTAAAGCTGAAATCTGAGTAATAATTAAGGAGTATAGTATAGAGGATATTAAAGTGTGAACTAGTGTTGTTTGTTCTCCTTTCCATGAAGCTATATCTGTGCACCGCAATGTTGATGACAAAGTAGTGGTAAATCTGTACTGATCTTCTTTTACCTTGCAATACCCTTGATGCATTTTGTTGCACTGTGACAAAAAAAAATAATTTGCATGTAGAAGTTGAGGCTACTAGCATTCCTGGGCTGCAATAAACACTAAAATATATGCTATGCTGGGTCAAGTACAGTACTCAGACTCATAGTCCTGTTCTGACTTCTATAAAATGCTGTATTTTTCTTTATAAAATATTCTCAATGACCTTGCTTATTATGCAGAAATCTAGAAATCCTCTTAAGCATGCATGTGTAAGGAAATGTAAAGAAATATGGAAAGGGGATTTAAAGCCGAGTGAACACTACAACAACAACAACAAAAAAAAAAAATCAAAGAATTGTTATGGCTGTCCTTAGTAATTGTTTATAGAGGTGCTCATACACAATACATCGCTGAGAAATTAGAATTAAAGTCGCTGAACTGCTCATAATATAAGTGCGCACTGAGAATTCGTCAAGCTGGGGATGGGGTTAGTCAATGATCCCCAAAATTAATCTGCGACAGGGAAATCGGGGATAAACTCTTGTAGTATGCAGTAAGCTTAAGTGATCAGTTTTCAAACCTGTGCCTCCTGCGTTTTGGTATTACAAAGATCAAGCTTAATCGCATACAACCTAAAAGAGTTGAATAGAAGAACAATTCACTGAACTTGGAGGAAAGCCAAGAGATCTTAAACACTTTATATATATATATATAAAAAAAAATAATAATAATTAAAAAAATAAAAAAAAATTTGTGCATCAAGAACTTACAAGCATACCAGTTTCCCATTTAGCTAGCTGGGTCCAAGTTGCTTTCTAAGCATAGCAATTCAGTGTGTGAGCCAGCAAAAAGTCTCTTTTCTGGGCTGCAGCCACACTGTGGAAGCTATTCATTATGCAGCAGGAACAGGAGGCACAGGCAAAAACAGGCCTGACCGCGGAGCTCCACGCCTGGCCTCTGAAGCACGGACACCCAGCCCCCCCTAACGATGGAATGGTTCGGCCCAAATGGTCCGGAGGCTCGGAGCTCCCTGCACTCTCTGGCCCCTCGCAGGGAAGTGGTGGGTATTTATAGCCACCAAATACATGACTTGTGACCGACTGCAAACCAGCCATGGGGAAAGAAGCGGCGGCAAAGAGCAAAAATAAATACCGCATCACAGCCCATAATTCAGTAGGGTGTACAGAAGCACACCCGCATCTAGACTGTCAGACTACCTTCTGCACTGTAGGCCTACAGGCTGACCTTTCACATACTAAGAATTAGCTTTGCCATTCAGACACTATTTTCTTCTGCTTTACAGTCTTTATTATGCTCCTTGCACATAAATATAGTGTGCATTATAGGTCCACATCCACAAGAGATAAGCCTTTAAAAAGAACCTAGAGAATATATGATTTACACCAAGAATAATCACGGCTAACACAGCAAAAGTGAAGAGAATTCTACCAAGAAAGAGGAAATTCTAGTACACTTTGGAGTCTTCGAGAAAGCGGTGCGTCATCTAAATGGACATATGCTGTAGAAGTACACACTCCATTCACTGGCTAGACATCACCAAAGATGTCAAAACGTAGTGGTATCACATCTTTGATATTTGGCAAGCGTCGCTACCCCAAGGGTGAAGAGACACAACAATCATGGTCTCAGGCATGATCAACCCTCAAGTGTTTCTGTGATTAAAAAAAATGATCACAAATGCTTTTGTAAACAAACCTGTAAACAAGTCAAAGCCTTATGACACAAGCGAGGCTAGAAGTGTGTGTGTGGGTGTGTATGTGTATATATAGATTTTGTAATCATTTACACATTATAGATATACTTATGTGCATCTAACGGCGTCGCCAAACAACCAAGCAACTAAGCTGTTAATTTAGAAAAAGGACAGACACGTGTACTCATCCATTCTCCCAATTCGGTTCATATCTGTCACACAGACACAAAAACTGAATAGCATTTCCACAGCCCACAAAATACATCATCTCTTTTAGGCCAAACAGCTGAACCAGACGGACGAGTCAGTATCACCATGTACATCATGTCATAAAAAAATAGACATTCATAAGAACATGAATATACAATATATATATATATATTTCAGCAAATCAGTTGATAATTTCAACAAAAAAGACTTACAAGGTCTTAAATATACTGAATTTAACTTAACTATAGTGAATTTCAAGCTACACAATTGTAGTTTTTGTACAATTTTTTTCCCCACTATCCAGGATCACGCAAATGAGGATGGGTCCCCGCTTGCGTGTGGTTCCTCTCAAGGTTTATTCCTCATGTCGTCTCAGGGAGTTTTTCCTTGCCACGTCGCCTCTGGCTTGCTCGTTGGGGGTAATTATATATTCATGGATACATTTATAGATTCATAAGTTTAAAGTTCATAACCAGAATTGATATGTTTCTCTAAAGCTGCTTTGTGACAATGTCCATTGTTAAACGCGCTATACAAATAAAATGGAATTGAACTGAATATCCTTTTCCCAACATGCATCAGTGGCCATCACATCAAATATCATCAGTATGTCAGCTGATCTGATCATATATATACGCACGATTGCACAAGCGCGCGTGCGCGCACACACACACACCCACCCACACACCTGCTTGTACACAAATATTTCCATATTTAAAGGCAATGAGGAAAGAGGCTGTAAAAAAAGTGAAACTGAAGACGAAAACACTGGAAATGTCTGAACTCTTTCCCTCTCACTCAATAACTTTTTAGGGTCTTATTCCATACAGAACGGAGGTGCCAAGGAATATAGATGGATGGAAAAAGACGGGGATGGAGGGTGCAGGAGATGAAAGAAAGACTGTTGGCCTCAGCTTTCAATATCACTAACATACAAAGGCGCACACACACACACACATGCACACACACACCCTTCATCCATTCCTCTACAAGCTCCCTCTTTCACCACACCTCCTCCCTTCTTCCTTCCTTCCTCAGCCCATCTGCAAGGGGCTTTCCAAAAACACACGTGGCAGCCATGACAGGAAAGAACCCTTCAAAACCACCTCCAACAACCCTACAGCCGAGTGCATCTCTCCCTCCTCCAACTACACCACATCTTCTCGTGCTAAAGCCTAAAGCAGCTCCCACGCCATTACTCCCACCGCCCTGACACACACAGCCATCTCACCCCTTCCATTAGCCCACACTGGAAACAAGCTCACTTTCACCTTTTCACTCTCTAGCTCTCATTTCAAAGCACTGGACTGAGTAGAATCCTATTTATACTCTCAAATCAGCACCTTACACAGAAAACAAAGGAATCAAGGAGCTGCTCTATGGTGCAGACCTGTAAGAGGGTCCCATGGATGTGGTTCTGCTGTGTTCCTGGGCCTGCTTTCACAGGCAGGTCCTCCAGTAGTGTCCTGATGGTGGAGGGAACGTCGGTGACCAGGACAAACGGAACTAGAGCTCTGGCCGCCATCTCCCGAGTGCGGTACACTGCGGACCGAGAACACCTAGAACACATAAGAAACGGATTTTTTTTTTTTTTCATGTTTAACTCCATCACCGGAAACTCTAAACTCAAAAATGTTGAACTTTAATCGTATCTGAAAACAAACACAATCCACCGCTTGTTTTTTTGATCATGTTGGCAATCCTCGAAAAAGCCCTCCTAAAATCATGAAAATAATTCAAAAATCGCTGAAATTTTAAATCAGGTTATAGCGTTCATAGCATACGTCATGTATACGTAATTAGTATAGTTCTGTAGTCTTCATACAAAGCTACTGATAAGAAGGGTGCTATAAAAATCCTAATGAATAAGGGGTGTATAACCCTTTCATATTACTTATAAATAATAATGATGAGAAACAATGATGATTTTAAAAAGACAATTCTACTTCCAGTGCATGTTTTGGCGGTATTAAAGTAAGAAATAAAACATGGCAGGGTGTGCTGTTGGAGCCGTTTGTCGGGTG
>JAQQZR010000038.1:18908923-18946603 GCA_030068235.1 Notoglanidium macrostoma | reverse complement strand
CACACACACACACACACACACACACACACACACACACACACACACACACACACACACACACACACACACACAGGCCTTTAACCTGTTATAAACTCACTCTCATACATGTTAATGTGTAAAGGAAAGCAACAAGGCAAACTCACATACACACATTCACTAATGACTCTCAGTCTCTAGCTCCCTTTTCAGGCCTCATATGCTTCCTATCAGCACTAATTTGTCTCATTAAAACTCTTTGGAGAGGAAATGACAGTTTGGAAGGGTGTAATTTTAGAAACACAGCCGGCCGAGGCGAGGCATCTCCAGGGGACTAGTGCTCTGTCTCGAGCAGCCATTACGGCTCAAGCAGCCATCTGGCTCTTGTTTGGCCTGGCGGTCCGGTTTCCCAATCGCAGCCTGCTAACCCTCAACCCTGTACCATATAGGGCCCAAACACCAACTGGAACCTGCATGGATCTAAACAGCTTTAGAGAGCGCATAAGGAGAATGTTAGACCATGTCCTGTTTAGAACAGAGCCAGGTGTTCTCACATCACGAACAATGCGTTTCACATGAAGTCTCGTATGAAGCGGTCTCACAGGAGAAATAACACTACAGGTCTGTAACTCCTCTGATTACTTGCTGAAGCTGGTCCTTTTTCTACGCTGCTTCCTTTATACTTCAGTGGATTGCTGTGCAGTTCATTTTAATATGAAACTCCAAGCCCTAGCCGAGCTTGATTGGAGACGGGCGTCATGGTAAGGTACGAGTCCACCGCACTTCAATGTGATGTGCCATACGTTGTACAAGTCTCTGCACCTGTACTGGAGGGATGAGTATTTCTCATTCCTTCAAAATATATGTTTTGAGGATTGTGAAGGAGAGCGCTGTCTAACACGGCATCTCACATAGGTTGTGATCTGGTGAATGTCAAGCACGTAATTTATACCATTTTCAAACACGTTAAACAATTCGGTGAGCCCTCTTGTCCTGAAGAGGGGACAGAATCAACCTGGGAAAAAATGACGCCTATCAGGATAGGAGTGGTTCATCATAGGATAAAGATGATCAGCCAATCAATTTGGATTGATTTGCAGTGATTCTTCCCTCCAACAAGTGGACTACAATCATGCCAGCAAAATGCCTCCCACAGCATAACACAGCCACAAGTTTACCCTATAATTCGTCAACCGTCTAAACATCTATAGCATTTACTATACACAGTGGGATATCAACATGACACCCCAGACAGATTCTTCCATGTTAAGAATAGAAACAATTCCCAGACCTTTTCCAGATTCTTCAGTTCTTAAAACCTCCAGCCATCCTAACGCACAAGGTATTGTCTGAAGACAGTGGATTTAAAACCTTACAGTTTTTTCCCCTCTGACAACAGAATATCCATAAGTTTTCAGAACTTCTGTAATTTTCCATGTCAGTAAATGAGAAGAAAACTGTCTGACTTCTTTGTACACTTTTCTGGCCACAAGCATACATCTGTGTGCCGGTTTCCATCAAGAAAACGACGAGAAAGATATAATCTCTGAATGCCATCCTTAAAAGTTATTAATAGTTTGTTTTAAGCCAGAGTAAATGAGAATCTCATGCTTGTTGACGGACTAAAGGAATTGGTCATCTGCTAAGTCAGTCAAATTGCGTCTTTCTTTGGAAGTAGTTGGTTCTTGGCCATGCTTATTGATGAAACATTCCAGACTCGAGTGAATATCTGAAGTCTGCCTTCCACCTGAGCAAATGGGTGCCTTAAAGTCCTCCGTTTATCAGACGTGCACCAGGACAGCAGCAAACTGTTCGTTACCATTCCTAATCATGCAACAGAACCCAAACGCTCAGATTGGATCTTTCAGGTCATCTCTTCTTTCCTCTCCATAACTCCTCCAGCATGGACCTCAAAGCTTGTTTGAAGCTGCAAGGACGACACAGGGGGTCAACATAGCACCAAGTTTCCAGACACGTACACACGCGCCTGGGGAGGGGAGGAGTGCAAGCTCAGACAGTCGGGGCCTGGCTATATTTAACATCTCCTCCATGTGGGCTTCATTTGGGTTGATGTGCTCGCATACCTCTGCTGACAAGAAGCAGCCAGTCAGACCTTCATCCCAAAGCCCTTAAACCTTAAAGGCACAGTTCGATTACATAACGCTAACGTAGGCGAGAGGAAACAAACGACCTGATTACTCAGCAGGATGATGATATGTTAGCAGGCGATATTAACCTTGTATTGGTGTGGATACTGAAGGGCTGAAACCTTTCGTTCTTTTTAAACTTGTAAGCTTAACCTTTTTATCTCCATGCCGTTATGGACAGCGATGTCTACAGCGACACATTAAAACAAGTCTTTCAGGTCTGTTGCATAACGGAAGATTAAGAGCAAACTCGGGTGCCGGCAGGTCACTTCAACTTGCTGCTCATATCTCAGGACTGGAGTCACAGGACAGTTTATTCCATCATTAGGGTGTTCTTCAGTAGGTATTCCATTGTATTGCTAATATGTCACTATTAGGGGTATAGATGGCTATTAAATTTTGGCAGAACAGCCATGCAAGCGTATTTTCCATGTATGCCACTGGTCTCCACTAGCGTGGACTTCTCTGTTCCTCTCTGCTGTGCGTTATCTGCATTCCAGCCCAAGGCCTTGGCCTGATGTTCTCTCCCTCCCATCACTACTTCATTCCAGGCGCGCGCACACACAATCACCATCACAATCTCAATCTAGCTAAGGCATATAAAGACACTGACATTTATACACAGAAAACACACAAAGGCACACAAGACTGAACAATTTAAAAACACACCGGCCTCAAAAGTTCAAACACACTGTTAAGGAAAACCACATCATATGTGCACACATGCTTCAAGTCCTGTCTTGATCTGGGATCTCCTAGAATAGGACAAGAACGCTGCTCATCCCCTACTTGCAATGAGTGCAACTTGACTGAGCGTCTGAAAAACAGCACTCCAATCCTCCATCCCACACACAACGAGCAATCAAAAGCAACAAATGCGGTATGCTGACGCTGCGAACTAAGAATGTATTGCGAAATAAGCTTTTTGGACAACCGAGGCTTCATGATACTGCCAAATAAACTCAGAATTCGCCTCTTTCTCACACACTGCACTGGTGAGCAAGGCATGCATACTAGCTGTGCGCATCATAGCACGTTGTTGCAACACAGTATTATACACCGATACCGGCAGATCCCACCACCACGAACGCCACTTCTTTCAGAAACAAATCATACTTGGATCATCATAACCAATGCAGATGATGTTTCTGACTTTAAGGATCATGCCTCTGAAAGAGCTAGTGAATGGCATGGAGTTGCAGCTTTGTGGTTTCTACTCAAACTCCTGGCGCTTCCAAAGAGCTGACAAGTTTACTTCGTTTCCTTTCTTTACAGAGAAGGATTTGAAGGCACATTATGGCAATGTCTTTTTGTCCATTTTTCTATCTATTAACTGGGGCTGCTCACACAAATCCAGCCCAATTCCACCAAATCCTATAGGGTGGATAATTCATGGAGTCCTATTATTCATAGATCACGCTTTTTTCTTTTTTCTTTTTTAAAAAGGTGTAGCATTTATAATGTACAAATCTTAATGAGAAAAATGGAAGTAGTAGCAGCAGGGTGTGGTGTGAGAAGGCTACTACACACAGGAAAACGTTATCACGGGTGTTGCTGTTTATCACCCAGATGAAGAAGAATGAGCCAAACACCTACCATATAATGTTAACTGATGATCTATTAGGCAGCTTTCACACCTCACACATCCAACTCTTCAGAGAATATAGTGTACTGTAGTACATTTTTGAATGTATAACTGTATTAGGTACATTCACACCAAAGCGCCATGGAATCCTCAAATCTGATTGGTCAGAATGTGCCGACTTATTAAGCGTCGTCACACTCGAGTTCGTGCTGTTGTACTGAATATTCAGTCGCGGCTAGCTGCTCACAGCCGTGCTGATATTCAGTACAACAGCACGACATCGAGTGACAGATTACGTTTATACAACAGTCCTATACGCAAGAAATTAATACCAAGTAAGTGATTTTTGGATTTTGAACCGAATTGGCCAAATGTTCTGTTTATTTTTACTCCGCTAGTGGAAATAGATCCTGAAGAAGCCGATCACTTTATAGCATGTCGGCCAGCTGGCTAGCTCACATTGATTTGTACTTTCCTGTTAAATGTGCTTCTGGTAAAATTGGTGCCCCTTCTTGTTTTTTCGGAAGAGCTTTCATATTTTAAGTCAAAAGTTACATTCCTCAAAAGCATCATTTACCATGTCCGCTGATGATGTTGCCAATGCTACCATGGTAACCGTTTCAAGGTAGGAAGTGGACTTTGACGTGCAGGACACAGACCGGCAGAGAGATGCGTACAGTGAAAAGTCCCAGTGCGAAATATGAGCAGTGCTGGAACGGCAAATTAGTGGACTGGAACTAACTGTCGTATAATTTTCTATGTCATGGCTCTTACAGAGGTGCAAATAGCAGAGTGATATTAATGCACTCCCTGAATTGTGTCATCATTTGCAAATGTATTCACTTGAATTCTACCCATCACGGTCAATAAAAGTGTACTTGGTGGCTCCACCTATTCTTTCATCGTTAGCATTAGCAACTATTCCTTCCTAAACCTCCATCGTACTTCTCTGCACAGCAGCCCTGGAATTTTTCCAAGCCTGCAGCGTCCTGCTCCCTGAAAATCTAAACATTTCCATCCCTCTTCACCAGGAGGTACTCAATGTTCCCGGAGGATCGCCTGGTATGTGCTTATGTGCGCACGCACACGATCCTAAAGCTGTTTTTAGAGGTTTAGAGGTCACCGCAGATGCTTGAAGAACATGTTCTAATAATATTTTGCCCATTTTCATGTTTGGACAACGTAAGAAATGTGCAAACAGGAGCTCCGTGAGTGAGGTTTTCACGGTTGGGACATGCTGTGACAGTGTTGAGCAACAAGCACAAGAGAAGGAAGAGAAAGTGAACAAGGAGTGTCCTTAATGCCGGGATCAGACTACACAAATTCAGGTCGGTTTTGACACAATTTTGTCGTGGCCGACAAAGCTCCGGCCCAAATACGGATATCGGGAATGACAATTGGGCCTTGTAGTGTGACATAATCGAAGAAGCCCCATGACACCCCATGATTCTGTAGCCATGACTGACAATTTCTTGACCCTCCTCCTTGATGACGTGAACAATGTTTGTAAAACTTGTAGAGTTTCCATTCTCCTGAGCAAGAATATATGACACCATGATTGCGCAATCGGACATAGTGACCATTGTGAAAGACAAAAATAACATGTTGTCGGATTCTGGCATTAAACAGTGGAGCTAGGATCAACATAAACATGTAGGTAAGATTGGGCAGAACTGCTCACGATGAAATAGCATTTAAGAGTCCTCATAATGTGGAACGCATATGCTCAGCAACTCTACTTAAACACCTGTTGGATGTCTGATGGAAGAATCAAAAACTGGCCTTCTATTGCACGGGTGTCTGCCTGCACGTGCGTGCGCGCGTGTCATGGCGTCAGGAGCGAACACATGATCTGCAGCTGCAGCACACTAGCACACCCATACCCGTCGCAACCGCCGGCGATAATGCAGGGAAGTGAAAGTTGCACTTTCCTTGTATGGAAGCGATCAAAAATGAGGAGTGATGCAGGCATTCGGAACGGTACAAAGTGGCAACATGATTTCATTGATATTTGGATCTGTAATTCATTCTAGGTGTTAAGATAAAAAATAAAAGTAATGCATGTGTGGGTTTGTTTATGTACCCTTATGAGGACCAAATGTTCTCCCAATAGTGAGAGCTGACAAGTTTAGCCTTGTGCGGACACTCGGATGGTTGTTCATTTTCAAACAAAAGAGCATTTATGTCAATGGAAGGCCCTCACAAGGATCTTAAAACAAGTCTCTGTGTGGCCTTTTTGTACAGATTTTACCATTTGATTATGACGTATCATATTCGAAAGTAAAATGCCAAACCTAACATACTTTAAGATTCCATGGTCTGTGTCAAAACTGGACAGTTGAAGACAGGAAAAAGACCATGTGATTTTTTTTCATCTGTCCAGTTGGGGTGAGTCTGTGCCTCAGGTTATTCTTCTTGACTGACAGGAGTGGAACCCAGTGCGATCTGTTCGACGACTGATGTGCTGTGCATGCTGAGATGCTTTTCTGATCACCACAGATTTAAAAACAAAAAAAACAAAAAACGGCAATTGTATGAGTTTCTATACGTCCTTCCTGGCAGCTCAAACCAATATGGCCATTTGCCTCTGACCTTTCTCATCAACAAGGCATTTCCCACCCACTCTTGCTCGCTCAACGGCTTTTTGTTTTTTGCACCATTCTGTGTAAACTCAAGAGACTGTTATTTGTGATATTCTCAGGAGATCGGCTTCTGAAATCCTCAAACCAGCCGTGCTTTCACCAACAACCATGCCATGGTTGAAGTCAGAGGACTCCCACTATTTCCTCATTCTGATGTTTGATGTGAACATTAACTGAAGCTCTTGACTGGGATCTGCATGATTTTATGCATTGGACACAACCACAAAACCTACAAAGTACTTATAATAAAGAAGAAAGGAATCACTTTGTATTAAAACGCACACAGCTACATTTTTCAAAGGACAACTAAAAATGCGTACATTTTGTGCATAAAGGCACTCCCATGTCTGTGATTTGTAAACATGAGAGACGTAGAGAAGAGATTGCTCATCCCACACAAATCAATCAACTACTAACATTCATCAAGAAATCTTATCGACGGTACTTAAATCCCGGATAGTCTCGTACTGGGAATATAATGCTTTCTGGAGCCTATATTAGTATGTGCAGCTTTTCTAACTGCTGCTCATGTTGCATCAAGAAGCTGCCAAATGCACTTGGAGAAAGCGTGCTAACTGTCCCCTTTCGCAATCGCACAAACATTACGGCTGGCTAGTGTCACTTTAATCGACTGGGGGAAGAGTAATGCTAGGAAAGACTCTCGCTGTCTCTGGTACAGATGGCTTTAAGTTCATCGGGATTTGAATTCACAATCTTCCCATGAACCCTGTTCTGTTACAAGCCTCTTTTTTTTATAGTGAAAAGGAGGCCATAAGAGAGTCAATCTATTTGTCTTTTTCTTTTTAAACCGCTTTTGTTAGAAATGTACAGTGTAAAAGCGACATCCCTGGTACCTGATTATGAAGGGCCTAAACGCGCCCAGGCCCAGAGGGGACGAGGATCCGTCCATGGGTGATGGGTAGAGACGTCCCAACACCAGCAACAGCAGGAACAGACTGGGGTGCAGCTTCACTTTTCCTGCGTCACTGAGACAGACAGAGAAACAGAGCACATGTTGAACAACAGGTTCATCGGAAACGAGTGCGGGATCAGTGCAGGAGTTCGCAGTGTTTACAGAAACGGATCTATTTTCATCTCCGTGTTGAAAGGCGCGGCACAGGCCTGATCTGGAGGTGAGGCAGGCCAAATGTAGTCAGGCGCCGAAGCAGGCCCGCTCACTCAGTTCTCTTCTCATTTCCATCTCTGGCTCTCTCTCATCCATCACCCTCCCTCCCTCTCTCCCTCTCTCTCTCTCGCTCAAGAGATGCATGCCAGAGTAAACATTTGAAAGTGCTGGCGATGTCATACTGGAATAATCACATCATTCAAACACAAACACGCACACTTCATCTCACATCGCCTCACCGACGCATACAGTCCTCCAGCCTTTCTTTATCTTTCTCACCACACACACACACACACACACACACACACACAGTAATCAATCAAGCTCTCAAAGATGACAAAATTGCCTCCGTACTCCAGAAGTCAAGCTTTTTCCACAGTTTCTGGGTCTAGTACACATTTAACAAGAACTACACAGCTAATAAACGGCTTCGTCGCGGTCCATCCAGAGCGGAGAAGTTGATAATGTAATGCATTTTGACCCTACACGGCAAGCATACACCTATTACACATAATAACAGAAGGACTGAGAGAGAGAGAGAGAGAGAGAAAGAGAAACTGTGCATTGAGGGGAATCTGGAAACTAGATATACAGAAAAAAAACGTTCACATTTAGAGCGGGAAAAAGTTAAAGTTAAAATTGCACTTTGAACTCTTCGGGAACTCTTGCATGGCATATTCTCAGTGTTCCGTGGAAAAGGTTTCCAAACGCAACAAAACATTATGCAACTGCTCAAAAGAAATGCAGTCGCCAGCAATATTTCAGTAGCACGGACATCGAAATACCATCGCATTAGGAAGAGTTTACGTGCCGGACGTTTGCAAGCCGCATTGCTCCTGTGAGCCCGTGAGACGGTTTTGCTGTTCGTCCTTCATTCCCCAAGCAGTCATCCAAAGAAAGCATGATCCTGAAGAAACTCCAAGAGTAAAGAAAAAGCCAAAGTTCCTATCAATATCAAATTAACACTACAAGTCTGAGCTGGCTTTACCCACAATTCCACCACAACTCCCCTATCCCTCTTCGCCTCCACCAGCAAGCAGTCTTGGGACCCTACTTGACTTTTCAAGCCTCTATTTTATCTTTCCATGCTGTTTTTATATGCTATGTGATTTAGCAGGACTATTAAATATAAATATGAAGGAGTGTGACCGGCTTGCTGGGGGAAAGACAGCTCCATCCGGACCGTGAGAAAGTGTCACTATGCTTTCAGAGAGAGCCAGACAGAGAAAACGCTCATGTTACAAAGACGTTGACCCGAGGGGCTGTTTTGCAGTGCGGGCTTGGAAGGCGTTTGTGTCAAAATGAAATGGTGGGATTACGGAGAAGAGCGCAACAGCTTTTCAGAGTTGGGGAAGCGAAACCGGAGGGTGGTCTGGATCCAAAATGGCCTCCGCTCCCACACACAGCCTTCTTATCGAAGCCATCTGAAGTAGGAAGCTGTCCATCAGTGTTTAATAGGACTAAAGAAGCTCGATAAGGCAGTTAAATGAACTTAAATTAAAAGGCTCCTGAGAAAACAGAAAGGGGGGGGCGAATGTGACTAACTCTTTTCCTCTGGGTCCGGTTCTCGACTTGAATCAGGGGACGAAAAAAGAAAGCTCCTGCACCAAAACAAGCACACACACACACACACACACACACACACACACACACACACACACACACTTCTTACCTGTCCACTGAACTTGCAGCCTCTTCAAGCTGGCTGAGGAGAAAAGGATACAGGGCAGGAAAACGAGTGAAGAATTCCCAGCCCGTCATCCTGAAAGAGATGACAGAAAAGGATATAGTTTAAAAAAAAAAAAAAAAAAAAAAAAAAAAAGGTCAACAAAACAAAAAAAAAAAAAAACCATGGTGGGAACGAGAAAGTCATTTGAACACCACTTATCTACCAAACATCAAACTTCACCTCAGGCCTAAACAGGAGGCAACAGACAGAGGGTCATTAGGAAAAGAGGAGCGTTTGTGTGTGTTTCTGGGTGTGCTTGTATGTAGATGCCTGTTTTTGTGTAAGTAACTGTTAAAAGGTCTGGTTTGTAAACCACTTCCTAAAGGCAGAGCTCTTTACAGCTCTATAAAGCTCTCATTAGACTGCTTTGCCTGTGATGGCGCACTGCAGGAACACACGGCGCAGCTTTAAATGCTGCTTTATTCCTGAAGCAGGCCTGGGAATCCGGTTAGAGACCGGGGGCAAGGCCTTGCACAATGCGTGGTCGTCTGAGACGTGTGTAAACTTCCTGCTTTTAACCGAGCATGCTTTGAGGAACGAGTTAAAGTGAAACTGGTGCTTTTTTTTTTTTTTCCCTCCTTTTTGCATCCGGACTGGAGTCAGCCTCAACAACAGGGCCAATTTTAGCACTACCCAAACTTTAAGACGGAATTCCACACATGGTCCATCTTCAGCTGTGACAAATTCTTCTTGAAAGAAAGCCGCACACACACACACACACACACACACACACACACACCATATATGCATAGTGTGATACAGGATAAGTGCAGGGTGCTGTCATGGTAACCAGGAGGGCTAACCCTGTCTGAAACCCATGTTAAATTCCACAATCATGGCGCGCACACACACACACACACACACACACACACACACACACACACACACACACACACACACACACAAGTTAGGCTTAATGTAAAAAAAAAAACCAAACAAACAAATACACATGCGTCTACACAAAACCGAGGACCCTTTCACTCAGGACTATGATTTTTTGAACATTGCATAACAACCTTGCAGAGTTACTATTTGTGATCAACGTGCGTCCGTGTCCCACGAGGTTGCCTGAAACGTACTGTTAATACGAAATGTTTTAAACATTAACCTTCATACACAAGACTCCCACACATCTGACCTCACACAGCCACACGCACAAAATTCAACTTGCTTCCGCTCTGAAGTGTACCAAGGATGCCATAACTGTTCACACTTCACACCCTCATTCGCCTGTTGTGTTACACTTCGCCCACGCACCCCTTACCATGTTTGTGTGGATATAGAACATGCTACAAAAACGCTCCTGGTTACACGGAGAACCGCATACGCGCGCACACACCGCACGTGCACTTGGAACATTTGCTTATTTGGCGAATTTGTTTATGGAATAAACTGTACATTAGCACGGTGCATACAGACAGTACAGGCTGTCTATAAACAAACACACTGCTCACTGTTCCTGTGCAGCAGCTACTGACCTCAATTTAGAGTAGGAGAGGGGAAAAAAGTACAACCATAAACAAATGTTTAAACATGCTTTGCATGGCTCATTAGGTTAGAATAGAGACTTTAGGGATGCACTATACAGGTTTCTGTCACTCAGATTACTGGTTCTGGGTTTACAAGTTCAAATGAATTAAGAAACATGATAAAGTCATGATGACTTATCTAATTGGTTCATATTTGACCGAGGGTGTGCAGAGAGCAGGCTTTCTCCTTAGGTTTTTTTTTTTTTTTTTTTTTTGGAAACCATGCTTTAAACCCATACCTGTGACGATCTACATCTCTGTATCAGCCACTGATACGCAACAGCTCAGCAGTCATCTCACTCACAAAGCATTTTTGTCCACCTTGAGTCTATTTATTTAAGGCCGAACAGGTGGTTTATATCTAAAGAAAAAGGTTCATTTCATACTGCTGTGGTTGTTAAGTGTACTGATTTTACAGTGCACAAAGCTGTATGAAAGCAGCGCCTTTTCCTTATCCTGGCTGAAACCATGGCGACTCGCTTGCTTTTGACATCATGGCTCATGATCGATAATAAAACGGCTGACACAAGCAATGATTAAAGACTGTCATGCACATGACTTGGTGACTAACAGTCGAAAAAAAGCTCAATTAAGGATAAATAAATAAAAAATTAAGACGCAGGACCGGTACGGCAGGTAGTGTTGCTGCCTCGTGGCTCCAGGGTCCTTGGGTTGGTCCCGTCTGTGGGGTTTTGCTTATTCTTGTTGTGTCCCCGAGTTCTTCAGTTTTCTCACGCGTCCTAAAAAAGTTTTCGGCTAGGTGGACTGGCTCTAATCAACTGGCACTACGTGTGTGTGTGAGTGTATGTGTGTGCGCACGCATGGTGCCCTGCAATGGACCGGCATCCCATCCAGGGTGTATTCCCACCTGGTGCCCAGCGTTCCTGACAGAGCTCCGGATCCCCCGTTACTCTGATCTGGAGAAAGCGTTTAGTGAAGACGAATGAATGGATGAAAACCTTGTTAGATGACATGGCTTCTTCTTTTGTCTGACATGACGGACATGATTGGTCTTTTGACATGAGGGACAAATCATTTCTCTTGAAATCAACAATGCTCACTAATGAAAACGTTAGTGTCCTGGTGAAACACGCTTCTGTACACGGTTTGAGCTTAAACTTTAGAAACATGTCCAATAATGAAAACATTTTATCATTAATCTGTAGTGCTTCGAAAATCAACACTGAAGCCAAATACAGTTTTGAGTACACACCGAACAGACATGCATACATGCACGTACACACACAAGCTGTGATCAATACAAAAATAATAAACAAATGCAACCAAAAGCTGTGCTTCCTGTTGGTGGTATTGGAGAGCCTCCTGGCAGTGTTGTTATCGCGTGATCCGTCTGTGTGTGTGTGTGTGTGTGTGTGTGTGTGTGTGTGTGTGTGTGTGTGAGGGACGGACATCTCCCCTGTAACAAAATTATCTGACCCCTGAAGGAGCAAAGAACAACACACATGTCGGACAACTGGTCAGAGACATTGAATTCGGTCAGAAAATACCAATAAATCAACTAAAATTAGCTCTTAGCTTTTTTTTGGAGGGGGGAGGAGCAGTTTTCCTCATATGGACCAGCCAAATGTCCCCACAAAGTCAAAACTGTCAGATATTCCTATCGTGGGGACACCGGGTCCCAGCAAAGATACAGAAACATGTTCACACATGCACGGGACAATACCATAAATGGAACTCAAGGAAAGGAGGAACAGAAAAATAGCTAAACAAACCACAAATAAGTCAAAGCTGGTTGGTATATAATAGGATCAAGATGCAAATCACACTGAAAGAGAAGCACATTGTGCTGTGCGAGGAGCCAAAGCCAGTAAAGCAGCTCAGGGCTTCACTGTGGGAGCACCGGAGATCTAAACCAGCCTCTCCGTGCCCTGCTGTCATCTGATATGGAGCTGCACTTTGCTAACGTTTAGTAGTTCGCTTTAGCAGCTATGCAATATCAAGGGCCCCTCTTTTGGTTTTGGCTTTAACAAGATTCATCAAAACCAATCGTGATGCCCTTCATGTGACCCTGATGGGCTGTACCGATGCCGGGGTCAGGGGTCAGTGCAGCATCACAAGTTATATGGATTGACCGAAGAACTTCTATTCCATCAAAAGGGTGTTTGTGTGTGTAGGTCGGACCTTGTTAACATTCCCTCCGGTGCAGAGAGAGATAAAGATGCCTTTGGGAAAGACAAATGGTCAGAGCTGACGTACATCTGTGAATTTGGTTTCTCTCTCCCCACTCGTTATTTCTTTTAAAAGCTCTTATCAAAACACAAGCCTGAGATCTGACGGGGAGGGTAAAGTGGAGGAAGTACGAAAAAGTCAAAGAATGTGGAAGGGAGGGAAAATGCGAGAGAACGCCAGCAAGAGTGTGTATATATGCTCGGAGATAAAGGCAACAGAGAGGTGGAGGGTACATCCAGATTGTTTGAGGAGCTAGATCAGTGCCTCAAACTGTGGGCCAAAGAGTACACTGATATTAATGACTGAGGAAAACAGAGTGAAAGCAAACTGTGTGCAGGACTACAGTGCCCCCTGTTGGTGAAATGAAAAAGGCTACATTCATATTACCATGTTGACGTCACACAGATCTGATTTTCTGCCTAAACGTGACACAGATATGACTAATGCCTGCGTGGACAGTAAAATCGGATCTTTTCCAGGTGCTCCTAGATTGGATACATATCCAAGAATTGGGCATGCGAGATGAATGAGAACAGTCAGACGGGAATTCAGGTGGCTTTTTCCCAATGCACCTTAAAGGGCATCCACTCTCATACTAAATTGCCAAGGATTTGTAGACACCTGACCATCACACCCATATGTGGGTCTTGTGCAAACTGTTGCCTCAATGCACACAATACTATAGCATGTCTCTGTGTGCTGTAGCAGTGAGATTTTCCTTCACTGTAACCAAGGAGCCCAAACATGACAATGCCCCTGTGCACAAAGCGAGCTCCATGAAGACATGGTTTACCAAACTCTGTGTGGAAGAACTCTAGAAGCCTGCACATAGGCCTGACCTCAAGCCCACTGAACACCTGGCTCCCAAACCTCCTCACCTGACCTCAATAATGTGTCCACATACCCTTGGCCATATAGCGTAGTGCAGCAGAACAACCACAGAGGACAATAATAGCAGTGAATATCCTTAGTGAAGTATGGGAAAATGGATTATTTACTTGATATTTTTGGCAAACCGAGAAGAACTCTAACGGAAACGCCTAGTCTTCAAAACTCTTGAAATACTCTGGGAATCCTATCCATTTCCAGAATAATAGCTCGTGATATCCATGTGTGCATACGGGGCATTTCCGAGGACAGGTGCATTCACTTTAAAGACAGATATGGGGAACAAATATGAACCGTCAAGGTAAACCGATCCGAACGAAAGGCAAAAAATCTGAAATGTGCAGTGAGGCAGTAATGTGAACGCAGCCTTAAGGGCAATCAGCATTCCACCCTCAAGACAAAGGTGTATAGGACAAACTGCACGGTGTCATACTTATTCTTTTTGGCGTGCTCATCCTTCCCTCTCTTCACACCAAATATCCGAGTGATCAGAGTACTGAAGAGGAGAGTGGAGGAATTCCTCACCTGAAGAAGAGAAATGACAGTCGTCATATATTAAGACATCACAATGTATAAATTTTACATTTCGTCAGCGTACTAAAAAGCCTTACATAATTTAGCACATAACGCAGTCATGCCAACAAAGTGCTTTACAGTTAAAACAGAAAGAGTAAGAAAGCAATAAGCAGAGGGAGGGATGCGTAGAACGGGTGAAAGAGTTGACCTAGATACGCTTTCCCCGTCCTCACGGCTTTCACAGGAAATCACTCTGCCGTGCAATCCATGTAAGAACCCACGGCTCTGACGGTTTACAATCTATAGTCTAAGCCCTAGAAGCGGCCAGGAAGACAAA
Source organism: Notoglanidium macrostoma (assembly GCA_030068235.1). Lineage (NCBI taxonomy): Eukaryota > Metazoa > Chordata > Actinopteri > Siluriformes > Auchenoglanididae > Notoglanidium > Notoglanidium macrostoma. The sequence continues at coordinate 18,931,938 of JAQQZR010000038.1, read as the reverse complement.
CAGGCCATTTTCCTTCTTTACTCGTTCACAAAGCCCTCACGATGCAGTCATAAGAACTGCTCCACATCACAAGCGTGACCCTGAATCTCGCCTGACATCCATATCGTCATAATCTAGCAAAAAGAGCCGCATTATACGCAGAAACCCCCAGAGTTTCTCACAGATCTGGGTCATGATACGACGGGGGACAGTATTCTCTTGTAGTGTTGTTATGTCCACAACACAAAGACCGCTGGGAGGCAGTTTTAGAACATACAGAGACAAAAACAAAGTGAATCTGAATTATGGATTTAAAGCTTTATGCATTAAAGCTTTTTAACCGTATTTATACCCTAAGAATGAGAGAGACAGAGAAGACAGAGAGAAAGAAAGACGAAGGGACACAGAAGAAGACAGAGATTGAGAGCCAGGGGAATGTGACCTGGAACTAATGTTGTGGTGTCCTGTTGGGAAGAAGTAAAGGTGTTCAAAATGTCTAAGGAGTGGTTGCATGTGTGTGTGTGTGTGTGTGTGCGCGCACATAGAGCTCTTGTCCCATTTTGCACTTAATGATTAACTGGTTGTGTTAAACTGTAACTGATTTACAGGCTCCGACAAGTGTACGTGACAAAAGCATGAAAAAGTGTGTGTGTGTCTGTCTGTTTGTGGGTGGTTGCCAAACTAAAATGACTTCAGCTTTCAACTTTATGCAATAATAAAGCAGAAGTGAGCTGGCAAGCATCCTGTGTTTGTGTGAAACTCTGATTATAAACTTTCATAATGAAGTGTATGCGTTTATTAAAAACAACAACAACACTGCAATAGGGATAATAACTGATTTAAAAAAAAAAAAAAAAGGGAAAAACACCACAACTCACAGCCCAGATGGGGGAGGTGAAGCCAAGCACTGCGGCCTGCAGGCCCTCTGCCACGAACGGCACAATGTTTTCTCCTAAACGTGTGTCCCGATATAGAGCCCTTAAAATATTCAAAGCATGGACCTGGTGACATGTACAGAAATTGTCAGTTTAGAAAGCATTGCATTTTTTTCTCTCTTTCTTTTTTTTGTATTCGTGAGTAAATTGGAGTGTGGATGGGTGTAACCTGCGGGACAGTGCTGCGGTCAGTCGCGCCATCGTGACTCGGCATGGCCAGCGCAGTCAGCTCTCTCATGGTCATCTTCAGCAGGCTACAGCTGGATGACTTTGGCTCGGACGACAGCAACGCCTGCACACAAAAAAATGTTTATACGAGGATTATAGAACATTATTGAGGATTGGCGCTACAGCGATGCAAGGACTAGCATAGACGACATCACCGCGACCAACAACAGATATGTAATGCGTTACTCGTACTGCTTTCATGAAGTCATTCCACAATATTGGGTCACTATGGATGACTGGACAAACTGGTGGTGATGATGAACACAGCTAAGCTACATCTCTCCCCTGCCTCATGCTCTCATTAATAGCCCATATAATCACCGCACCCCACTTTTCATTTAGAAGTTGCAGCTCATTAGCTTAGGGAGGGAAACGGAGAGCGATGTGATCAAACTCTACTTTCATGAGTTCTTCATTCTTGCCATGGAACTAAAAGTTCCTACAAAGTCTCGAAGGAGAAAAGAGGAAAGGAGTAAGCATGACCAAGCTTAGAGCAGCGAGACTTTGGGGGGAAAGGAGCCACAGGGTGTGACCCCTCCACGTCAGCCTGCCTTTTCCGGAACAGGCCGCAGGAACGCACGCACTCCAGCCAGGGTATTGAATTTATCCACCCTCTCCCTTCCTTTTGCTCTCCTGCGTTCTAAATCTCTCTCCATCTCCAGTGATTACATGCAAGAGTTCATTCTTTTTTTCCATTGCTTTCAACAGCCAAGTATTCGGACCTCAAAGGGCTGAGGAGGCTCGCAGACAGCGATTGACAACCAGAATTTTACATTAAGGCAAAAGTTTATGCAGTTCTAGGTACAGGAATGGTCTTGAAATTGCAGTAGTCTTTTCACTTCTACACATAATAAGGAGCAAGATTTACCTGGATGTAAAAGGGAATTCCAGCACTGCGGCGGGTGGCACACAATTTAGAAGAAGGGTCACTGCACTTTACCTCCTCTAGGACCTCCTTTAGCCACTGGGCTGGAAGCTGCTGTAAAGTGGTGCTTCCACTCCTAAAACACAAACACCAGAGAATAAAACCTTACCATGTATCCTATATGTCCACTAAAATATATTTTCCTCAAACACCTGCTGTCTTAACGAGGGCAGCGTAAACCTAATTTTAAAATGGCTGATTCACAAATATTTGAAGACCTTAGAATTATAAGGATATTACACCGACACATCTGTGATTTTAAGACAACTTGAAGCTTAAACCGTTTGTTCAGTGGCATGGTGGGAACGGTGCTAAGTCAAAGAGAATCAGTTTCTAGAATCATATCATTATATGTTATAGAATCATATATTCCTTTATTAGGTACTTGATTTGGTTAAGTTTCTTGATTTGGTCAAGTTGGAGACACTTGCAAAGGCATCTTGGACAATTCTCCATGCACAACATTTTAAGTACCTATATTCTTAGGTTTGTGTATGTGGCCTGCTCTCTTCAATTCAGACCACAAGTTTTCAGCAGGGTTCAAATCCCAAGACTGCGATGGCAACCGTTAGTTTTGCTTTCTGCAAAGATTTCTATGTGGACTTGGATATGTGTTTGGGGTGAGTTGGTCAATTTTGTCTGTTTATTTGTTATGCCCTACATCCATATGATCATGATTAGGCAGTGAGAAAATATTTAAAAAAAGAAAAGCCACATCTGGCAAAGATTGATGCAGAGATCAGCGTGTTGCTATGCAGATTAAAGGCTGTTTTTTGGTCAAGACTGAAAAACAAAGATAAGTACAATTCCATATAACATTATTTCTTTTAAAACTAGGCTATGGACTGGTGTAATAGATAAGTTTTTGCCCTATAGTTAAATTCACGACAATACCACAGCCATCCCTTGCCCCACGAGAATAACATCTTGTTTACCTCACTACCTGAGCACCTGTCCATGGGTGGGATATATTAGGCAGCAAATAAAGAGTCAGCTCTCGAAGTTGAGGTGTCGGAAGCAGGAAAAATGGGCAAGTGTAAGGATCTAGGGTTAGGGTTAGGGTTAGGCCAAGGGCCAAATTGTTATATCTAGACGACTGGGTCAGATCAGCTCCAAAACTGTAGGTCTTGTGGGGCGTTCCCATTATGCATCGTTTAGTACCTACCAAGAGTGGTCCAAGAAAGGACAACCAGTGAACCGGTGACAGGGCCATGGGAGCCCAAGGCTCATCGATGGTGGTGAAGGCTAGCCCACCTGGCCAATCCCACAGTACCGCAGCCCAAATTGCTGAATGAGTTAATGCTGGCTATGAGAGAAAGGTGTCAGTGCACGCAGTTCAAACCAACTTGCTGTGTATTGGGCAGACTGGTCAAAGTGCCCATGCTGACCCTGTGCACTGCCATAAATGCCTATAATGAATGGAAGAAGGAGGCCTGGTCTTTTACATCATGTGGACTGCCGGGTGCGTGTGTCACTTACCTGGAGAAGAGATGACAACAGGATGCACTATGGGAAGAAGGCAAGTCGAGGAGGCTGTGTGATGCTCTGGGCAACGTTCTGCTGGGAAACCCTGGATCCTGGTATTCATGTGGATCTTACTTTGACACATACCACCTACCTAAACATTGTTGCAGGCCAAGTACACTCAAAGAGGTCCATGGATTTCCCTGGCCGTAACCTCTTCAGCAGAATAATGAACCCTGCCATACTGCAAAAATTGTTCACGAATGGTTTGAGGAACATGAGAAAGAATACAATGTGTTGACTTGGCAGATCGCAATCCGATCGTGCATCCGTGGGATGCGCTGGACAAACAAGTCTGATCCATGGAGGCCCCACCTTGCAATTTAGAGGACTTAAAGGATTTGCTGCTAACATCTTGGTGCCAGATACCACAGCACACCTTCAGAGGTATTGTGGAGTCCACACCTCGGCAGGTCAGAGATGTTTTGGTGGCACAATGGGGACCTACACAATAATAGGCAGGTGGTTTTTATTTTATTGCTGTGCATGAGTACAGTGATAAGTACAGATGTAAACCGGGTCCAATGTGTCTCGGAGATGCATTGTGGTCCAATCATTCAAACCACCTTTAGAGGTGATCTGGGACACATCACCTTTTGTGTAAACACAAAACTGCCTCAATGCATCCCGGACAAAACTGTTTAGGAATTGTACTTAACAACAGAGTTCTAAACTGCAAGGCTAGTGGATAAAGGCGATGCCCGTGGCTGGAACGTCAGTGAAACAAGCTCACCATTTGGGGGCAACAGCTTGCATACACTCTTCCCTGTCAATCAGTGTGGCATGAGCCGATCAAGGTCATATGCAAGTTTACTTTCATTTAACTGTAACTTTTCATTTTGCACTCAGGCTCTGCATTTATGTGGAGCATTCATTTCTATTCACATTCATTGGTTAAGTAAATATAATGCAAATTATCTGTGGTGATTTGAATATAGTAACAACATACATTGCTACTGGAGATTTGGTACTCCAGTGAGAGCAGACACTCACTACGCACAAAGATTAAACCCAAACTGACACCAGAGCATGCACTGGTATAGCAGGGCTACAGAAAATATTCAGCTGCCACTCAGTAAAGCTTTAGTTCCAAGTTTAAGCTTTCTGATCATTTTATTCCTCTACATCACATCAAACACATACGAGTGCGCTGCCAACATGACGAGGGAAAATGTAATTGCAGTCGAGGGATGATACATTAATGAAACATTTTTTCCTCTCCTAGTGGTTAACCAAAAATCGATTCATTAACTATATATAAGGGGCATCTGAATATTAAAATTAGTACAGACAAGCTCATGAAAAACTCATGCTACAATGAGGTCATACAGCTGAGAATAATCTTTGTCTTTAAACCACAATCACCACGTCTGTTGCTGATCCTAGCTTAAAGCCAGGTTTATAGCTGCTTTCTGATATATGTATGTACAGTTGTGCTCATAAGTTTACATACGCTGGCGGAATTTATGATTTCTTAACCATTTTTCAGAGAATATGAATGATAACACACAAACTTTTCTTTCACTCATGGTTAGTGGTTGGTTGAAGCCATTTATTGTCAAACAACTGTGTTTACTCTTTTTACATCATACTCACAACACATACTACCCAAATGACCCTAAAGGGTTTAGCAAAAAATAAATAAATATTGCATTAACCTTTCAGGACTTACAGCCATTTATTTATTTATTTATTTTTTATTTATTCATTTATTTTATTTTATTTATTTTTTTTTTTTACCTAGTCCCTTCATTTTCAGAAGCTCAAAAGTAGTTCAACAATTGACTGATAAGCAGTTTCATGGCCAGGAGTGTCCCATTTCTTCATTATTTCATGACAAATTAAGGAGATAAACGATCTGGAGTTATGTGATGAATTTGCATTTGGAAGCAGTTCATGGGAACTCTCAATATGTGGCCCAAAGAGGTGTTGATGCAAGTGAAGGAGGCTGAAAAAAACCAAACGGACCTATCAGTGAGGGCAGAAACTTTAGGAGTGGCCAAATCAACAATTTAATATATTCTTAAAAAGAAGGAATGCACTGGAGAGCTCAGCAATACCAAAGTGCCTTCAAGACCACAGAAAAGAAGTAAAGTGGATGACTGAAGAATTCTTTCTTCGGTGAAAAAAAGAAAAAAAAAAAAAAACCCTACACAGCATCTAGCCAAGTCAAGAACTCACTTGAGGAGGTAGGTCTGTCATTGTCAAAGTCTACAATCAAGAGACGCCTTCATGAATGTAAATACAGAGGGTTTACCTCAAGATGCAAACCACTGGTAACACTCAAGAATAGACTTTGCTCGAAAACATCTATAAAAAAATAAATAAATAAATAAAAATGAACCTGTCCAGATCTGAAACAAGATTCTTTGGACAGATGAAACCAAGATTAACTTGTAGCAGAATGATGGGAAGAGAAGAGCATGAAGAAGAAAAGCACTCATGGCTCATGATCCAAAGCACACCACATCATCTGTCAAACATGGTGGAGGCAGTGTTATGGCATGGGCATGTGTGGGTCACTGGTGTTTATTCATGATGTGACTGCTGACAGAAGTAGCAGGATGAATTATGAAGTATGACACTATACTTTCTGCTCAGATTCAGTCAAATGCTGCAAACCTGACAGGATGGCTATTCACGGTTCAGATGCATAATGACCCAAATCATAACACGAAAAAAAAAAAAAAAACAAGCACAGAAATGGACCGTTCCAAAATGGCAGAGTCAGTAATCTGACCTCATCCCAACCGAGGACGCTCTTCACTTACTGAAGACAAAACTGAAGGCAGTTGCAATAAAAGCCTGGCAAAGCATCACAAGGGAGGAAAGTCAGAATTTAGTGATTATTATTATTAGTGAAGTTTCAAAAATGATGCTTATATTTAGAATTAGGTTAGTTTACCTTTCTAGCTTAGTTTACGTGTCCATTTACTTTTGAGTCTGAGAAAATGGAAGGACTAGGAAATAAATGGATGTAATTCCTATATGCTTAGTGTTAAACCCATTGAATTAAAGCTAAAAGCTTACATATCAATCATCTCTTGATTGCTTCATTTCAAATCCATCGGGGAGGTGTACAGAGGCAAAATGATGAAAATTGCGTCACTGTATAAGTACTTACGGACATGACTGTATGTACTATTCTACCTATGTACAATCCGTAAACATTTTAGAGGTTTGACCTGGAAACCTGCATTACAGGGATGTTTGGCCTGCCCTTCACTGGATGTTGCTTTTAACAATCATGATGTACAAAAAAAATAAAAAATACACACACAATCATGTGAACACATCAAGTGTTAAGTATAACCCCAGCCTAAGAATTTAATCCAGTAACCTGTCCCCCAACGACTTCCACATAGATTAAAAAAAAAAGAAAAAAAAAGTGAGAGTCACACGGACAACCACAGAACAGTAATTCAGAGTCAGTGTGATGTCAGAGGCGCCAGGTCAGAAAGATCGTCGGAAATCTTTTACACCCGTCTCATATGGCAGGTCAGAAATATTAAACATTATCACCACCTAACTTTGGGCATGAAAGAAATTTGACTGTTCTGTGTTTGGCAGAGCCACAGTCAGGGGACTGAGCTCAGCGGAGTGAAAAACAAACAAACAGAAAGTAAAAAAAATGGAGTTTTAGGTTGGTTTTTTTTTTTTTGGTTAAACAGGCAAACGGTTTATGTGTTTTCTAATTTGGCGGGAAGTTAGTGAATGATAGTCAGGCTGATTAGTCTCGCTGGGGCGTTTTCACTGTAACCCAGTTGAAAATCTGTTTAGCTAGAGAACTCATCATAGTCGGCTAATAACGTGTAAAGTTACTTGAAAAGGCAAAGAACCTTTTTCTTTTTTCCTTTTTTCCAATCTGATAGATCAGGAAAAAAAAAAAAAAAAAAAAAAAGGAGAGTGATTCAAGCTGGCTACTTGGCTGATCTGTGTCTGTTTATCCTGTAGTGAGGGTTTTGGTTAGCGTGCTAACAGTGTCTAGTTCATGCCAAACATTTTGGACAAGTTGGAGAACAAAATACACAAAGAACACAGATGGCTAATCTGACAGATCTGAAAACGATCAGCAACAGCTTGGGCATTACGATACTGATATCGCCACTATTTTAGCTAGTTAGAATTAGCAGGCTAACTCCATTTGAAAGTCCCTGAAAGGAGCAGAACCTCAGGGAAGCCCTCAATATTCAAGCGACAATCCGGCGCACATGTGCTGCACGATTACAGATTTTGACCCTGAACACATCTTACATCACGTCATTGGCGGGGAATTCTAATTAACTAACCCTGGATGGATTATCAACTTGCACTGCAATGCCACAGGCCCAGGTTCACACAGAATTGTTCTGCTTATGAAATAAAAAAACGTGCAGAGCAATGCTTCATCTTAGGCTCATGTGTTGATCAGGGTTGTGATTAAAGGTTTGGGTGGTTCGCAGAAGAATTGCAGATTACAAATGGGCCTGAATGGCTGTTCCAACACCTCTGTAATACAGAGCAATCGTGAGTAGAGAATACACGGGCTGTGTCCCAAGTCTGATGAACAAGAGACATGAATGTGAAGGAAGAATGCAGGCTAACCATCTACACCTTATACTCTTGACTTCAGTAATGTGAGGCTTGGAATAAGTATGAAATATGTGCAGGACATTTGAGGCCGTTCAAGAGCAAAAAATAAGGTCATAATACAGCCAAATCTAGATCTTGCTATACAATCTAAATATTTAGTAAAATACGAAGCATCTTTCTCCTGGAAACAATGGAACATGCACATGCGTGTGTGCACGCTCAGGCGCATGCAGTGTATAAGGCAGAGACAGCAGTGAGGAATGCAGGCCTCTTGTTATAAAAAGTCCAGCTATTATAATAAGAGCACTGGACCAGCAGTCCAGATCAAACAACCCAGGCACTACACACTAACCACACCACACCACTCTCACACACACACACTGCTCTGGAACATATCACCCAGGACAGAAAGACTACCTCCAAAAAGCAGTCGTTAAAAACCCTGCAATCAACACTTCATAAGGCGGCACACCAAGATGCTCACTCCACATACGCAGCATCACCTTTCAGTCAGCAGCTCAGTGAACCCTCTGTGCCATGCAGACGCACTGTGATCACCCCATCAACTAAAGGCTAAAACCGTGTGTCCGATTAAAAACCTCTCAAGATTCTTTTTATAAACCTGATTTCTTTGTGTCTTTCTTAAAAAAAATAATAATAATCCACACGGAACCTGTGTTCCCTTTGGCAAGGTAACAGAACTACTTGATCACAAGACGCAATAAAATTCAGTCTCATTTCCTTGAGGAAGTCAAAAACATTCCATAATGCAATATGGGCTGGAGTTCAAAATGATGCAGCCTCAGGCTACACATATATTGGAGGAAGAGCTGTGCTTCCCTTCGTTCTTGCATTGCTTGTGGTGTTGTGCAATAAGGAAGAGATCAACTTTAACAGGAAATAGCTGGGACGGACTTCGGAGAGAAAAAAAAAAAAAAAAAAAAAAGCAAAATCAGTTGCTGATGGGAATACGGGAATGCGATGAAAAGGTCAGAGATGACGAAGCTTTAATGATACGTAGAAGTGCGAGCAGCCGCCCGATTGTGTCACTTCAGCAGTCTCGAGGAAGTTCATTTCCTTAACCTCTACACAGAACCGCATTCCAACAGGCATTAAAGCACAGCTCTCCAGATGTGGACACTTTTTTTTTTTTTTTTCTCGAAACTTCATGATCTTTGGGAGAGCTTCAGGTATGTGTGCAGCTGCCAAGGACAACAGTATAAGTTCTGCTAAAGCATTCCTTATTAAGTTAGCTTGGAGAAAGTAAGGGTGGTGTGAAAGGCCTCTGAAATCAACACAGCTTCCTACTGCAGCCTGAAGGTTAATCATTACTGTAAGAGGAGTGTGAGGAGATTATATAAGACCAGCTCTTGGGGTTAGGGGAGTTAGTGCTGGTTATCACTGACGGGCAGATATTGTCTGCATGGATGCATAACGCAACGATCGATCTTACCTGCACAGCATGTCGGTCAGACGGACAAATCCCACGTAGGCCAGCTCAAAAGCTCCTCTGTGCCGAGACTGAAGCAGCTGCTCACGAAAATATCGTCCTACGCCCTCCACCTGTGAGACATGACAGAGAACAGAAAGGCCAAAAAAATTATACATCAGGTTCTAATAGTCACGATTTAATCCCTTCAAAATAAACTGACCTAGCGATGTATTCAAACAAGCATCACTGTAAACAGCTCATCAGAAACGTGATTATAAGTTAGTGATAAATAGTTCATGATCTCCTGGGAAACACGAAGTTCTAAGCCAGGAATGACTTGGAACTGACACTGCCTTCATGAGGCTAAATTATTCAAGCCCATTCAGCTATGTTTCACTGAAACTGTTCGTATTTTTACAAATCATGCTGCTGAAACATAGTAGAAGCGTGCCATTTCCTGCAATGTAGTGAAGGCTGAAGCCCCTCCTGACAGCCAGGCAGATCGTGGTTAAAGTCTATGGTCTGCAGTGATTCTGGAATGGCTATTTACGGCGTGCTCCAAACAACCGTTAAAGCGCTTCAGCTCCAACAGGACTTTATTTAGTCTAACGCTTCCTGTTTGCCCGTTCCGCTGTTCATTTTTTTTTTTATTCCCCTTCTCCTTCACTCCATGTGCGCAGAGAAATTTCCCAATTCTTTCCGCAGCTGGCTAATTACATGGTCAGGGTCAGCAACCCAAATCGTGGATTTTCCTCTGCGTCTGGCCACCATGAAACTTAGCGCCCAATCAGCTAATGCCATTGTTTGCTTTTTATTTTTGATTCCATTGACTCAGGCCTGAGGGGATTATACAGCTTCCCTCAAGCAGGGATTGAAAGGGAAAGAAAGAACATGCAAGCGCCATGAAGCATACCCACTCCAATGCCTTGGAGATAGCATTTTATGAAAACATAAATCTTGTTCAAAACAACAACATGCACACTAGACTTCACAGGAACCCAACGACACCAAACTTTATAAAGAGAGAAGTAGCAAGTCATCTCAACAATGGGTCAAAAACAGGCCTGGGACAAACATATACAGTTGGCAGCATAGGAGTGGCTTCACGGAGATTATTTGTAGGTTGAGGTTTGGTCTGAGGTTGACTGGGGTCAGTGAGTCAAAGCCAGACCTTCCAGTTTGGAGATGCAACCAAGCCCTGTGGCCCCATGTTCCAGAAACTGAGCATCCATCTTTAGTCACATGAGTTGCATGCTTGCAAAGCCAAAATTAACAAAACCAAATGCTTCTAAACAGAGCATCAACCTTTAAAAAACACTTAATACCTTAAAAATCCAAGAGCGCCCTCTGGTTAAGCCGACACTGGCGCGCCATCATGCAGAAGCTTTTACAAAATGCGAATCAGCATGCTTAGCCAGAGCCCCACTGAAGCCACACTGATCCTTCTTACTTAGCTTCAGCGTAGGTCCGTTTTCTAAAACAAACGGGCAAAGGGAGATGTTCTGGATCCAAGGAACAGCATAAGGAAGTAAGGTTCATGTGAGGTTCCTACATGGTGGTCTACCCAAAAGGAAACTGGCAAAGTGCTGGGTTTGTCAAAGCCGTGCCACGCGCCATCTCTCACACGACCAGGATAGCAGGGGAGCATCGCGGAATGGTTTGGCGCATGGTTAATTTACTCTTTCCCGCTCAAAGGCGATGAAAAATGAGGATTTATACACAGTCATGATGTGACTAACTGTTTGCAGTTGTCATGGCGCCTCGGCGGCACGGAAACATCTGCAGTGTTGCTGCAGCGACGGAGGACCATAACAGGACGCAGGAGACTTACGGCGCGCGCGTGCACACACACACACACACACACACACACACGACCTCCCGAAGAGGAGCGTCACCGTCATAAACACACACACACACACTTTATTGACCTTCCAAAGAAGGGTGGCCTGGCAAAAGGCATCAGTGGTACGAGGCAGCATACAGTTCAGGCATGCGTCACTGCACACACAAACACACTCGATCCATTTGGATTGGACCAGCAACATTAGATCACCCATTTACATAACATGTAGAAACGCTGTGGTAACCACAGCACTGACATCACCACATTATTCTACTCCATCTGCTGAAGAGATGAGGTCTTTCGCCAAGCCTTCGTGGTCTATTACAATACAAATAATACCAATGACTACGGTTAATAATCGAGTAACCTGGTATTAATCCATTATGACTAAACTGGATTAAAAACACCTAAACAGAGTAACCAGATAGCGATCAATCCTAAGAGGTGGTTAATCTGTTTTAGAATCTATTTGACCGGAAGCTTGTACATTTTTTTTATCTTCTTACTTTCCCAAGCAGTATACTGCAAGCATGTGCATTTTTTTCCAGGCAGAACGAGAGAAATCTTCCTGAAACTGACAATTTCGAGCTTGTAACTCGAAAGGTGATTGAAAACTTGTTGACAGGACTCAAACTTCTTGTTCTGCCAACACTGGGCCACATTAAGCGAAGTTGAATGTAAAACAAAGCGAGCAAATATTTTCCGCTGGATTTACCAAGGTTTCGGAACGGCTGATTTTCTCCCTACTCGCATGTGTATGTTGATCATCTACACTGCAGCTCATTTGCATGTAGTGACGCCCACAAAACCTTAAGTGTAACGACAGCCGGGAGCACGAAATGAACGATCGGCATGAAGCTGCAAAGTAGAAGCAAAAGTTTTTTTTAAACTCACTTCCATGCAAATAAAACTACTTAGTAATATTCAACAACAACAACAACAACAACAACAACAATAATAATGCACTAAATTATTTATGGATTTCAGCTATGTGCAGACAGACCAGTCCGTCCTCTGTTTATACAGAGGCATTTCTTTTGTCATCACTGAATAATTTATTTTATTTGTGGAGTTCATTTATGGATTTGTGTTGGTTTGCATTCCCCCCTTACAAACTTACACTGTGACATGCATTACATGTAAACACAAACCTACACACCAAATAAAAGCACTTTACTGGGTAACATTTTATTCAGGTTAACAAAAAGGTGCATGTGAACATAGCAGTAGACGATGCCTGGAAACAGGATTGTTATAATTCCAGATATAAACCAGTCACATAAATATTACTAACCCCAGTGGCTTCTTTTACGTGCCAGTGCTTTTACAGGTCTGGCCTGTGGATCAGGAAGAAAACGCATGGAAACTCACGCGGAAGAATAAAGGATGACATTCAACTGACGAATCAAGCTGATGGGTCTCTTTGAGCTGCCTAAACTGGACAGCAGGCTGGATGCAGACAGCAGCAGTAAAATAACTCCAAGCAGTCATCTTTCTGTAGAGCCGTATTAAATTAAACTGAAGCAGACCTTCAAGCTAGGAAACTTGGACAAGGAAATGCCAGACAATCCTTTCTCTAGAATTTCAGCGGTTCTCATATCAATTCAATAATTTGTTCTCTTTTTGAGTAGGCGGTGGAAAGCCTTACAGGCCGACTGCGAAGACAGTTAAACCCAACTCGTATGTTAAGAGGGATTGTGAATGGTCCAGCTCAATCTATCCAAGAAGGTGCTTCACTAGCATCCAGAACCTCATGATGTGGTATAATTTATAAAACAGTTCATAATAAAGCTAGGGTTTGCAAATGACATGGGAGATTAGAAGCGAGCATGAACATCATTCATCCTTTGCTTCCCTCAGTAATAAATTTAGTGCATCATGTAAACAAACACTCTGCTTTATGACCCAATTCCCCACAGGCCAAGCTTACAGCACAGCAAATCTCCACACAGCGCACACGCACGCACACACACACACGTGTGCTATGGATGTGGAAGAGGTTTCTGCCAGTGGCATGAGAATGAGTGACTACTTGCTGCCAAGGTCTCAAGTCTAAGAGAGTATGAATATGGTTTGTGTATGAAGTGGCTGGCTTCTGCCGGAGGGGGGAGACCATTTGGAAAAAATGCAGGCAGTCATTAAACAGCAGGGCAGGCTCAAATGAAAGCCCTGCGCTAACGAGGGCGGATGTTAATTGAAGGCGGGCACAGCATGGGGTCTCGAGGCTTCACACCGCCACAGACGGAAAACACTTCACCCACCAGTGGCTGGTACATGATTCAGCCCCGAGCCTGTATTTATCAAACATCTCAGATTAAGGGAGTGAGCTTAGAGATGGAGGATTGTTTTTCTCCTTCTTAGAAGTGCTTTCAGTGCATACCTAGTCAGTACCAGCAATCAGTGACGGCAGATATAATAAGGCAGGATTAGGTATAAGGTGGGCAAGATAAAGTCTGTTACAAACTCAGGACCATAAATATTTAGATTTTATTTTTTTTTTTAAACAGTATATTGGAGTTTAAATCAAATAATGAATAGGACCTCAAAAGGCAGACTTTTAGCTTTAATTTGAGGGTATTTACATCCGATTCTGGACGTAAGGAACATATAGTAATTGGAAAATTGTCTGCACAGCTGTTCCAAGGCCAGATGTGTGTTATTCCCTCATTATTTCACAACCAAGTAGATAAAAAGTCTAGAGCTGATTTGAAGTGCACCATTTGCATTTGGATTCCGTTAACTCTCACTATGAAGTCCAATGAGCGGTCACTGCCAGTGAAGCAAGCCATCATTAGGCTAAAAAAAAAAAATCAAAACAGACCCATCAGAGAGATAGCGAAAACATTAGGTGTGACCAAATCAACTATTCGGTACATTTAAAAAGAAGTCATGTACTGCTGAGCTTAGCAACACCAGAAGGACCAGAAGACCACAGAAAACAACTGAGGTTGATAACAGAAATATTCCTTCCCTGGTGAAGAAAAAGCCTTTCACAACAGTTGGCCAGATGAAGGACATGCTACAGGAAGTCAGAGTATCAGTGAAGGAGTAAACAAACAAGAGAAGTCTTCACCAGAGTAAATGCAGAGGGTTTAGCACAAGATATAAACCACCGATAAGCCTCAAAAACAAAAAGATTATGGTTCGGAAAAAGCCTGTATAGTTCTGGAACATCATCCTACGGACAGATAAGACAAAGATTAACTTGTACTGGAATGACAGAAAGAGAAACGTATAAAGAAGGGAAGGAACCCGACGCAGAAGAAGAAGACCACCTCATCTTATGGTATGGGCGTGTATGGCTGCCAATTGAACTGGTTCTCTTGTATTTTTTGATGATGTGCCTGTTGATAAAAGCAGAAGAAAGAATTCTGAAATGAACAGGGCCAAATTATCTGCTCTGATTCAGCCAAACCCTTCAAGACGCACTGGGTGGTGCTTCACACTGCAGATGGCAAATGCCCCGAAGCATACCTCGAAAGACGCCCACGGGTTTTTTGGGAGCAAGAAATGGAATGTTCTGCAATGGCCAAATCAATCAATCACCTGACTAGAATCCAACTGAGCAAGCACTTCACTTGCTGAAGACCCAAAAAACGAAACACAAGCAGGAACTGGAGACCGAAAACAAGCAGGAACTGGAGACAGCTGCAGGCCTGGCAGAGTATCACCAGGGAAGAAACCAAATGTCTGGCGATGCCCATGGTTTCCAGACTTTAGGCAGTCATTAACTGCAAAGGATTTGCAACCAAGTTCTACTTATGATCATGTTAGTTTGTCCAATTACTTTCGGTCCTCTAAAAAGAGAAGGGGGCGGACACATACAAAAAGTGATGTGATTCACTTGGATGTAAATATCCTCAAGTTAAATAATTTTAACACCAACATTCTGTGATAGACAGCTAAAGCAACTATAACTTCGTCAATGTCCAAATATTTATGGGCTTGACTGTATCTAATAATGAAACGATTAGGGCTGAGTAATGCATTATATTACATGATATATAAAGAAAGATGTGAGGCAAACCATTTCACACACGCACATTAATTAAAAATCAGAAAACAACAATTCAGCGGTCTATCTTCCTTGAAGTGTTTTCATGACAACCTACAGGGTTTCCTCCAAAACTCAAACCTGGTGAAATTTCAAAGCTGGAACCCTTTCACTCAAAGCAACAAAAAAAAAAAAAAGAAAAGAAAAGAAAAATGACGGTTCCGTTATCTGTCCTTGTGTGTAATTTGTATACCGATTGCACAATGTGTGCTTAGCCTATCTACATTCATTCAGAGTAAATAATCCACCTTGCCCATACGCATCATATCCGTGGCTGTATTTCACATGTACTTTCTCGAACTTAATTCCTAAAAAGTTCAAAATAATCTGCGTTTGTTAACAGCAACTAATCGGATGTGGATGATGTCATGTTACGAATAACTTGCATGAGTCCAGCTGTGCGACGTGAACTGCGAGAACACTTAACCTCAATTCACACCCAGTCAAACTCTCTCCGAGCTAAACTAAAACTCTTCTGTTTTACCCAACAATATATCTGACCCCTTATTAGAGAACACATTACTCCATAGGACAAAAATTTAAACTTTAGAAGCATATCATTTTAGCTTTGGAAGACAGGGGGTTTAGTCCTGCTAGCCTATTGATACCAGCTGCCCCTGCCATGAAGTGCAACAAGCTCCAAGAGATAAGGCTCTTAGAAAAGGTCTTTGTTTGAAATATGGTGCTATTTTTATATAATTATATATAATTACCAGATGTGTGTGTGTGTGTGCGCATTGTTTACTGACCTGCTCTTCAGTGATCAGGCCTTTGCATGTGTGTGTATATAGAGGCATGCTCTGACACAACTCCCCCAGCAACATGGACACCTCTTTCATACTTCTCCAGCAACATACCAGCACCATCTGAGCAGTGACTCGATAAACCTCACGTTCAGATCCTATAGAATACACACACACACATGTAAAACATTATTACTGTTTTTTTTTTTTTTTTTTTTTTTGTATTTTGCCAGTCTGTCCCAGCCTTAAGCGTAATGACACACTGACCTCTAATGGACAAAACAAGCACTGCAAATACCAATCAAGTAACAGCAGCTTCTGGTTACATACCTTTTATTGCTCTCAGCTTTGACAAATGCACTTAGAGTAAATACGGTAAACCATGTCAGGAACATTGGCACTATCAGGATTAGATCTGCTTTTACCATTGCCCGTGCCCTCGGGTGTGTGTAGCTGCTCTTCGGAGGTTGTGTCAAGTTCTCGGGCACTGGTGAAGAAGTCATTGGTGTCTCGAGGCTGGATTTCCTGCAGGATCTTTTGCAGGCCAGATGAGGTTTCTTTGGAAGGGGGGGGGGAACAAACACAAAGTGCATAGATAAAAATTACTTACAATCATAACTCACTGATTAATCCTTAACTGCGCATACTTTGTGTTCAAATAATTTTGCTACCTTTTCTTAGCCCTAACAAAGTTCACTCATTTTCAAGTCAAGCCAGTTTTGCTGTTATGATGAGTCTGCAGGATAATATAGGAAGTAAAAACGCACCAAGATGCTTTGATTCATTTAATAAGTGGGTTACATGTCCTGTCATGTACTTAGCATTTGACTGTAATGTTAAATTAGTTTCAAACATGAGACCAGGCAAAGGAAGAGTTCCAGATGAACAACCTGCCCAACAGTAATTATAATCAATATGGGATCTTTAGTAGTGGAAACAATGGTTTTGGTTTGAACCCCTTTAATCAGAAAGTTAGTCTACTTTCACTTACAAGTCTCTACTTTCCTCAGAATCCCATTTGACTACCTTCTTGCTTTTCATTTCATCTCATAGGTCACTAACCAAGTCAAGTTAAGTCTCTGCTGTAACTTAGCACAGCTGCATCGTATAGCTACACTGCGGTCCAGAACATGGGAGTGTAATGATTACAATCTACATTACTTCTACATTGGACTTCTCATTAATACGACCTTGAATAATGCTGGAAATGGTGAGCAAGAAGAGGAGCTCTGTATTTAGCAGTTAACAGCAAAATCTTAGAGTTAATGTGCATCTGAAATGCTAACCAGAGTCAGTGTCCATCGGGATAAGACCCTCAGGGGAGGAGCTCTGAACGACCGGGGAAACCACATCGGACATCCTGTAGCACAGAGCAACGAGGCCTGACACAACCTGGCTCCACTCAGCCTGCAGCTGGAAAGATCTATACACACGTACACACACACAAAGATACCAAGTGGATTTGAATTACTATGAAGAAAAGCATAAGGATGAATGTATGTGGCTTAAAAAAAGATTGCTACTATACCCAGTGCTGAGCTGCTGAAGGGCTGCAGTGATACAGTGAGCTCTGCCATATAAGGGACAGGAAGAAGCAGCTACGAGCAGCGAAGTCTCAGCCTGAGCAACCTCAGCCTTCAGACACGTCATCAAGAACAGCACCACTGAAACACGGAAAACATTACAAAAATGCTCGTCGTCAACATTGCAGTACGATATGGCTTTTACACAAAATAAATAAAATAAAATAAAATGAAGCACATAAAAGACAAGACATGTATCTACAGTTAAGTTCTGCAGTAGGAAAGACAGCCAAGCAAGACTTTAGTATACCTGCCAGTGTGTTCTTCTCCAAAATGGAGACCTCGGTAGCCTGGATAAAGTCGGGCAGCTGTAGTGGGACACTATTTTGGTGGGCACAGTGGAGCAGTGCCTGCTGGAGAGCCTCCTGGTGCAGCAGCAGATTGAGCAAGTGGGCAGCTGTGACGCTGTCGAAGGGCTTGGTACTGGTGCTGAGGTCCAGAGCAGCCTGGAGCACACACTGCAGCCTCGCCGGCTCCTGTGCAGCAGCATATGCAGGAGAATTTCATTTAATTTGAAAAATTAACAAAGCCAATGACAACTAACATGGCCTGTTGAAATATCAGGGTGTCATGTTGCAACATTATCTCTTACTATCTGTGGCATTACTATTGTTCAGCTACAGTAGCCTGCCAAATGGGAGACCGTGAACAAACCTGCAAGCACACTGTTTGGGAAGGCAGTTTTTGCAGCAGTGTACAGGCCAGCTGTTTCACTTCCAGGAAGTTGCTGGACAGAGAGTAGAGGACAGCCTGGGCATGTGAGACAGTGACACAGGCTCCTAAAGCAAAGCTTTCTGGGTCTGTCACACAAACACAAGAAAAAGGCATATTAGTGGCCTGGCATCCGTCATGTACGTGAGCCTTCACCTTGATCTGCTCCACTTATTCAGTCCGGATTTTTGAGTGTGACATACAATATAGGCAGAGCATCAAAATCAAACCATAAAATCTGTAGGATTCGGTAAGATGTGCAAGATGTAGGATATTTTTAACCAAAGTGAGTGGCTACATCCTGGAGGCCAACCAATGAATCAGCTGGCTGATCAAATAGGTTAATATTAAACAACCAGTATATCTGACACTTCTTGTTATTTATGTGTGGGTGTCTGACATGTGCAATGATGAGCCATTAGTCATTAACTTTTCCTAAAAAGGGACCATTGCAGGGGGTCTTATTAATCAACCATGCACATGCATAGCTTTGTACACTATGCACATGTTCAAGTACTTTGCTCAAGAGGATGTTTATGAAAACGAACAAGCACATCCAGGAAACCATAAATGTAGAAATACAACCATAAAAAGACTCATAAAAGGCATACATCTAAAGATTGGGACTAGGATGATGCCTTGCTTGAAGATTTGACACACACAGCTTTGCACAGGGAAAGAGTTTTTAAGGACTGCAGAAAACTTTGCTGATAAGTGGCTCATCAATAGTTTGTTTACACCGTGCAATTTCAGTTGAGCTCCATTTCAGAGTTTTTTTAATTCACGGGCACATTTCACAGAGAAACAGGAGACAGGTCCCACTTCCCAACCAATTATGTGCCGGATAATGACTCACGACTCTGCAGTATATTTCCAAACATGGCAGAGAAAAAGACAATAACAGTGTGGGATTTACATATCGTCGCTCTAAATGTAACAAGAGCAGGGTACGGGACTTCTTAAAAAATTTACCATATACTGAAATTAAGGGCCATTTATTTATACACTCTAATACACTAAACACTAATAAACACTTTATACACACTTAATACACTCTGCCAGCATGTGGAAAAACTGGCTGAACCTGAAAAGAAATGAAAAGACGAGTGACATGTAGTTTGTCAGTGGAGAAGCCTGATCAGTACCCATGCTGAAAGAGAACTGATCAGCCACCAGCCCCAGCAGCTGCAGAGTCACCAAACAACTGGAGAAAGAGGCTCCCGGCTGCAACACCTGGAATAAACGCTCGCAGAACCAGCAGAGGAACTCCTGAGAAGACATGCACACAAAACTTTCATTAAAACATTATTAATGAATAAGTGTATTGCAGGATACGAAACATAACGAGGAATTAACATCCTACCACATACTGTGCATTGTATTAAAAGGCCTAGGTGAATTCTGGGTTAAGATGGCATGAGTGTGTGAATGCGTGCTGTCCCTGATGCACTCGTGTCCCTTTTCTCTGTGCAAAACTTCTGAATTAAATTATAAATATAGACTACAATCTTCAAAAACCATTCATCAATGCTACCCTGTCTGACGCACGTATACCAGCAGGACGGTTATTATAATGGAATCACAGCTGTGCTGAAAATGATTCACCATGTAAATATGTGGGCCGTCATCTCTTTCCACTGATTAATGAGGTAGGGGTGGGCTAAAGCTCTACCTAGCAACAGATGGCTTAGAGGACACATACAGAATGACTTATAAGTGGCTGAACCTAATTAAACAAACTGGTAAATAAGTAGAATATAAACAAAAACCTTTCTAGGCTCAGTCTATTCACATTCTTGGCTGATCTACTCATCTTTCTACTATAAGGAATGAACGACTCTACCTGGTATGTGCTGAGGATGTGCTGGTCTCTCTCTTTCTGCTGCTCAGCTTTCTCCTGTGCCAGCTTCTTCTGCAATGACCAAGTACTCTCCTTCATCCTACACAGGAGCTGCCCACACAACACACAGAGCACAGAAGGATTTTTAGCAGGCTAGCAGGCGTTGTCACACCACGCAACCAATCAGAGAGGGTACAGAACTAAACATGCATCAGTGAGTGTTTCACACCTTCTTGAATAGGCTGACAGTCTGCTGTCTGACTCCAGGTGACTGGCTGTTCAAGTTGCTGGGCAGGAAGTGGCGGATCAGATCCATTTCCTGTATAGAAAGGGTCTCTGTGCTGCGATGGCTCTCGCACACCAATCCCAGAGCGTCTACACGCACCTAGTCCATCACACAAAGATTCTTATAGGTTCTAAAACTTATAATAAGAAAGATAATAGCATATAGATTTTGACTCACCTGGTCATGTTTGTGCACCAGAGCTTGCTTTAGTGTAGGGAGACGTACCATCGTCCCCCATAGATGCTCACCGGCAGGTTTGAGGACTCCCTGGGCTCTGGCAGCACGCAGACACGTCATCAGTGCACCCAGTGCTCCTCTGCTAACCACGGAGCCTAAAAATCCAGTCACAACACAACAAAGTGGGCAAAGCGATCTCTAACTGCTTATGACTAAAGGATGCAAGAACCTAGTTAAGTGTATGCTTAATTGATACTCATGCTTATTTATATCGGCTGTAGTTGTCATAGAAGTAACATTGTAGCTTTGGATATTGCTTGTTTTAAGGCTCATTTATGCATTGAAATAAAAAATTTTTTTTTTTTTAAAGTGTAACCGTCACTGCCCACATACTTCCCAGTGTCCTTTAGGTTGGCATGGATGTTGATCAATACACCCACTAGAGGGCAGCTCAGAGTTAAAAGTTTCTGACAACACCAAACAGAACAATGGTAGAGGAGGCTGTAAAAATGTACCTGCTAAGGAAGAGGCAAAAGCAGAGTAACATCATATTGATGTTTAAAATTTCTCACTTAAGCACAGAACCTCAAAAAGTTCTGCCACTTTTAAAATTTGTCGTCATGGCTCACTTACTACTGGCTACACTTGCTCTATGATTTCCAGTGGTACTGATCCGTTTTGTCGATATCAGTAAGCTTTCAGAAAACGTGCACAAATACGGACAAAAGGAATGCGGAGTAAGGACAGGAAGGCGCCGTCTGTATCCGTATTTAAGGTTTAGCATAAATGAGCCTTTACACCTGACATGTACTTTACAACAGTAGATTTCAAAGTAGGGCCTGGAGATCCCAAAAGGTCACATTTATTTATACAATACTGACCATTACAACACACCATTAGCAAGGTTATTATATTTGTAATGGAGTTCTAATAATTTCTAACCTTACAAGGGTTCACTTTATCTGTTGATTTAGTAGAATTATTTTAATCCAAACCTCAATAACTCAAAAACAAGCAGGGCTATACAATGCATTGCGTATAACGAAACCGGTTTTATCATCTTGTATGTTGGATCATGGTGCTTGAGGCAACCTATTACAAATGCCAATATAGATAAAACAACAAGTAAATAAAGTGGTCTTCTCACCATCTGAGCTGGAAGGCATATCCTGCAGAGCCTGTACCATGCACCCTAAACTAGCAGGGTTACAGCGCAACAATTTGGGCAAAAAGTAATCCAGAATATATGTGGTCTGCTCCAGCCTGGCTGTACAAAGCACCTCCACCAGCGGGATCACCCATGTCTTGTGCCAGTCATCCATCCAGCCACAGTCATCACTGAATCGGGCACACAGCTGGCCCTTGTGACTCACAAACAGCCTCTCCAACAGCTCACTGGAGTACGTCGCCAGTGTCTGATCCCCCATGAGGGCTAGCAGCCTGGAAGGCAGACTGGCATCAAGCTTGAGAAGGTATTCAGCACCCAAGTGTTCGGCCAAACACGCCAGTGAGCCATACTTGCCCTTGGTATGCCAGTCCAGTGCCAGCAGGCTGTGGGTCAGCCGGCTAATGTAAGGGTCAGAGGTCGGGTCGGAGGCAGGGTCAGCGCAGAGCTGGTGGAGCAGGAGGAGGTTTCGGAAGAGGATGCGGGTTTGGTGGCGCACACCATCCAACGGGTGCTCCCAGTGGGCGTAGACGTGGCGGAGGAGGCGTGAGGGGAGCGGGCACTCGCCACGGAGCGACTGGCAGAGGAGAGAAGGTTGCGGTTCAGCCTGGAGGCAGTCAAAAGCAGCACTGCTCCATAGAGATAGAACTCTAGAGACCACCATTGCAGTGCTGGACTCCTTCACTCTACATAAAAGACACAAAAAAACAAATAGGAAAACTATAAGTATAGAAAGGAATTATACTTGGACCAATATCATTTACAGTTCCTGTCAAAATTTTAGACATACCTAATAGTAATGCAGCATTTTCAATTGGAGAAGTTCATCTTTTTTTTTTTTTAATAAATACACTGCATAGCCAAAAGTCTGTGGTCACCTTGACCATCACACCCATACAGTGGGGCAAAAAAGTGTTTAGTCAGCCACCAATTGTGCAAGTTCTCACACTTAAAAAGATGAGAGAGGCCTGTAATTTTCATCAAAGGTATACCTCAACTATGAGAGACAAAATGAGAA
>JAQQZR010000038.1:18865129-18889747 GCA_030068235.1 Notoglanidium macrostoma | reverse complement strand
GTTTTTTTGTGTGTGTGTGTTTGTGTGTGTGTGTGTGTGTGTGTGTGTGTGTGTGTGTGTGTGTGTGTGTGTGTGTGAGTGATATGAAGTGAATATGCCTTATTTTCTTACACCTGTCTTCTTCATGGATACAGTTTGAAATAGAAAACGCCTCCTTGAAGGAAACAAACCAACAGCAGGAGTCTCAGATATTGGAACTGAAGAGACAAATTCAAGGTATATTTACATGAGCACAGATACACAAGAGCATCTTTTCTTTGTCTCAGTACAATACCTGGTTTTCACCCCGACGTGTAGTGTCTGGCGATTTCCTAAACGTAACTGCGTATATTGTTCCTCAGTCCTGGAGCAGGGTATAGGACACAGAGGATCGGATAATGCTAAACCTGGACAGGCCCAGCGGCTCAGCAGCCTGACCTTTGGCTGCTTTCATGTCCAAGGGAAGAGTCCTCAGGTGCGGACAGGCCCCTTGCCAATTCAGAGGAGCACAGGCAGCGTGTGTATGACCTTCACACACACCGACTGCAGGAGGCTCTCAACTGGTCAGGCAGATCCTCATATATACATCTTAAAAGTTAAAAATGCTTGTGCACAGTTTCTAACTATTGCTGATTTGTTGTCTGTCAATATCTAAGCTGTACCTGTGCTTATGGACATTACATCTCAAGCTCCTTGTGAATGGAATAATGGAGTAACCCAGATTTTCTGTTCATTTCTCAACAGACTGTAGGAATAAACACAATCCAGAGGCTGAGGCTGTGAGTCCCAGCCCTAGAATGGAGGAGTCTGAGCAAGAATATGAGACTGCAGAGGACATATTGTCTCACAACACTGAGGACAGAGCAGAACCAAAGGAACCCAACCTTACCAGCTTAGAAGACACCGACATACAACAAACCATTTCTAATAGATTTTCATCTCAACTTGCTGGATCAGTTGCTGCAGCTGAGGACAAAACCAGCGAGGACAAGGTGGAAATTGAGGATAGTTCCTCGGACGAGCTTAACAAGCGGTTTCGCTTACAGCGCCTAAATTCTTCATCTTCCTCCAGTGAGGCCAATACGCCCAGCCCAATTCTGACCCCAAAACGGCCCACGCCATCCCAGGATGCACATGATACACCTGCATCGCCCAAGCAGCCCCGCCTACGTAGCCCCAATGCCTTTAGCGTTAGCGTTGCACTAGCCAAGAAACACTTAAGCCAACCTTCAGTGGTTAGTGAAACAGTCCATGGGAGAACCCGCAATGCCATTAGCATGCTACGTCCGTTGAAGCCACAGGAGACCGATATGAACCAGGAACAGGAGATGGAGACTGGTGAGGGAATGATACCCACTGAAGAGCCATCTAAAGCCCCAACAGAAGTGCCGAAGTCCCCTGATGCAGCTGCATCCTTACCAGGGAACAAGCCTCCCACCCCCCCACTGCACAGGTTCCCCTCCTGGGTTAGTACAGGGCCTATACGCTTTGCTGATCTGTTTCTTCACATTTATTTAACACTATTTTTATTGTTGTCTTCAGGAAAGCAGAATATATGCTGTGGCTAAATCAGGAATTCGGCTTTCAGAAACATCATGTACAGATGTAGCAAATAAAGGTGAGGTTTAACATCTCAATTTTGAAATACGGACTTAGGTTTCTATCCATTTCTGTATTTATTTTTTTACTTATTCCTCACATATTTTATCAGACTCCTCTTTTACTGGTTGACTAATAAGATTACAAATTATAATCTCTTGCTCATCAATGGATGGAATTTTCTGGATATTTCCAGAATAATAGAGTAAAATCGCTGATTGTTTCAGTCTATCCTTCATGTTCCAAAACTCATCTCAGCCTTGTATTCTTTATCCAGACTCCTCCCACCCATCCTCATACTCTGCCTTCATGCTGTACACATCTCTCATCTACAGAAACATGAACACACTGGTCTACACCACAGTCAAAGGGGTATGTATTGGTTTTATCAAGGACAGATGAGTTTGATTTGAATGAATGCCACAGCCCTGGTTTAAAAAGTGACAAATTATCTCAATATTTTTTCAATACTTTTTGTGTGAATGTTTCAACACCAGTCTCTGCCAATTATGATTTTTTTTGTTGTTGTTGTTCAGTTGCAGCTGATACTACACTATTGAAAATCACAGTTTCACTCATTGGGCCCAAAACTGACTAACTGTCTCAATTGATGAAACCAGGATGAATGAATGATTCATAGTGTCCAATGATTCACAGATCCAAGTTAGATTTGTTCAATAAATGATCCATGGTAAACTTTTATTTTATTTTTGCAATAAAAAAATTATATTCACCAACAAAAAGCAAATTATAGCTGATGTACAGTAATTAAGTCATGTAAGGGTGTTTTCACGCTTGGTCCGTTTCAGTACTCCAAGTGTTCTCAGATCGATGACTCAGCAATATTTGTGCATATGTGAACACGGCAAATGAACACACATTTCTCTAAAGTGACACACAAGCAAATCGTACTCAGACAAACTTTTAGAAAAACAACTCCAATGGCTTTTTGTGGGGTCATGTGGCCACCCAATAAGGTCAGCAGTGTTGGGTAGCAACATGATAGATAAGCTAATAGAGCTACTGCAGCACTAGCAATTATGCTACAGTGCTTAAGTTGTTAGGCAGCTGTAATAATAGTAGTGTGTTAGTGACAGAAACAGCAGTTACTGTATAATATTGCTAATAATACTAATAATATATAATACTAATCATTATACAGTATGTGTGTAATATATGTAGTGTATGCATGTATTTTGTCTACCCAACCACTCACAGCTAAACAATAAGTAGCTCTGTGGCATATAGCTTAGCTGATTTTGATGGCTTCACTTCACATCTGCTTCACCTGTTCCGTTTTACAGTCAAATCATTCCATCATATAAAGCGACCATTTTG
The DNA here is from genome assembly GCA_030068235.1 of Notoglanidium macrostoma. Lineage (NCBI taxonomy): Eukaryota > Metazoa > Chordata > Actinopteri > Siluriformes > Auchenoglanididae > Notoglanidium > Notoglanidium macrostoma. The sequence continues at coordinate 18,886,831 of JAQQZR010000038.1, read as the reverse complement.
AATGGCAATATTCATCGTTACACATATTCACGATTAAATTATGGTAAAGGAGTTGTAGTGTGAACAACAAGTGATCTCAGATCTCATCAATGCTAAAGTTTCCAGAAAGTCGTCTTTTGAGGCCACTTGTATTATGAATACCAAATGCACTCAGGCCATTTGCAGCGGGTTCCATTTCAGGTCCACTTTACCAGGATTGAGTATGGTTTGTTTAAAAAGAACTGTATGTAAAACACCGTAGGATCTCTTCACTCTATACACAGGTGTAATGATGTTTCAACAATAAAATTAAGGAACATTGTGGTCAAGATTTTTTTTTTTGTTTTTGCTAAACTGTGTCGTTAACATAGCCAGAAATATATATTTAGGTGTTCCTAAAGAAATCCAGTGTGTGATTGGAATTCCAGCTCCTTTCAGAGTGTCAGTCGTCTCAGCATGGTGGTACAGTGGGTGGAATTGCTGTCCATTTTTCCCAGCTCCTAGGTTTGTGTGGAGTTCTACATGTTCACTTGGATTGTCCAAAAACATGTAGCTAAGTGGACTGGCTACGTTATATTACCCCTAGATGTCAATGACTGAATGTACTGGCATCCCATCCAAGGTGAATTCTCGCACCTTTCACCCATTGCAACCGGTATTATCTCCTTATTCACCGTAATCCATACCAGGATAAAGCAGTTACTGATGATTAATCACTGAATTAATTGTCTCAGCTTACCAATAAAATCCGATTCTTAATTTTAAATCTAGAATGTTGATCTTTACCTAGTGACACATCGGCATCTGTGGAACTAAGTGAAATATAGTACCCATGATCCTTCACCAACTATTACTCAATCACAAAGCTTGCAAACAACTTATCCACGGTCACCAGACTTCTGACTACACTCACCTAAATAACCTTAGTAACCTTGTGTCCATTCCAGAAAGCACAATTAACATAGGTCAAAATTCACCAAATCAGAGTTTCTCATTCCAGATACAAGGATTTTTGAAATCAAGATCAGTTGTTTTTAACAATTTATTCTCTGAAACTAATAAATATGAGTTTATAATTACCTGTTCCCCACTACCTAGGTTGAAATGATATCTATGCAACTACTTATGGCCTATTCTGCATTTCCTATCTGTAGTGCTCCCAAGCTCACTTTAAAAAAGTTTTAAAAAAGCACACTTTTTTTCTTAGTCCGCGGTCTAGTAAACCAGTATAAGATGAATTTAATGACAGAGACTTATTAAAGTACTTATGTAAGTCGCTCCGTATAAAGGAGTCTGCCAAACGTCATAAATGTCTTAAAGCCTGCTGATGAATTCATAGAAGGCGATTGCTCTCATAACCCTCTATGTTAACAATTTGTAAACAAGTAATGAGTGTAATATTGTACAAATCATTTTGTTTTACATTAGTAGGCTGGCTAACAGGGTTTCTTTTGTACAGTTCTGTATTTTCTGCACCTGCTATTCCTCAATTATTTTTTTTACAGTTTTACCACAGGAGGGCAGTACTGTTAAGCAGTTACCACAGATATGCGTGTGGCATTTCACTGTTTTTCTTCCTGTAGAGGGCGGCGTTGCTGAGCAGCACTCAGTTTTCCGAGGAGTCTTCCACCTCTGAGGAGGAGGAGGGTTCGGAGGAGTGTCTCTCAAACTCGGGTGAGGAGGAGAGCAGTTTGCGCGCCTCCAGCTCCAACAGTGCCAAAAGCCAGGAAAGCTCCCTCAGGAGAGGTAGACACACAAACTGACTTCAGAACCACATATCTCCTTACACAACACACTGCTCCCTTTTGAAACTTTCTCTCTCGGTTCAGCTGTGTCCTTTTCATCAATGGCATCTGAGAGTGACTATGCTATCCCTCCTGATGCCTATTCTACTGACACTGAGTTGTCTGAGCCTGAGAACAAACTGCAAAAGACCTGTTCATCCAGCAGTGATAGTGGCAAGAGTGTATGAAACACACACACACACACATACACACTAAATGTGATTGCATGGGTGTGACCATAGTGATCATTCAAGAAATAATATCTTGGTCCAGGAGCCTATGGAAAAATCTGGCTACCTGTTAAAGATGGTGAAGACATGGAAGAAGACCTGGAAACGTCACTGGTTTGTCCTAAAAGATGGAGAACTGATGTACTACAAGTCACCGGTCAGTCCCTTGTTCATGAACTAAATACAGTGTTACTAGAAAGTTTGTGGTCCCTTTACAGCTTTCTGTATTTCTGCATAAATATGATCTGAAATGTGATCTTCATCAAAGTCCTAACAAGATAAAGACAACCTAATTAAACAAGTAACGCAAAACATAGTTTTCACGTTTATGTGTTGGGCAGAATTATCCGACATTAAATATATTGGTCGGAAAAAGTATGTGAACCTTTGCTTTCAGTAGATGATGTAATCCCCTTGAGCAGCAATAACTTCAACCAAACGTTTCTGGTGACTGGTAATCAATCCTGCACAACAGGTTGGAAGAATTTTGGTCCATTCCTCCTTACAAAAGTGCTTCAACTCAGGGGTGAACATTTTAGAAATGGTTTTATAACCTTTTCCAATCCTGGTGAGCATCAAAAACTCTCTTTCTGAGAGTCCTCAGGAATCTCCATTGATTGAGGCATGGCACACTATCATAAATCTGTGTTGTGAAGACCAAACTTTGACAGTGAAGACCCAAGTTAAATGTGGGAGGGCCTGCTGAACTCACACCTGATTGGCATAACCTTGAATGAAACACCTGCCTTTAATTACCCCTTTAAGTTCACTCATACTCCTTGAAGTTCACATACTTTTTCCCACGAAAGATATTTAATTTTGGATAATTTTGCTCAATAAATAAATATAAAAACTATAATATTTTTGCATCATTTACTTAATTTGGTTCTCTTCATCTTGTTTTAATCCACATTTCTTTCCTCATTTTCCTTTTCCATAGAGTGATGTCATCCGTAAACCTCAAGGCCAGATTGAGCTCACTGCTTCCAGCACTATTTCCCGTGGGGATGGCAAACAAATACTTCAGGTATTGTGTGTGGGTGTTGGTGTGGGTGTGGGTGTGGGTGTGCACATGCTTGTGTTCCAAGGTTATGTAACCACGTACATTATTGTGATTGAACAGATGATGTGTCCTAAATTAATATGATGTATATCAGGGATATTTTTTTTTACAATGCATGACAGACTCCAGTTAGGTGTGTGCATCAGGATCTTGCAGCAATCAAAAACTGAAAAACTGCACAAAAAATTGAAACTAGTTCAAAATGTTCATACAATCATTAAGAGTATTCAGCCTGTTTTATCTCACAGATAGATAATGCCATTGTGGTACACTCCTAATGTTTACTGTACTGTATTTGTCCTTATATGCTGAATTACATGGTCTGTTATAGGTCTTCTGTTCATAAGAGGATAGCTTAATATCTGTGTGAGTGTTTACTTGTATCAGATAAGTGTATATGTTCTCATCCTCAGGTGGTGACAGGAAAACATGTGTATAATCTAAAAGCAGACTCTCCTAACCTGCTAGAGGAGTGGCTGATGGTCCTGCAGTGTGTGCAGAAAGTCAAAGCAGCCAGTCCGCTCTTCACCCAACCCAACATCCGGCCAACCATGAAGGGACATCTGACTAAGGTTTTACAGTTATTGACCTTGTCTATGCTGGTCCCACATTTCTCAAAAACAATCAATATACTGTATGTGTGGTGGGCTGGGAAAACCATTCACATGGGGAAATGTTGACATTTTCTACTGGAGGCTTCTGAGAACTTTCAGGTATGACAGGCTGGTTATCCAGTGAAAAGGGAAAAATAGCTGATTTTGTTGAATTGCTGATTAGGATTATGTCTGTATTGTATTGCTGGCTGCTTATAGATTCAAACACATCTGCAGTTAAATATCAGCTCAATGGATAAATGGTTTTATGGATCCAATGACCTACTCTAGGAGTTTTGTGGTAAAATTCTGGTTTCTGTCTGCCTGCTCAGATTTTATTGTTAGCAGTGCATGAACCACTCTTGTGTGATGTTTGAATCTTTCAGAAGAAGCTTGACTATTCAAAGCGTGTATGGTGTACGCTTATTGGAAAGACACTGTACTACTTCAGATGTCAAGAAGACAAGGTATAGTCTACATGTAGTCCCCCATAACACCATCACTGCACAGTGTTTGTGTGCATGTGTGCATGTTGCGCGCGCGCGTGTGTGTGTGTGTGTGTGTGTGTGTGTGTGCACTCATACACATCGTGCTTTCTTCCCTCAGTTCCCTCTGGGTCAGATCAGGCTGGCAGGGGCACATGTGGAAGAATTGAAGTCAGATGAGGACAGTACAAGTGGACAATCCGCTCAGTCCGCAATCTCCATCCAGATCCTGAACCAGAGCCCCACTTACCTGCATATAGATTCCCAACACGAGAAGGTAAGCATAGGAGTAAATATAACTGGCCAGTTTTAGTTATTTTCAAACAATTATCATGTTTGTGACGGATTGAAACTATTATTGTACAAACCTATATACAGTTATAATGCTGATGAGTCAATTACTAAAACACATGATAAAAATAAGAGTGCCATTCTTATGTAGTGATTTAAAAAAATGACCAGAAAGAAAATAGACAATTTTATAGATGGAAGTAGGAATCTCCAGTTTAATTTCAGCCATCAATATCAGTGTTTTCTTACATCACTTTTACAATCAGATAGTGTCAGTGGGTTAGTTTACTTTTGAGAAGTGCAATGATGGCAGCCATAAGCATACAGTGTACAGAATGTACTCTTAATATAACTGATATATTATACCATATTATCTTTGCTATCATCTTGAAAAGTTTGTTTAAAGGTACAGTATGTATTTTTTAAGAGTTATTATGTAATAATCATATTATCATATATTTTTTGATAAATTTTAAACTGTCATTCACAATATTGCCATGCGATAGTTCACAATAATTTTTGGTTTCACGTTTCTGTTTACAATTTTTATGTCCCATAAATGAGCTCTATTGTAACCATAGTACTATGAGCAGAAGCTGTGACTTGCAGACTTGCAAGATGAAGACTTGGCAATCTTCTCACTGTAATTGCAATTTGCCCTGCAGGCAACAGAGGGCTCTCCAAATATGCTAACTAGCAATGTTTCATAGGCAGCCTGGCTGTACCACCTGTCTGTGGCAGCTGGCACCAATGTGGGGCAGGTGGGAACTGAGTTTGAGCAACTGATTGGCAAACTGCTCAGTGCGGATGGGGATCCAGGTATGAGTTCCTTGGTTTATATTGTCCTACATAACAGGTTGACCAGTTCTTCAGTGTGCTTCCAAATATCTACATTTTCGTTCATGTCCATAAAGAAGTGATTCCAGTCAGGTACTGCTTTTACTCAGATTTCATTTTCTTCCTCAGGCTCTCAAGTGTGGAGGCATCCCATGTTGTGCTTCAGCAAGGAAGCCCTATCCACCCCTCTCACCACTCTGCCATCACAGGCCTTACAGACTGAAGCCATCAAACTTTTTAAGGTCTTTAATCCCTGATCATTATACTGTATGTTCTGTTCATTATATATTAACTTTGCTAACATGTTACACCCACACCATCCCCATACTGCAGACATGTCAGCTCTTTATTAATGTGGTCATCGACACTCCAGCCATAGACTACCACGTGACACTGGCACAGTGTGCACTGCAGGTGTGTCTCACACACTCTGAGCTGCAGAACGAGATCTACTGCCAGCTCATCAAACAAACACGCAGGAGGCAGCCTCATGGTCAGCCAGGCCCACTGCAGGTGAGGGCGGCACTTCAATAGCCAGCGTACATTTAAAATGGAGAGTAGTGTTTTGAGTAGTGTCATTGACACACACAGTTCTGATATTAGTGGATTTTTTTTTTAATTCTTGATTGATCTTTGAAAATCAAATGTCAATTTTTACTAACAAAATGTAACCAAACTTGTCAGAGGAAATTGATTGTCAGTTGTTATTAGACAGAATATTAGCAGACCAATTGTTTATAATAAGGCTTATTATTTTATTATATTCACACTAATTGTGGGCATTGTTTGGAATACAGATTACGATATCTCTGAGGGCAAAATCAAACCAGTTGAGGTCTTTGGCATTTATTGTGGAATATAAAGTTTGAACAACCTTTACATATGAAAGTTATGTCTACTTATATTATATTTAGGTTACAGCATAAAGGATGAACTGACCTTTTTTCCTAACTGTCTTGTAGCATGCACTAGCGTTTTCCACTCTTTTGCACATTTTGCAACTGTTCATTATATTCTCCCACCAAACATTCCTCCATTCCATCACAATGGTATCTTCCCACCCCCTTTCAAGAGCTGCTTTAGCTTCTTTATCTGCTTTCTTTTCCAGCATGCCCAAACATGATCGCACTGGATTCCTGAATGGTTTCCCCTACTACATTGGATTTTAGATCTCAAACATCGTCCTGTAAGCCGTGTAGATAAACTACAGTGTCTGCTTTCACCCCAGGTTTATTACCCAAAGCATTGCCACGGAAATGTAGGCGAAGACTGAGTAAAGGGAGAACTAATGCTAAGCCCAGAGTTTTTCCCGACTGGATCTTCTTCTCTAGTTCATCCACACTGTGTACTGTAGTCACAGGAACTACACTACAGTGGCAGAGCCACAGAGCATATGTTCTCACGAGTCTGGTCATAGCCCGATAGACGCAGTTTTCTGTACCCACGGGATATCCTGCCACATTTTCACATTTAGCCTTTTTAATCTGAACTTTCTCAACAGCTCTTGATCATATCAAGCACAAAATCATTTAAAGCATTGACTTCAATTCTGTTGAGCCACCCTTCATGTTGAGGCCCCCCTGTATGTTGTTCCAGACCCAATACTTGCTTATAACACTTGAAATCCTGTTTAAGTTTTTATTTTAACATTTGGATTGTAACATGTGTAAAAGGCATATGGGTGGTGTCAGGACAACTGTTCAGTTTGTTGAGTCTTCTAGTGGAAGCATTACATTTTAACTGGTGGACAATGTTTATTACTTCATACCAAATTATTTTTGTCAGACCTTACACAGTTACAGTAGGACAATACAATAGGTACAATAGGCATACAATACCATAAGAATCAATAAGAATAAACACTTTTAGGCAATGATTTCATCAAAACATATAATATCTTTGTCCTTCATACTTATTGTTTATGTTAAAAAAAATTATGGCTAAATACCAGTTCATCCTAATTACAGCAACTTGTTTTTGTTTACTTTTTGATGACTCATAGCAGATCACAGTCCCAAAACTGAGTTCACAGTGTTGACTCAGCTGGGAGGAGATACAGGTGCTTTGTTTACAGGTGCTACAAATAACCATGGAGAGTGCTGAAGTGAGGTCCGTCCACTAGGGGGACTGTTTTGTACCGGCTCTCAGTTCAAGTTACATTTCGGTTTTGTTGTCATGTGCATGTTTGTTTACACAGGGTTGGCAGTTTCTGGCATTGTGTGTGGGACTGTTTCTGCCACAGCATCCCATTCTCTGGCTTCTTCAAGTCCATCTCAAAAAGCACGCTGACCCCAGGTGTGTACATGCATATTCAAAGACTTCTGATGTGTGCAGACTGAGGTCAGAATCTGACTGTAGGTCACCTGTGTAACTGTAGGACAGAGGTTGGGAAGTATGCCATCTACTGCCAGCGATCTATGGAGAGAACCCAGCAGAAGGGTGAGCGTCAGGCCCGGCCCTCACGAATGGAGATACTGTCCATCTTACTGAGGAACCCATACCACCACTCGCTGCCATTCAGTGTGCCTGTGCACTTTCTGAACAACACCTATCAGGTCAAGAAGAAGGGAAATAGTATAATAAATGGTGAAAAACACCAGGTTTTAATCCTGTCTGATTGTATTAAATTTGTTTGATTGGCAGGTTGTTGGTTTCGATGCCTCCACTACAGTGGAGGAGTTCCAGAACCGTCTAAACCAGGACACGGGCATGAGGAAAACAGGCCAGTCTGGTTTTAGTCTCTACTCCGATGACCCCGCCGGACAAAACGTAGAACACTATCTACAGGGCAGTCTGATGGTCAGATGGTCTTACCATTTCACTTATAGGCCTCACTCAGTCCTGGTATTAACAGCCATATTGGGTGTACCAGATAGATATATATGTCTGGCATTTTTGTGTGTTTCAAAAATGTCTCCATTGACTAGTTATGATAGAATTCCATGATACATGTAGTTGCATTGTTAAGAGACAGGTAGTGATGTTTACATGGTTTCACTCACAAGATTATGAAAAATAGGTTTTTAAAGTAACTTTTAAATAAGTGCTTGTAAGAATTGTTCCTAAAGGGACATTTTTATTCATTTTATATTCATCTATATTCATCTCTTACTGCCACATTACTTTCTGTGAACCCTGAATCGTTTCTATTAAGGATATAGTGTAATGACAGAAATTGTAGTTTGGGCTTGAGTCTAACTGTTCAAAATACCTAAATAAAAAAATATGTGCCTATTTGAAAATTGAGTAACACTGTGGATAAATAAAAACCACATATCTGTCCAATTAAAATTAATGAGAAAGCTTTGATTTCTTTCCTATAATATTCTTTGCCTAGTTGTTAATTCAGACTCCTAATTGTACTATTATGCTTATATAATAGTACTAAAAAATAATTACTGCTTTTCATTGTGAAAGGTTTTTGTTTCTGATTACCTTGGTAAGTGGTTTAAGTGCCACATTTGTCCCCATTCACACCAGTACTTATATGTTGTCCACTTGTGATCAGATCCAGAATGAATGTTAATACCTAGTCTGATCAGGTCCACATAATGAAAAGGATCTAAACACTTGGAATGAGACAAATTAATATCACATAGTGGGACAATTCTTTCTGTTATCTTAGAGTTTTGTGTGCTCTTCTACAGATTTGTGACATTATAGCTAAATGGGAGCAGGCCTGCAAGGAGTTACACACAGGCAAATCTGAAAATACCAGGACTGTGAAACTCACCTACAAAAACAGGTAGGTGAAACCCGCAGCTCAAAGAGATATCAGTAGAACATGACAACATTCTCCATGACTCTCTATATCAGTCTCCACCCCTTTCATTATCTGATCTTCTCTCATACACGCATTTTCATTTTCTTTTCAGGCTGTACTTCTCTCAGCAGCTGAGAGGAGAGACTGAGAGAGAGCGCCTGCTCTTGGCCTATCAGACTAATGAGGAAATTGCAGCAGGGCATTTCCCTGTAAACAAAGAGCTCGCCATAGAGATGTCTGCTCTGTTGGCTCAGGTGTGTTGCACATTAAGCAAAAGTTTGGATATATCTGTGGACTTTAGTCATTTCCAAGGGAGAATTTTGGACTGTAGCACAAAACACTGACATTATATACAAAAAATGAACAGTTACAAACCTAGGCCAAATGCACATATTTACACAGTACAGAGGACAACAACATGGCAGATGACCGAGGTCTCTAACAGGGATTCCTCGAGTCAAGGTGCTCCTGGATATTGCATCTTTGAGAAGTAGATATTTAGGATATTCTCCAGTTTGCTAAAATCTGTCCCAACCCTGCTTAGACTTGAAGTAGACAATCAGTAAGTAATCCCTCTAACTGTAAACTCTTTTATGTCCCCTTCAGGTGGAGTTTGGAGACTTTGAGCGTCCGTTCCCAAGTGCAGCTGGCTCTGGCTCTGGACAGGCCAAATCTACACAGACTCTGAAGCAGATTCTGGAGCGCTTTTACCCCAAGCACTACAGACGAACCTGCTCAGAGGAGCAGCTGAGGTAACCACCTTTAATCACATCAGAGTGCTAGATCCTAAAAACAGCATGAGAGTATCATCAGACGTTCAGGTTTTACAACAGCTATATTACACCTAAAACACGGTACTGTAATTTAGCCACATAATCACAGAGAATACAAAATATTAAGGTATAACTAGCTTAGCATCTGTAGTGTGAAATATTAAAATATTATATAAATATTAAAAAGGTATATAATATAACTTGATAGTAAACATCTAGCAGAAATGTGTGAAATATGGTTCAGATATCAGTTGATGAGACTAACAGAACTGACTGGTTATGGCTCCCCTGTCCAAGACTCCTGGCCTGCTTACACCACTCACACAGAACTATGCACAGAACATACAGTACACAATTATAGAAAGTAGTCTGCACTTGCTATTTTAACTTTCGTTCTGTAGTTTACCTTTCACTTGCTAATTTCCTCAGACTTGTAGAGATCTTATAAATGTAAATGCATAGGTTTATTAACAGCTGTGTAATGAACATATGGCTTAGGAAAGCATTACTCAAGAGTTGGATTACTCATATATAATATGAGATCATCATTCATACTTTGTTGCTTCGTATTGTGTGGCCACTGGACCAAAATTAAACGCAAATTTTTTTAAAGGTGTTCACCACTCATGTGGGCACATTTTTAGGTTTTTTTAATTTTAAGTAAATTCATTTAAATAAATGTGATTTTTAATATTCACATTGGTGTCCATTTCCTTCACCTTATCTTGCCAGGCAGTTAAGTGAGAGGATCTCAGCTCGCTGGGCATCACTGAGGGGGCGCTGCACCTCCGAATGTGTGCGGATCTATCTGACTGTGGCTCGCAAGTGGCCCTTTTTTGGAGCCAAGCTGTTTGAAGCTGAGGTGCAAGTTCATGCTTTTTTTTTTTTTTAACTTCATTATGGTAGTAATTAAAAAAACCTACATTTCTGAAAACTCTCTGTTGGAGAGCTAAGGCTCTCTTCATTGAACCTCACTATAATGACAGACAACTTTCGGCAATAGAATGTGTACCTGAGTCTAATCAATGTGAAACTACTACAGTTTATCACAACTAGAAAACATGAAGTATGTATTAATTTTGTAGAACAAAAATGTGGAAAATGTGTTGGGGGGACTGAGGACTGGTTTGAGAGCCGCTGCATTTAATATGCACTATATGATAATATGCGGTTCTTCCCTAAACTGTTGCCACAAAGTTGAAAGCACACAATTGTACAGGACGTCTTTGTGTGCTGTAGTATTACAATTTCCCTTCACTGGAACTAATGGGCCTCAAGCAGAAGGCCGATGCCCCTGTGCACAAAGCAGGGTCCATGAAGACATGGTTTGCCAAGGTTGGAGCGGAAGAACTTAAGTGTCCTGCACTGAGCCCTGACCTCAACCCAACTGAACACCTGTGAGATTAATTGGAACACCAACTGCATGCCAGGCCTTCTCATCTGTCAGTCCTCACTAATGCTCTTGTGACTGAATGGGCAAATCCCCACAGCCACGCTGCAAATCTAGTGGAACCCTTCCCAGAAGAGTGGAATTTATTATAACAGCAAAGCGGAACTACATCTGGAATGGGATCTTCAACAAGCTGATGTGAATGTGATGGTCAGGTATCCACAAACCTTTGGCCATAAAGTGTATGTTGATGGAATACATACCAGCAGCAAACTAAACTAGGAAGCCACAGCACAATGCAAATCTGGTGCACGTTCCCGGTGTGTTTTGAATACTGGCACACACTCACGTTTTTACACACCTTCCATCATTTAAATAATATTTTTGTGAAGTGTGTAGAATAGGATCCTGGATATACAAGAAAGGAAAGACTTTTCTGTTTCCATTTCTGTTTTTCCTGTAGCCCCAATCACCCTCTTCACTGCATATCACACGTGTGTGGGTAGCTGTCCATGAGGATGGGTTGAGTGTGTTGGACTTTACATCCATGGTGAGAAGATATCTACAGTCTTATACTTACCATTCCTGTTGATTTCTAATACGTCAAATAATGCTTAACCCTCTAAGCCATTCCTGCTCTCTCAACTGTTTAGAAACTTCTCGTGTCCTTCTCCCATAAGAACGTTGTAACATTTGGAGGTTGTCGTCAGGACTTCATGCTGGTGGTGACTCAGAGCTCCAGAAGCAACACAGCTAGGGAAAAGCCCACTGAGAAGCATTTGTTTGCCATGAACACTTTTAAGGTAGACCAGTGGTAGAATTATATTTTCATAGATTGAAAACTGTACCAAAACTTTATATTTGCAAAGGCATAATTCTAGTCTACTAATTATATTTTATGTGAAGTTCTCCTGCCTGTACAAACAAGCATGCATGCTTTCTGAGGTTTACACTCATGTGCTTTCTGTGTGTATTCAGATCCGTGAGCTGACGCTCCTTATGGCCAGCTACATTAACAGCACCCATCAACAGAAGTCAGCAGCACACCATCTCTCTGCCCCAGCTCTGCTGCTGGCCCAGTGTCAGACTGGAGAGCAACACACTTCTAAATCCCCTCTTGCAGGCAGTGGCAGACCCAGCAAAGCCCCCACACTGCTCTGATGTGCCTTATACTGGTACACGCTCTATACTCTTGAATGGATTGCAACTGCTCTAGGGAACAGGAACTTGAACCTGATTTGCATTTTGCTGTGACTTTCCTTTGTTGATATGAATTCAGTAATGTATGAAGAACAATAGATGCCCCTTTCTTTTCATGCCTCATGTAAAAAGGATGTTAAAAGGTATTTCTCATAACATGTATGTCCTAAAATTCTTAGGTACAACAAATCTGCAGGTGTTCTAGATTAAACACCTTAACAGGACTAGATATCGTATCATTTTATAGAAAACTACGTCAATTCTGTGGTGTTCTAATCAGCATGGATTCCCTAACTAACACAACTTCATCCCAGTCACCCTATAGTTCAGGAAAAGGAAGGCTATTCCAAAGAAATAATCTAGAATTTACTTTTTTTTCCCAAACAAACATGTTACAGACAAGAAAATGTTAATTAAGTTCTCTGTGCAGGTGGATCCACAAAACAAAACAAGCCAATCCAATTCAATGCTGAGGATTAGCAGGTAGATAAAAGAGTGGTTCACTTGGATCCTAGTTGGCAAGGAATGTATAGAAATTAAATGCAAGGTAAAAGAGTACTTTCTGAATGGATCAAGTTACAGAAAGTTTTAGATGAACCGAAACTTGAACTCTGAGCTACAAGAAGTGATTTTAGGAGAAAAATAGGAAATGGCAACATTGTGCATTGAGATCATAAACTACATTTATGCCATGCAAGTTATAAAGGGACTGAAATGTTGAAAGTCTAATTTTGAGTCTATTTATTGTAGAAATGGGAATCTCTTGCTGAGTTCCCTTATGTATACACAAAACAAATAATTATATGTTATAAAACTGGTTCAATAAACTTATTTTTATTTCTATATAATTGTATTAGTAAAAGACTAAAATGTAACTTTACATGTTTACATACAAAACATTGTCATGATAAGCAGGTAATATTTCTCTAGAAGTAATCATGTACTGGTATGAAAAAGGACTTCTATGGAAGGTTATTATAATGTTATGATTCCAGAGTAGGAGTGGAGGTTCTGCCTCTTGCCTTGTCCCTCATCTGCATAATCTGTGCCTCTTGTTACTGTAGTAAAATTGGTTAGAATTCTAAACTATTGTTGTTATGTCTTATATCAGACGACTTTCATCTGAGACAGATGATTGCTGACATAAATGAATAGAAATTTCCGACATGCCACTCGGGTTTCAGGTAACCTTCAGTAGCAACATTGTTGTAACCCTAGTGTCCCACCTACTTTTGCCTATCTCTCATCCGATTGGCTTGTTACTTTAAACCGCCCCGTTTACCAGGGAAACATACAGAGTGACATATCTGTTTCAGGTACGAATACAACTGTGACCCACCCAAACCTGTTTGAACTGGCCCCTGAAACTCAACGATGCAGGCTGTGTTGTTGAAAGACTTTAAGAAAAATAGAGCACAGACAAAAGAAGTGGGAAAAGAGAATTCAGTCAGACCACAGGTAATTGTTAAGTCAAGGAAACTTGAATCGTTTTAGATGATGGTTTCATTACATTTGATATATGAAATATAATTATAGCCCCAGCAAACAGCTATGAATTAAAGTTTTCCTTAGTTCATTTTTATATAACGCTTTGAATGCCAGAGTTGATTCAATGACACTAAGAACAGGATTTGCACATGGTTTGTTTACATTTGCTTGCAGCAATTCACATTACTGAGATGTTAGCTCACATTCTCATGAGTTGCTTGTCAGTATATTGTTTTTAGGAAACATGGAAAGACTAATATGAAGGTAACAGAGCATGTTCAGTATAGTAAGTAAATTTTTTACCAATGAGTTATTCATCCAAGAATTTGCTGTTAAAAGTTAAACACATACTTGCTATTCAAAAAAAATATCACCACACTGACACTGAAAGGCAGGGAGAGAAGCCTGGTTTTACATTAAGACACAAGAAGTCCTATGTAACACTGAACCTGGTTGGTCCAGTCTAACCTGATTCCACTGAGTGTTGGTATCACCCACCCTTAACCTTCAGCCCTGATCTCTGTGGTATTCTTTTCCTGAATAAAGAACTTTCAAATGATTTTATATATCATCAGTGGGGAAACAAAGCAGTAGTATATAAATAAAGTAACTGAGCGGCCATTCATGAAACACTTCAGTAAGCGAATGACATCTTTAAAGAACAGTTGAGCCAGTATACAATTTAGAAAAAGCATGTTAGACAACATTCATCAGGAGTTCAGTGAAACCGAAAGCCACAAATTGAGTGTAGAAGTAAGCCACATGCTTTAAATATACTGGTTTCTCCACGAGAACAGGTGGGGCATCTAGTCACATTTCCCTACAGCCTGAACAGGAAGAGCACGCAGTCTCTCGTAGTGTCGGTTTTCAACAAAACTCTGGTTAGTGCATTATTACACTGGGACTTTGCTGAACAAATAAATTAAACAAAAGCAGAGACTATAGCCAATTTCAAAACTGTCTAAACTCATGTTTTAGAATAATAATCAATGGGAATAGAATTTCATAAGCTAAAAATGGGGGACATTTACAGGGCTGGTGTAGTCACAAACAGTATACAAGTGTGGGCATGATAGAAACCCTCACCAAGGTCTCCAATTAAAGTGTACAGTAGGGCAAATTTTTTTTTTTTTTTTTTTTTAAACAGAACAGAGGTTGTTTTTAAAAGCCACTGTGCTCAAGTAACAGTGTGAGAGAAGAGAATAGAACTGGTGCTGCTGGGTTTCAAGGAAACACATTAAGCCTTGGGCCAAGATTGACAATTTATTAGACATGCTTTTCACTCTGAAACAAGACAATCTTAAAGACTATGAACAAAGGACTGAGTAGCAGCCAAATTTCACACGTCACTAGTATGGGTCCATCACTGTCCCTAGCAAACCACTCTGGGAGCCAGGTGGAGGAAAATAACATCACCTAGCCCCCAGATTACCTGTAAGAATTCTCCCAGTCACAGTACTGCCTTATCAACAAGCTCTTACAGCACACCTAAAAGCAGTCCAGCCCTAAGCCACTACCCCTCCTGACCAATAGAAGAGACAAAGCTAAGAGATTTTTTTTTTTTTATTAAAAACAAACAATGACACTTGAAACTGTACACATGTAATTAATTCAACCAAATATTAGCTCAATGAATGTTAAAAATTAAACATGGCTATATTCAGACAATCAAATTCAAGGCAGACATTTCCATCTCCTTCCTGATTGGGAGGTAAAGACTAACTGTCCAGTTAAAAACACAGCTTTGACCATAAAAAGCATGGAGCATGTAACAGGCACTAGTTTATGCATTTAAAAAAAAAAAATAATAAAAAGAAACACCCCAGCAAAAAAAAAAAATAATAATTAATATACAGCAGGTATCCGAGTGCAGAAGACTCCAGTGTTTAGTCTAAACAGCTGTAAAGCCATGGCAGCTTTTATGACATGGGCTCCATCTCCCTGGCCTGCAAAACACGGAACAGGAAGTTGTTAAGCAAAAGGAAAGAGGATTTAACCACACAAGTAAATCAGGAAACAAGTACAAGTCTGAACACACCTGTGTCTTAACGTACTGGGCCTTCTCCCGTTTCCTGGCATAAAACTGTAGAAAGCCATATACACAAAGTGTTAAGACGAACAATGGAAAGACCTGAACCTAAAACCAACAATATTAAAGTAAGCCACAAGGGAGGTGTTTTACTGACCAGAACAAGGAGGCCAATGAGCACAACCAGGATAACCACCACAATCACAGCAATCACACCAGCAGTCAGCTTCTGCATTGTGAAAGTGGGAGCCTTCTCATCTACATAGTAGACCAGGATGTTCTCCATTTCCAACGGGTTACCATTAGCATTGACCAAAAACTTATTCTGATTTAAGAACAGAGGCAGGACTTTCACCTGAACAAAAAGAACACAATCAATATAAGGTACACTTTACACAAGCCCAAATTTCAAGTGGGACCTAGAGAACCTACGTCTTTCTCCACGTAGTAAGATGTGCGGGGCAGGTCTTGCACACGTTCTCCTATGTCCTTCTTAACATCCACAACAATCAAACGGCCACTTGGATCGTACTGAAACACAGACATGGATATAATGAAGTCATGGAAAAATTGAGTTTAATGCTTTCTAAAAAGTGATTTATACCTCCAAGGTCTTACCTCAACGTCACTGACATACTTCGTAGGTAGTCCATAACGGTCAAAAAAGGCGTTCGCAATGCCACTTTGGGACACAAGAAAAAACGAAATGTCAAACTACATGAAGTTATGCTTACTAAACAAAAGCTAAAATTCAAATACATACGTCTTCAGTTGCGTCTTATCCAGGGAGGTGTTAACAGGTTTGTGTTTCAACTCAAGACGGACCCAGCTAAAGGAGGAAAGATATGCATCTTTAGCGACCATACATCAATAAAGCAGTACATCAACACAGAATACACACCATTAAGGCAGTCTTGCAAACTGTACAGAGGCAAATACAAAAAGCACTTTAGCAGTCAAGCTAGAGAACGGCAAAAATTACACAGAGTAGTAAGGACGGGCACTCACTAGGTCTCCACGGGTTCACACTTAATGTTCTTGTCTCCCTTGTCAGTTCGGCGAACACCAGCGCTGTTGACACACCAGCACGTTTCAGTGTTGTTACACTGGACAGCCTTGAAACGCCCATCACTCTCACACTCTGGGTCATAGATCCCATCATTGTCCACAAATGCAGTCTCAACTGGCTTCCCACCAAAAGATCTGGTGGACAAGTTATTCCTTGCACGGTACATTTCTGCCTTCATGAGGAAGCATTTGGGAATCACTGCAAGATGAACACATGCATTTAGGCAGGCACCCTCTGTTGCACAAGCTTATACACTGCAGACTTGTCTGACAGGCATTCACATTTCAAATAAAGATTAAGAACTCACAGGTGCTACAGTCCAACGGTTGCTTCACAACAGGACTCCCGCTTCCAATGGGAATTGTGCATGTGCATGGAGTGCCATCACATGTCGCCCATTTCATGGTGTTGCATGAACCTGCAGGATTAAAAGTAACAGTTAAGAAATTGTAAAATGAACTAGTATAATTGGGGGGCGGGGTGGGAGCCTATGGCTGGAACAGACTGCGCAGAAGAGACACGGGTGTGGCAGTCTGGCGCGGCCATTTTAGGAGCGCCACTGAAGTCAGGTGCAGCGACACGGAAGCTCGCGCCCTTCCCCCAACACTACCTGTAGGCCTGGTCTGTTTGTTTAGCCTTTTAACAAGCCTACTTCACACCACCATTTCATAAAGAAAGTAAAAAGCGCAAGTTCAGTCGCCTTTTTACAACTTTATAATCGATGCGAAATTTACACACTCTACAACAGATAACCCGGTTATCGCACAGGCCATAAAACAAGTTATAAAACAGTTAAGAACACACTTACATTGCGCGGAGGCTCCAGCGACGAACGCCAGAAGACACAGAACAATTATATCCTTCATCCTGGATGTGAGTTCTAGAGAGAAGACAAATAACACTCAAAACCAAGGACCGTTTAAGATGTTTTACCATTCAAGAAAAAAAACCCCGCTTAGTTCCCTTCAATGGCTTCAAGTGCAGTTATAATCCAAAGTAAGTGCTTATTCCTCTCAATCATTTGCAGTTCTTTACAATCAGAACAACCTGGATCCTCACCTTATTCCGATGTACTAGCGTCCACTTCGAGCAAGTGACTAATTATACTGCGCGTGCAAAGCAACTTCAGGTGAGATCAAAATGTGGGCGGGGAAACCCCAACGACTCGCCCACTTCCTTATTACCATATATGGCACATCTCCTGTTTCGGCTACGAACGTAAATGAGTTTCGTTGAAATTTCCCATGCAGGATTATGTATTTGTAATTGGCTATTATAATATCCTCCCATATTAACACCTGAAAGTGCACCTCATTTTTAATATACCAGCTTCATCCTTTGAAGTACTGACAAACAAACGTCAGATCCTGTGACATTGGTATCCAGTTGAAGGACGTTTAATATGTATATATTCTCAAAATATTGTTTTATATAATCAAAACTAGCATTAGTTTTTTAGATAACTTACCAGAGCTTTCAACATAACAAGTTTTAGTTATTGTCTTTTTTTCACCACCCCTCTCATCTTTTTTTAAAATACTTTTCAAATGTATATAGTGTAATGATATATTATCTGGAAGATAGGTTTGTTTGAGGGGTGGTATGTTTCAGCAGCTTCAGAAACTGGGCACTTCCTCTAGTTTGTGTGAATGTGTGCGTGTGTGTGCTTGCTTGTTGTTATGGTTGTGAGTGAAATGAACATGCAATAGACCTACCAGTGTTGTAATGTATTTTCCACGTCCCCTTGTTAATTCTTTTGGTACTTTAGAGCCTTTTAATATTCAGTTTCTCTTTTTCTGAGACTTTTAATGTCCAAAAACAGGACAACTGGCAGAATGACTTGATATCATCACTGTGTAATAACTTGTGAGAAATGTTATGGGTAAGGGTTAGGTTTCTGTATGTCCCTGTTTGGACATGGCCTATTATTTTCTCTCTGACTAAGTAGGAATCTAGGTTCAAACCGGATCGACAAGTTTCGATGAGAGGTGGTGCCCCAGGCTAATTGGCTACCAAGCTTTAAAAGTTCTATAGACTACAGTGAAACATAAAAACCTGAACTGTGAAACTAAACATGACCCATTTTTACTTTGGCTCAGATGATGACTACAGGTTTTATCGCTATCAATCTCAGGATCTTTTCAGCGTTTATCATCAGATTCCCAAACTGACGTCATACTTTCAGCTTTCAGATTTGGATCTGACTATGGAAATGGAACTCATATCATGTTCATATGATGCATCATGTTTATTTACCCACTGATGCTTACACAATAATCTTTGACTGTGGTTTCTCATAGAGAGAGCAGTGGTGGAACAAATGCTTCAGCTAAGGACATGGCAAAATATTTCACTTTAATGCCATGTTAAATGTGAGAGTACAGTATACAGAGATACCATTGGGTTAAAGCAAAGAGTTATTTGCACTTATACAAAAAAGGGATGTATCCTCACGTTTGAATGTGCTTATATAAGGGTTTCTCAAACAATTCAATGCAGTTAAATTCACTTCAATTAAATTCAGTTTTATTTATATAGAGCTTTTAACAATGGGCATTATCATGAAGCAGCTTTACAGAATATATAAATTCCAGATATGAATGAATAAATATAGCCATAATGAGCAAGCCAGAGGAGAAAGTGTCAATGAAAACTCCCTGAGACAACATGAGGAAGAAACCTTGAGACGGTCCTCAACCTCAAAACAGTTCATAGCCAGGGTCCTTTCATCAATAAAAATGGTCCATGGATGCTCTCAGATCACATTTATTCCATGAATATTATCTAAATGTGTACAGAAATATATTGTCTGTTTATTAGAACAATATTTATAGGCATGCTTGCTTTTGAGTTATTGAGATTTCGAGTAAACCCATTAAATTCACCAAGTAATTTCTATTGTCCTGAATGAAAAAAAAATCACAGACTCCCTGGCTAAGCTTGATGGACCCATAGGGCTCTCTGATCCCCACTTTGAGAGCCTGTGGTATGTAAAATGATTATAACTTCACCAACACAGAAAAGTCAAAATAGCATGTCAAAAGCATGACGAGCGATTTGTTTTGTAAAGTTATTTTATTTGTATGGTGGAAAATTCTGTTTATTTTAGTATAGAATTTGTTCAATTTTGATTAAAGGATCATTAATAAATCAGTGAAGAAATTTTAATTATATAAAATATTGGTTAATTTATATACATTTTATTTGTTTCAAAACTGTACTATTTCATTTTGAAGGCCAGTAAGAGCTGTTGTTTATTGCTTCCAGTTGATGGCACTTACTTTTTTTCAACAAATAATTTTGACACGCCTAGTTTTTGGAGGTAGTCTTTGGTGATGAATGGACTAAACTTTGTAATTGGGCTATTTGATTATGACACATTTTGACTTATTTTTAGTTGTCTGGGAAGAACACTAATAAGGTGTTTCTGCCAAAAGTGTAAAATGTGATACTTTGAATAATAGCAAGGGTGTTCTTATATAAACAGTCTCAACCCACCATCAATATGCTATATATCTCACTCTGTCTGCATCCAGTTAGTTAAAATGTTTGACTTTTGATCAACATTTTTATACCTGTCAGCTAGAACAACTATGACTGTAGAATTGTTTACATGTGATATATTGTAATTCATGTGATATATATGTGCTATATTGTAATACATATTGACTGTCAAGGTTTTCTTTATTCACACTAACAAACCAAAAATTACAGTTGCACTTAAATAAACATACTTAGCTTTAATTTCCTTAAAATGTTAAGTGGTTTTAGTGCTACTAAACAGTATTAATGCTTTTTTTTTTTTTTCTTTAGCACCAGTTTGCCAAACTGGACAAAACCATTACTGTTACTATCTGTCTGTGGACTCGGCCGCGCGCAGCGTGCTCCCGATTATTGCCGTCATTCACGGCACGGCAACATACACTTCCGCATTATGCCGCGGACTACTATATTGGACTACAGTTCCCAGTAACCTCCGTGACTGCTATTGCCAAGCCTTTGGCATTGTATTCGCTATTCTGGTTTTAGACTCTGGTTTTCTAGTGTTTGGACCTTGTCTTTTTGCTGCCGAGTTTGCCTGCCGTTTATGTACTTCTGAATTGGTGTGTTATTAAACACATTCTGCTTTTACTGCCATCTCTTACCTGCATATATGTTCAGCCACACCCTACACTCCTGTCAAGTACAACATAATCCCAAAATCAGACACATTTTTGACTAAATCCTATTATTAAACAAGGCAATGTTTATATCTTATGAGTTAATAAACAATATAAAAAGAACAAATTTTTGAATCACCAATTCCAACTTGTAATTCTCCCAGGTTTTTAGACATTGTCAGCTGTATAAAACCCACATGTTCACTAAATATGTGTAAATAATCTAATTGTTGTGTCTTATAATATGACCGCTTATAATAGCTCCAAGTAAAACAGTGGATTTTGATACCACATTGAACCCATTGATTATTGCAAGGTAATCCTTTTAAATGAATGAAGCTTCAAATAAACAAATGACATCAATCAATTGTAAATTATATTATTCTATATGTGGTTTATATTGTTCTAAATAATATTCTAAATCACCAGGGGTCTAAAATTTTGTAATTTAATTTACAAAGTGAAACTCTCATATATACAGTGGAACCTCAGATTGCGAGTAATGCGGTTTGCGAGGTTCCGCAAGACGAGCAAAGATTTTTAATAAATTTTGACTTGAATTTTTACT
>JAQQZR010000038.1:18844689-18859566 GCA_030068235.1 Notoglanidium macrostoma | reverse complement strand
CCGCCGATCAGCAGCTTGGTTCGCTTGTCAGTGGCGTCATGTCTTTATTTCAGTTTAAATATTTAGCTTTTACGTGCGCCCCAGAGCCAGAATCTGTGCCCTCCATGGCTCAAAAGTAGGCGGCGTCCGTCACATGAAAATGTGTGTGCGCACTGGGATACACAATCTGTTAGAGTACATGTAGTACAGGTAAGATATGTTATGAAAAAAAAGCACCACTGCTGTGAAGAAAAATAAAAAAAAAAATAAATTTCCTATCCACAGCTGCCACTGGGGGGAAAGAAAAAAAAAAAAAAACAATCCCTACCGACCCATGACCTCAAATGACAACCAACAGGAACCAAACCTTTTTTTTTAGGCCTAATCATCTGCAGTTAACCATGCTTTCCTTTTTTCCTTTTCCATAGCTCCCAATCTCAGTGACTGTGAAAGAATTGGAAAGATATGCCATGTCTATGCAGACTGTGTCAAAACACGCAGCAGCTTCACTTGTGTTTGCCTGCCTGGATACAATGGCGATGGACTACAGTGTGAAGACATAGACGAATGCACTGTTGGTATACACAGCTGCAACATTCGAGCGCTCTGTAAGAACACACCGGGCAGCTACAGCTGTGTGTGCCTGGACGGATATTCTGGAGATGGTTTTCAGTGTGTGGATATCAATGAGTGTCAAACAGGAAATGGTGGCTGCCACACTGATGCAATTTGCACCAATACAAATGGGGGGCGAACATGCCAGTGTAAGAGCGGTTTCTTTGGAAATGGGCTTCAGTGCACTGATGATAACGAATGCACCAGGCCAAGTATCTGCCACTGGAATGCCGTATGCACCAACATCCCTGGTTCATACCTATGCACATGTAATTCTGGATATAAGGGCAATGGTAACTATCTTTGCCTGGACATTGATGAGTGTTCAGAAATTCCAGGTACATGCGCTACCTATGTTGGTTTCAAAGGCTGCAAGAATCTACCAGGAACCTATCAATGCCTTTGCAGCAATGGTTACCAGAGCAATGGAAAAACCTGTGAAGACATTAATGAATGTGCAGATAGTGTCTGTAGTAGGTTCTCTAATTGTGTGAACACTCCTGGTTCTTATCAATGCACTTGTCAGGAAGGTTTCATTGGGAATGGCATTACTTGCGTGGATGTCAATGAATGCAGTGGGAAGAATCTTTGTGATCCAAACGCACTGTGTATCAACGTGCTTGGCAGCTATGAGTGCTCATGTCGCTCTGGTTTTCTTGGAGAAGGGTTCCAGTGTACCGACATTGATGAGTGTAAAGTAAATAATGTATGCCCAGTTGGTGCAACCTGTGTCAACACTGCTGGCTCATTCTACTGTGACTGTGGTAAAGGTTATATTTTTAATAAAACACAGTGTCAGGACCTGGATGAATGTGCAGTAGGCCGCTGTAGCCCCTATGCTTCCTGCACAAATTTTCCTGGCTCATTTACATGTGCATGTCTCCCTGGTTTTGCTGGTGATGGTTTATTCTGTGCGGATGTGAACGAGTGTGCTATGTCCCAGAAATGCCCACCCTATGCTCTCTGCACCAACTTGCCTGGTAGTTACAACTGCAGTTGCATGGTGGGCTACATGGGTGATGGCTTGACGCTGTGTTCCGACATAGATGAGTGCCGAATAAACAATGGCGGATGCAGTGCCAAGGCCTCCTGTGTAAACAGCATGGGGTCCTTCTCCTGTCTCTGTCCCTCAGGGTTTAACCTAGTCAATAGCACTATATGCCAGGACATAGATGAATGCCAGGTATTGGAAAAACCTTGCAAGGCCTACGAGAAATGCTCCAATAAAGAGGGTTCTTATGAGTGCTCCTGCCAGGCAGGGTTTACTCGTCTCAATAAGAATACAGGATGTTCTGATATAGATGAGTGTTTAATTTATCAGTCATGCCATCCCAATGCTACCTGTATCAATTCAGTTGGTTCTTTCACATGCACCTGTAAAAATGGCTTCAGAGGAAATGGTACTTATTGCGAGGATGTGAATGAATGTGCAGCAGATGGTGTGTGTCACCCATATGCTCTGTGCCAAAACATCCCGGGTGACTTCTCCTGCCAATGCCAAAAGGGCTTTGAAGGAAATGGCTTCACCTGTTTGGACCTGGATGAATGTGTGCTATCAAACACTACCTGCCCTGCTACCTCAGTATGCATTAATTCTCCTGGAACATATGTATGCTCTTGTATGAATGGTACAGTGGTAAATAATAACACCTGTGCTCCACCTAGCATATGGTGTAGCCCTCCTTGTCATCCATTTGGGCTCTGCCACACTTCACTTATGGGATATCAGTGTGTATGTGACGTCGGGTTCAAAGGGAATGGATTGATCTGTTCAGACATTGATGAGTGTCAGCAGAACGCATGTCTCAGGAAAGAGACTGAGTGTGTAAACAGTCCAGGCTCATTTTCCTGCATCTGCAAAATGGGTTATTCTCAAAATGGAACAGAATGCAAGGGTAACTACTGACTTTAATCTGGAAATTTTCTATATTTGTCACAAACTTGAATTCAACTATATCAATCAGTTAATGTCTTTTGTTTAATAATACTTTTACCTTTGTACCATATTATGTAGCTTGACTAGATGGTACAGAATAATTGATTACATAATTACATAAGGCTTAAATCTTTGGTGTCTCCAGACCGTGACACATCATGAAATAAAATTCTAATAAAGTTAGTTTGCACCTTCTCAGTTCTTTCATTACAGTTACATATTTCTGTCTCCTCTGCTCTCAAGATGTGGACGAGTGTACTTCTGGAAAGGCTGAGTGCAGTGAGTTTGCACTGTGTGTCAACACTGTTGGGAGTCACCTGTGCTTCTGTCTCAGTGGCTTCACTGGAAATGGAAAAAGCTGCACTGGTAAGCCAAATTTCTCTATCCACACCTTATCTTCTTTGTTGCACTGTTGTTTGGCCTCTCCTTTTTTAGAATCTTAGGGCCGTTTCCCTGACCCTGTCCATTTTGGATGACTTCCAGACATTGATGAGTGCCAGTCTCAGAATGGAGGGTGCCATCCCATTGCCAGCTGCACTAACACTCCTGGTTCCTACAAGTGCACTTGCCCACCGGGCATGCCCGGGTCAGGGTTTGATTGCGTGGATGTGGATGAATGTGTGGAGAATTCAACTTTGCACCACAACTGCAGTCATCTTGCTTTGTGCAAAAACATGGTGGGCTCCTATGTCTGCCACTGCCTGGAGGGATACCAGGGTGATGGCCTTACCTGCTTAGATGTGGATGAGTGTCTACCACCTTCACGCTGTGGCAGCAACATGATTTGCCAAAACACACCTGGGTCATACACTTGTACTTGCATTGTGGGTATGGTCTATGATTCTGGCACCTGTGTGAGTGAGAGACAATGTGTGAACAGTACCTATAGCTGCAGTACACATGCTGAGTGCAAGGCCATACTGGGGTCATACTACTGCTCCTGCAAAGAAGGCTTCTATGGAAATGGAATGGAGTGCAAGGATGTGGATGAATGCAGCTGGCCAGGAAAGTATATATGTCCACAATTTTCCTACTGCTTCAACACAGGAGGCTCATACTACTGTGACTGCTGGAAAGGTTATCAGAACAATGGGACATACTGCAAGGATATAAATGAGTGTGAGATGGGTAATTTTACCTGTCCAGAAAACAGCAGCTGCATCAATAAGGAAGGGGGATACTACTGTCTATGCAATGTTGGCTTTATTGCCAAAAACTCCCTTTGTTTGGACATTAATGAGTGTGCCACAAGGCCAACACTGTGTCCTAATTCATCTGAGTGCAAAAACACAGTTGGATCTTTCTTCTGTGAGTGTTGGAATGGGTACTCAAGTAATGGAACACACTGTAGAGATATTAATGAATGCCAGGATAATTTTACATGCCCAGAGCACAGTACTTGTGTCAATATAGCAGGTGGATTTCTCTGCCAATGTGAGGTTGGGTTCTCCAGTAACAGCTCAAACATTACCCACTGTAAGGATATTGATGAATGTTCAGAGACTGGCCCACTGTGCAGTAATGGGACCTGCATCAACACTGCTGGTTCATTCTACTGTGTGTGCAATAATGGATTTTGGAGCAATGTGACAGAGTGCTTTGATATAGATGAGTGCTTGACATCCCAGAATGGTTCAGTATGCCAGGCTCACTCCACTTGTGTAAATGTTCCAGGCTCATATGAATGTAGGTGCCATGTGGGCTTTCTGCTGAATGGTACAATGTGTCAAGACATTGATGAATGCAAGAAAAATATACATTTTTGCACTGAAAATTCACAGTGTGTAAACACTGAAGGCTCCTTTTTATGCCTGTGTTTATCTGGCTACAAAGCTCAAGGACCAAACTGCATTGACATTGATGAATGTATGCTCACTAACTCTTGCCGTCCAGACCAGGTTTGCACCAATTTCCATGGTTCATACCAGTGCTCTTGTGCCATGGGTTACCAGGAGAAGAATAGAACCTGCACAGACACAGATGAATGTCAGAACGCGACAGCAGTTTGTCACACTCTGGCTAGGTGCTGGAACACTGCAGGATCTTTCTCCTGCCACTGCCCCTTGGGTTATTCTGGGGATGGGATACAATGCAAGGACATCGATGAATGTTCTTTAGCAACCTCTCCTTGCCACACACAAGGCAAATGCATCAATACACCAGGATCATACATATGTGTGTGTTCTCCAGGTCTGTTAGCTCTTGGACCAGTCTGTGTGGACCTAAATGAATGTCGGCAGTATCGAGGCGGGTGCCATCCTGCTGCTATATGTCAAAACTCTATAGCTGGTTTTCAGTGCCAGTGTGCTAATGGATGGGATACGACTACTCAGAAAGGGAGTGGATCATATGGATGTACTGACAGAAATGAGTGTCTTTCAGCCACTGCTTGCTATGGTAACACAACCTGCACAAATTTGATTGGATCCTTCAGCTGCACCTGTCCTGGTGATAATTCCAACTGTCAACACTCAACACAGCTTGGTTAGCATTACATTATAACACAGCACAAAATGTTTTCATTTTTAATATGTCTGTCACCTTTAAATACTGCAGTGATCTGTAATAATAATACCTGCTCCAAATTTGCTCTGTTAGGACTTTTGAAAGATGTTTGTCATCCTTTTTGACCTTGTAACTTAAGTGAACAAAATATTTTAAAGTATTTTCCCTCAAAAGGTTTTCCTCAAAGGGTAGATATGTTAGCAAAATACATGTGGATAGGAAAGCACTTGAAGTAATTTTAACTCTCTCTATATATATATGCTCCCAGAGAATGTACTGTACCCTTTTGGACTGGAGGTTGGTGATGTGAGGTTACCAGTGTCATCAGCAGATGGAAACTCTCCATACATTACACTTCCTGTAGGGTTTTCATTCATAGGCAAACTCTATGAAAGATTATTTGTAAGTATGCAGGCTTTAAAATTTAACTTTATTCCCACCATTAGATAATATGGGCTTTATTAAAGCAAGTGTTTGGGCATTTTAGTTGTCAATACAAGACTTTTTTTTAACTGGAACACTGAGACAGCTTTACTTAGTTTTCAGACAATGGCCTGATTCAGTTCCAGACAGTTGACACGAACGAGAAGCTCCTTTTTCCTATTCCATTCCCCAAAGGATTTAATGGTAATGAAAGCATGGCCATGTTAGCTGTGTTCTGGGATGATGCTGACCTCACATTAGGAGATGGAAAACTATTGTACAAGGTTAGCATCAGAAGTTTTGTGTTCATGAAGTCTGCTTTTCATAATCATGTTTGTGTTTGATATTATCAGTATCAGTATTATTTATCTGAACTGTTAATGGGCTAAAAAACATTAGGCTGACCCTAGTTTTTTTTTTTTTTCAATTACCTGGCAGTGCATTTTGCAGCTACTTAGATTTCATGTTGTCTTTATCTTGCATATAAACAAGTCACCTGATCAGTTCTGTGTTTCCGTCTCTAATAGGAATATAATCAGTTGAACATATCAGATGTTTACTCTCAAATAGTCTTCAACCGCACATGTGAAGATGTGACTCAGTTTGAAATAAAAAGGGGAAAACCTGCATTCACTCCTACATGGATCCTTAAAATCACATGGGACCATGTCCTTCCCATCTCCTACCAGAAGATCAACTTATCTGAGGTAATTTGCCAAGAGACTGCCCTTAGAATGTAAAGAACATTAGAACTGTGCGTCATTAAATGGTCAAATTTCAGACATTTTTATGTGGTGAAATATTTGCCCTTATATGTAGTACAACATTTTTTACACACAAAATATTTTAGTGCAGTTGACATGATCCTACATTGTGTATATGCACACTGAGAGACTTTAATCATAAAAATTTATTTCAATTTAACTCCATAGACGAACACATTTCAAGCTATCCTGACCACTGATGGTATTCGCTCATTTGCTTTACTCCGCTATGGCGACATGAGCTGGGGTCCAGGACAGAGGATTTACCACAACGCTCTGATAGGCTACACTGATGGCATTAGCACCTTCCGCAATGAGATTCCCAAACCACCCAGCAATCTCTTTGGCCCAGGTGGTCGTTATCGACCCCAGAGCATTGTTGGCAACACAGGCCAGTTGGGACAGCTTCTGTATGACCTGAGTGGAGTCATAGTGGTCAGCTCAGATCCTCAGAGGCAGTGCCAGGTGTGGGCTCTGAAGGAGCCAGAGCCCAAAGAATGGACACTAGGGCTGACACCATGCCCTTGTACTCGCACCCAGGCATTGGCGGACCTGGCATTTGGTCCCGAGACCCTGCCAGCAGAGAACGGCACATATGTGCAGAAGCTGCGGGGTCTTCGCTGGGGTGGACTTGCAGGTCAAGTGTTTCAGTCAATACTCTTCAACAAGCAAAATGCAGGAAAGAGGTGTGTGTATGACCCCCAAGGACCTCTGCTGGCCGGATACAGCGAACGCTATTTTACCAATGACAAAATACAAGAGCACATTGGTAAAACAGCGACTCTTTTTTTATTATTCTATTTTTTCTGATTTAAAAATGTTTTGTAAATTGAGAAAACAAAATATGCCACTGATCAATTCAGAAACATTTGAAATATTCTTTTTCAAATGTATTGAATGCCTGTATCTGTTAATGGTTGTAATATTGGGTTCTTTTTGTCTTCAGATAAAGATCTCATGCCTTTCCAGTGGTGCTGTGTCCAGTCTTCCTTTTGCCATCTTTACCTGGCTAAGAGACCACTAGACAGGTGTCAGGGCTATGGCTGGACACGTTTAGACCCTAGCATTCCAGAAAGCACAGGAGCACCCGGCCTTGGTGAGATGTACTGGTACACTCAGAGCCCTGACCAATTTGGTGCCCTAGGCAAGATTTTATCTAGTGCCCTTTGCATCAAAGCCAATTCCATCACCAATTATTGTGTTCATACACTCACACAGAAAATATAAGACTAATCAGTAATGAAAATGCAAAGGCTTATTACTATTAACTACAAAAGCAGATAGGAAGGAAAAACCATTTTAACTAACTATTACAAGCAGGGTTAACATTGGATAACTAGACTAAGATGTCAATAAAAATGTATGCTTGGTTTCTTGAGGCAGTCAGTGGATGGTTCGTGCAGCACACTTAAAAGAAAAATTGTATTTCTCAAAATGATGTTGAAGGTTATTCCCAAACACCTCAATAGTCTAACTGACATCCAAAGTAGGCAACACTCTGCTTCAATAATAACTACTATGCTAAACTATTCATAATGTAATGAATAAACTATTCATTCATTATAGTACTTTTTCCTGTTTTGTCTCCTCTTCTCCTCTTTTCATGCTACTGATATTAATTGTGGGTGCCACAGAGGTGCAGTGGTTAGCACTAAAACCTCACACCAAGAAAGTTCTAGGTTTGAACGTGCAGGCTGACTGGGGCCTTTCTGTGTGGAGTTTGTATGATCTCCCCATGACTTTCCTCCCAAAGACACGCAGATTAGGTCAACTGGCTACACAAAAGTTGCCCATAGGTGTGAGTGTGAATGGTTGTATTAGCTCTGCAATGGACAGGTGATGTGTCCAGGGTGTACCCCACCTCTTGCCCAAAATCAGCTGGGATTGGCTCCAGCTTCCCTGCAACCCTGACAGATAAGCAGTACAATTACAGTCAGTGTCACTCACTATTTCAAATAACTCACCCATCCTCCACAATCAGGTAAGTCTGGTGATTTATCAAGTTATTTTATTGTGGGCTTTTTTTTGTAATATTTAAAAAATAATCAGAGTATAATTGTATTAATAAAAAAATAGTAAAATTGTGAAAATTTTGAAAAGAAATTTCTTCACTCATTTGAGACACCCCTATGGATGGACAGCACCCCTAGCATTAGACTATACTGCCTATTTGACTGGTGGCTCTGGATACATTAAAATAAACATTTAACATTAAACATTTGTAACTTTTCTAACATGATATAACAGAATTTGTTCTTATATACAGTAGAGTACAGTCAAGTTTGGAGACAATCACAGATCTGACTGAACTTTTGATCTAAGGCATAAAATTTCTTTCTATAACAAATACAAAAGTCGTTTAAAGCTGACCTGGACTCAGTTAAAACCTTACAGAGATATCATTAATCCAAGAAGGCCAAGGGTGTAATCTGTTATCCTTATAAAGGATAGCTAGTATTATACTTTTGGTAACAACATTATGTGTGTGTTGCTTTATTATTCTTTGTTTCAGAAATTCTAATAATAATGATATAATAATGAACAATTTCAGACTTTTACTGGTACTGCATGCTAGATAGTCATATAAATATTTACTGCAGATTTCATCAGTCTTTTAAAACCCTTGTATCTACCTTGAAAATTAAACATGTTAAAGCTTTTAATTTTTTTTAATTATTATTATATCATGTTACATGGCAACTGATATGTGAAGGTAAATTTAAATGTAGCCATGCACTCTTTGCTTCCATGCAGGTTTGGCATACGGAAACCTCCACTTTCTTACTTTTGATGGAACTAACTACACCTTCAAAGCCGTAGGAGTGTTTGTAATCGTCCGTCTGTCCTCCAGTAAAGGCTCCAATGTCTTCACTCTGCAGGGAGAGACAGGGGTACTAGAGACTAACGGGCAGCCCAGACAAGTGCCAGCTCTAGTGCGCTTAGCTGCATACCACCAGGCCTTTGGCAAGGTTCAAATCATATTTCTGAATGAAGTCATCAGTTTTGTGTGTTGATTTAGAATTAAGCTGTCTCTTTCGTCTGCAAATGAAGGGGAAAAAACAAGGATTTACACAGTATCTCAATAATATAATTCATCAGCTGTGTAATCTGTAGCTCCACCTACTACCCACATTTGCATGCTTCTATGCTGCTATGCAAAGCTTTTGGATTTGTTTTGTTGCAGGTGGAATGGCGAAGCTCTGTGTCTGAAGAGAAGCTCACTGTACTGATCAATGATGTGGAGGTTCCTGTGTTTGCAGGTTTGTATGATATTACAGACTAGACTATCTCAGACACAGACCTGACTTTAAAACATGTTCTCAGTTCCAGTGCATATTTAAGTCTTGCACTGGCAGATTATTAACCAGGAGTATGAATTCAGAGCAGCTAGTGACATTTGTGTAATCATTCTTTCATTTATTCATCTACAGTAAGCACTTTATCCTAGTCAGTGTTGAGATTGATCCAAAGCTTATCCAGGGAACATTGAGGATAAGTAAGAAATACACCCTGAATCGGATTCCAATCCATTGCAGGGAACCATGCACACACATTCACACTTAGGGGACAGTTTACAGCAGCCAATCCACTTACTTGGAGGATGTTGCAGAACCTGGAAGAACCAGGTACAGACACATGGAGAATATGGGAAACTCCACTTATACAGTAACTGAGCTCTGAATCAATCAAGGGACCCTGGAAATATCAGGTGGCAATGCTACTTGCTGCCCCATGATACTAAACCATGCATCATCATGATGTATCTCTAGTGCCTAGGATCAAATGTGTCACACTAATCAAAATGAAAGACCTGCTAGTCATTCATATACAAGCTAATGTATTTCACTTGTGCTGGGCAGTATCCAAATCTGATGATTAACTCTAGCACCTCCTGTTGTTGTAACAGGTGTAGTACACTTTGTACAACAAGGCTTTGCATTGCGCTGTCCCTCAGTGCAGAGCTGTTCAACTGTCTATGAAGGAGGACTGAATGTGGCTGTGTGGATGGGGGATGCCAGGAGACTCGCTACTCTGGTTGAGGTCCCACAGAGCTTTTACAACCGGACCGTGGGCCTCCTGGGCCTCTGGAACGCCAACACTTCCGATGACTTCCTCCTCTCCAACGGACACTTGCTGTCTTCGCCTGACAACAACCCCCCCTCTGAGAGCAGACTTCTGCTCTTCGGACAGTCATGTGTGTGGATCTTATTATGGCTTAAGCAACTAGAAGCACATATGTTCATATTTTCATATGTTTATAGTTTGTTTTAGTCTTGCAGATACTTTGCTGTTGCCTTTGCTAAAATCAGCTATTACCCTTCTAACAGCATTTAAAATAAGTAAGGCATATTTTATATTAGGGGCGGCATGGTGGTGCAGTGGTTAGCACTGTCACCTCACAGCAAGAAGGTCCTGGGTTCGATCCCCGTATCACCCAGGGTGCCTTTCTGTGTGGAGTTTGCATGTTCTCCCCGTGCATGCGTGGGTTTCCTCTGGGTGCTCTGGTTTACTCCCACAGTCCAAAGACATGCAGATTAGGTCAACTGGCTAATCTAAATTGCCCATAGGTGTGAATGCGAGCGTATGTGGCTGTTTGTCTGTGTTGGCCCAGTGGTGGACTGGTGACCTGCCCAGGATGTACCCCGCCTCTTGCCCGAAGTCTGCTGAGATTGGCTCCAGCTTCCCCCCGTGACCCAGAGGGATAAAGCGGTATAGATAATGGATGGATGGATGGATATTTTATATTACATTTTATTTACTGAAACCTACCACACATATTGTACACATGTTGTACACACACTTTACATTAGGAGGATCCACAAATATATGAAGAAGTTTTGTGTCTCTTGTCCTATAAATATTGCGTATAGTGGTAATAATAGATACTGTATATATAGAGTATATATGATATATAGAGGATATATGATATGTAAAACAGAAACAGATGACCTGAGTTGAAAGAACATCCATATCTGGTAATAAACAGAAATGAGTTAACACTGAAAATTTAATCTGCATTATGAAAGTAGCTGTTACAGTAATACATCCTTTTATGGAGACCGCAGATTTACTATTCTTTACTAGTGTTGTGCTTACCTACTGTTACTATGTCCTTCTGTTCCATAGGGGCTGTCCCTCTTCCAGAGAGCCTCCTATTCACCATTCCTCCCCTAACACCCTTTCAACCTGTGAGCACAGAGGCATTGATGGCATCAGTTAGTCCGGAAACACTGGCCAGACTTCAAGACACTTGCCAGGGCAGCATGCAATGTGTGCATGACATCCTAGCCACACAGAACACCAATCTGGGCCTTCAGAGCCTGCAGGATCAAAAGCAAATCTACAAGCTCGCTGTTACCTTTGGTGAGACCTAATGATCCTAATCAAATAACTATGGCCATGTGATGGTGTTCTAATCCATCCTGACAAGTACCAAAAGTTTAATCTCAATCTCCTATTTGATTAATTTTGTAATATGTGAATTAATGTACAGTAGGCATTGGTTGAGTTCAGGTGAGGCTGAAATGTTACATTTCAAACACTCAGGAAAATTGTTAAAGCTCTGTACTGGGCCTTAATGACACAAGCAGTGCATAAACCCTTTCTAAAGCAATAATGTAAGATTTATTAATGGATGATGTCAAAATTTGTCAAGTATCATTAGATGTCTTATGTACTACATTTCTTTATATATGTTTTGTATAGTGTTTCTGCCTCACAGCTCCAGGTTTTATACCTGAACATTGGTTTTGTACCTGAACGCCAGAGGTATGATGGGGGCTGTTGTTGATGGTCCAGAATGGGTGAGGGGTGTAAATTTGTACATTCAGGTCCTCAGCCAGGTCCTTGTTTGCTTCAGTGGGGAAAGATTGTCTTCTGTAGTTTGTGATGTATTGCAAAAAAATCTGTTTTTCAAATTTTCAGTGTCGCTTCTTTAAGCCATTCCAATGTCCATTGTCAGTGAGTCTCTGGCCTGCTTGTACTGGGCTCTATCCACCCTCTGTAAGCATCCTCCTTAGCCTGATGTTGTCTTTGCTTGGTTGTGAACCATGGCTTGTTATTGTTGTAAGTGCAGAAGGTCTGCTTTGCCTTGTTGGTCTATTTCTTCACTCTTTTGACCACAGGCTTTGTAGATTTAGATAAAGCACATGTTTGCTGAACGAATGATTTAATGTTTGCAAGTTTTGACATAAATCTTTCATAAATTCCATTGTTTGGCTTACAAAAGACTGCCTTTTATACATGTGTCAGGGTTGCCCAATATAAGAACTTTTCAAATGAAGGGTTATCTCTCACTTGTCCCTCACTTATGCTGTACAGTTGAACTTAAGCTAACTAAACCAATCCTGCCTATAAACAGTAATGTCCATGAATGACAGGCAAGTTAATATTAAATTATATTTTAATCACCACCTTATTTTTATTGGCTGACTATGATTATATGAAACAGGTAACATACCCCCCATTTTGAGTGAGCCCACAGTGATCCAATGTAAGGTGAACACTACAGTAAGAGTGCAGTTTGTAGCACAGGATGCTAACAGAGACTCCATCAGCTTCTCTCTGCTCTATCCACGACCACCTTTGGCCACCATAGGAAGAGGTAAAATTTTCCTAAAGTCACTAATATTTAATTACGATTAATGAGCTACTCTATGTATTACCTTAGAACCCTAGGACATGATTTCCAGTCAATTGATTTTAAACATATACTGATACACCCTGCTTATTGAAAAGGAAGCATTCAGTTGTAGGCTACATGGAACGTTTTAAGACTTTTTCTCAGACAGGTAGCCTTGTGTTTTACCCGTTTTTCTAAGACTGTACTGCTCATTTTTATTGCTATAACAGTGTGCTTACTCCTCTGGCAGATGATGGAATTTTGGTTTGGACTCCATTAAACATTCAGCCTGTGCTGCTCACTGTACAGGTGAGTGACCAGATGTCCAGCTCTCTGCTTATCCCCATTCTGCAGCTCTGCAGCTGTCTGAACGGAGGAACCTGCCAGTATCAGAATGTGGTAGAGAACCACTTGCAGGGAAAATTCCAGGTAACTACATTCAGTAGACGAGCCTGTTAAATATTTAGAAAGTCAACTATGTGAGTTTAATTTGATCCCAGCATACAGTTTCAAATATACTGTTTCTATGATAGGACTAAATAAAAGGCACAGTCTTTCACAAATTCTGGCTTATTCTTCTATAATATCATGCAGTTTCTATTCCCCACAGACATGCTGAAGTTCATCTTGTTCTTAACTCTTATATTCCCAGCTTCTAGGGTGTCTGTGCCCACCAGGTTTTGGTGGAAGATACTGTGGAAATAGAACTGATGCATGTAAAGGCAAGCCTTGCTTCCCTGGAGTGGACTGCTTCAGTCAGAGAGAGGGGGACAGTTTTAGCTGTGGGGAATGTCCTCCCCCCACTGTCACTAATAACAAAAGAGGTTACAAGTGCTTTCAGAATGGTAAGCATCAGTCACTTTATGATTTAAAAAATTACATTAAAGATGTATATTTCAATAAAGTTAAATTTTGTCCAAAATGAATGAATCTTTCAAAAGCCTTGCTGAAGGTAGAGTAAATTACTTTTCTCCAAAGTTATTTGAGCAAAACACAATACATTTTTTATCAGATTTTAATGGTGCCGAACTGGTGAGTTTTTGCCTAGCAAAAAAGTGCCCATGCATAAAATATCACTTTAATATTGGGCACCTCAATCACTGTGACCTTAAACGGCCTCCTGTCTCAACTTCCTTCAGTGAAGGTTTTAAAAAGTTTTTAACTACCTCTTGATAGCTTAGTTAAAAAAAAACTCTTCTTCAAAAAAAAAGGTATTGTGACGGCTGTGTTGTGTGTTATTTTCCTATTTCTCCGAGGTACTCCTTTTTTATTGTCAACCAACATTTTTTATTGCAACCAACAGATTTCTGCCTTCCTCCTTTTCCCTATCCCTGCCATGAGATGGCTGACTGCTACAGCACTGGCTATAACTACACATGCTGCTGTAAGCCTGGCTTTTCTGGTGATGGACGTGTTTGCACAGGTAAACAGTGACATGACCTCTTACACTGTGCCATATATTTACAAGACATGCCTGTTGTCATATGATCCCTGCCACCCACAGATATAGATGAGTGTCAGAACCCTGAAACCTGCCCTAATGCAAAGTTTGAGTGTGTGAACACCCCTGGCTCAATGTACTGCTCCTGCCGCTATCAGAGCTCACTGGATTCCTATGGCTGTGGTGACTTAACTTTCTTCTTTAGGATGAGCTGTTTCAGTACATTGATATATAAAATAATTTTGTTACTCAACTTTATTATTGCTTTTTAATTTTGATGTTTTGTGTCTTTAGGTGATTCTCCAAATCCTACAGGTAAGGCTAGATTTCTCAAAACTTTGTTCGCCTAGCAGCCTTCTAGTGAAAAAAAAATTCCATTTATCTTCTATGAGTGCAGCATTATTTGTTACCCATCCATCCATTATCTATACCGCTTTATCCATCTGGGTCGCGGGGAAGCTGGAGCCAATCCAAGCATCTTCGGGCAAGAGGCGGGGTGCACCCTGGGCAGGTCCCCAGTCCACCACAGGGCCAACACAGACAAACAACCACACACGCTCGCATTCACAACTATGGGCAATTTAGAGTAGCC
>JAQQZR010000038.1:18800666-18844589 GCA_030068235.1 Notoglanidium macrostoma | reverse complement strand
CTGGGTGATCCGGGGATCGAACCCAGGACCTTCTTGCTGTGAGGCGACAGTGCTAACCACCGCACCACCGTGCCGCCATTATTTATTATATGAATACAATACAATTACGCAAATATTAATCATATTAGGCAAATATTTTACTTTATATATATTTCCCGGAGCCAGTAAAGCTTTTCATGCCTAACATTTCTACCCATAATATCCAAACCATTTTTATTGTCTTAAAATGTTCTACTTTCTTACATTCAAAACCACAAAGATGGCTTCCTTCAGAATGGTTAGAGTCTTTCTGTGTTCCTGTCTCTACCTGCTGAGTACAAATTACAACGTCGTCACCTTGGAACCGTGGTTTTGATCTCACATGCACGCACTGGGTGACAATAATTCTATTGTCTTACTTTTTACTACTCTCACCACTTTTGACTGTGTCATTAGATAAATCCTGTGCCCCATTGTTTGTGTTAGTGTGTAGCATCCTTGGTTCTGTGGAGACAGAGTGATAAACATAACACATTTCATAATTTTATAGCTTCTTGTAAATTCTTGTGAATTCAGGACACTGGACACTAAGCTGTTTATTCTCCCAGGCTTTAAAGGAGTGGGATGACAGACATAAACAATGCTCAAATCACTTGGGACCTAAGCATTTTTGTTGGGTGCTTACAGAGTCTTGCCCTAACTGAGTGCTGAAAATCTGTTGGGCTGTGATGATTTTGCCATGTGTTCTAATGGAAACTGCCCTGGCCACCTGAAATGTAAGGAATTAAACGTTTTAGAGTTCGTGAGAAACATCTAGTTGGCCTTAAACTCTGTCCCCATGTATATCCATACCCCAATCTTTGCACATACCCTCAGAACCTTATACTGAACTTGTATTTCCAGGTTGGTTCAAATCCATATAACCAATCTTAAACAGCTATTTCAGTAAATCAGTTCTGCCTCCTTGAATTGCTTGCCGTGTGGTGGCCACATGGTTTATGAATGTCAGCATGGTTTTGATAATTATTGAGTTTCACACCCTCACGAGTAGTTTGACATCAATATTCTGAACATCCAAAAATCCTAGAACTGGTTCACAAAAGTAGGTTTTGCATATTGTGAAAATTATCATACATTTGAGTGAGTGTGGCTAAATGGTCCAAAAGGCAATGTTCTATATATAAATTCCAGTTATAGATTTTAAACATATGAATTTATAAATATATCCCTAACTAGCAAGCCAGTGGTGATGGTGACAAGGAAAAATCTCCTGCGATGTCAAGAGAAAGAAACCTTGAAAAGAACCAGACTCAAAAGGGAACCCATGCTCATCTGTGTGACACTGGCTAGTGTGATTACATCTCTGGCTTCTGTGTGGTCAAAACGTACAATTGTGTGGCCAAGAAATTTGCTATAGTTTTAACATGAAGTCTATTTTGTTGAAGTTATCGACTGTTCACTTATGGAGACTTAAGTTCAAAACTGTTTGTGGCAATTGGAGTTCGAAAGTTATCATGGCCATTGCAGGGCTAAGCCTTTGAATCAATACCGCTTGTATCAACAGCAGTCCAATGCCATTTTCACAATTTCTAAGTGTATGTTTAGGATGTTCATATGTGGACTTCCTCAGCATTAGCAAGTGGATTCTAAGTGATGAGAACTCCAACCAGAAGTAGGACATCAAGATGGATCAGGCCAGACATTAGTGATTATCTTGCATTCAATGTGGCTCTCCTGCTCACATAACGATGGCTGGATACACAAGAGTGTAAATCCACCAGAGTGTAAAGCCTGACTGAGATTTGCATGCATGTGCCTATGTTGCCATCAGCCAATCACTGATCACTATTGTTCCTAACAACCAATCAATGATCATCATTGTTTATCCCACCATAACAGTTCTTCGGTTTTCTTTTTAAACTCTGTTCATGGTGATATTTACAAGTAATAAAAGTGGGTTCTTCTATCTGTAACCATTTCCTTAATGTCCAGTGGCAGCTTGTCCATATAGGGGTAATTTATAGTTTCATTTGGCCATTTAACAAATATTTCATCATCTTCATAAAGTCCTCATTCCCAACTCCATACATAAAATCATAAAAAAAAAGTTAAAATACCAATTACTACTTTTTAGTGAACAATTTTTTTTTAAGTGTTGCTATTTGACAGATTTAAGCAGACTGAGCTTTTACAGAGTTTTTATTACAAGCAGTGCTCAGAAACGTGAACTGGAGTAAGCTTTAATAGAGATCCAGAGGGACATTGATGCTATCAGCCCCATGCTTTTTCTACGAAGATTTTTAGTGGAGGAATAGGAGAAGAGAACAGGACAATTAATGATGGATTTGTCAAATTGGGCTAGCTTAAAAATACAACGCTATAAATGGCGTTCTGTTTTATTATTTTCTATTCTGTCTTCAGAAAATCTTCCTTCTCCATATACCCTGAATTGTAATTGGATATGCCAATGATCATGATCAATCTGTGAATGATGCCATCTAATGACCTCTAGTAACTTTTTGAGCATGTTTTAGTTTCCTTTCTCTGAAAAGAGTTAGACACACTGATAATGAAAATTTCTGACATATTGATGCCAGTCAAATTCGTAGAATGCTCAGAGCTGCAGTAGTAGTTAGTAGCCTAATCCCTGACAGTTTTACACAACTAGTATCACTTGTTATTTTATCTTTGTAATTGATCAATACTGTAAATAAACTGTAAGTATAACTATTTATTATTTATTTGTCCTCTTTCAGAAATGTTTGCTTGTCTGTAGGTCTAGCTAGATAGCTGTCACTTCAGTGAAATTTAGCTAGATAGCTGCTTTTTAGTGTGATATGACAGAAACTACTAATTTTGTCAACCTGAGTCTGGAAAAGCCTTATATTGCTTTTACTTATGTGGAGAGACTGAAATTTAAACAGGAGTTCAGACCAACAGATGAAGCATATATTTCAATAACAGACACAAGTGCCTTCCCTATTTTAAAAGCTACCAGCTGACAACGAAATATAAGAAAGGTAACATCCAGGTAACTGTAATTATTTTCAACCCCTTCAATTATAATTACCAGTCAGTTAATCTTAGCATTCTAGATAAATTAAAAACTGTAATTACTACATGAAATTAAATAGTAGTTGATAATAATTCCCACCATTCTGATGTCAGTAAAAAGTACTCATAATGTCAGACTTCCTAGACATACATCACAGACCCAGGCTTTAATAACTGAACAGCAGCTGTCCTATTTTTATAGAATATTAAGGTTGCCTCTTTTTTTCAGGGTGGAATATTTTTAATGTCTCCACCACCTGGAGCAGTCAAAAGACTGAACAACAGCAACTGAAACAAGTAAGTACAGACCTGAAGGGTGCAGAACAGTTTGAATTATGATTCTAGTCTCAGTTTTTTTCCTCCAGACAGATAGTCAGAATGGACTCGCTCTTCACTGTGTCTAGTTTCATGTTTTCATAGCCTAATTAATCCCAATGAAACTTGGCTTGATTTCAGGAAAGAGCTATAGCTCATTATCAAGGCAAGAGCATCTGGAATGCATCATAAAACTAATGACTCCAATAATTCAATTTTCTTCAGCTGGAGCAAATCCTTTCTATGGGTTTCCAGAATAAATTCTACAGCGCCAGAATATTGCCACCTAACCCAGGATCAGAGAAAGGGAACGAGCACAGAATCAATGTGTCCAGCGACACTCCTCATTGGTACATTATGGACTACCTTAGCCGAGTTGGTCACTACTATGGCATCACATCAGCCTATGTAGGAGGTAATAGATGTAAACAAAAACATGTAAACAATGTGTAAGATGGCTTATGTGCTAGTTTTATGATTCCAGTCCTCATAAAGTTAAACATGATGCATAATATATTAAGTACAATGAATGTCTTGTAAGACATGCACTATAGAAGCACATGCACTTCCACTATTACTAGATTTCATGTTTTGCTGTTTATCTAACATAATTCTCCTATTCTCTCAGACCTAGATGAGTGCCACACCAATGAGGCTGTGTGTACAGACCCAGCTGTGTGTTACAACACTTATGGGGGCTACAGATGTGTGTGCAACGGCACTGACATTAAGGAGGTGCAGTCTTGCATTTTAGGTAAGATCATCAGGGAAAGTTAAATGGTTCCTACAATAAAGTATGTTATTAGCTATTATTTTACAAAGGTGCGTATTGTGGGAGTGTATTTTAATATATACTTCCACTTGGGACTTATATGAGACTATACTTATACTTGGGAGTGTATTTAATATACAGTATTACCATTTATAAAGCCACAGAGTAATTGTAAACTTGTTTCTTACATGTTTCTTGTTTCAGACAAGGATGGGCTTAATAAATCAAGTGTGATAGAGGCTACTCGGGAAGATAATAAGCCCCTGATTCTTGGTTTGGTTCTTGGTATCGGTGTTCCCCTCCTCCTGCTGCTGCTGCTTGCCGCCCTGGCCTGCTTCTGCTGCTGTCACAGGAAAACTGTCACTGGAGAGTGAGTGTGATGTACACACAGCACATTACATTACATGGTCAGCTAATCACATACACAAATGCACACAAGTATCATCATTTTTTAATATAACAAGTGCTGCTAATAAAATGCACAAGATTCGTTAATCATCAAGAAGTGTGCGTACCTCTATAAAAACAGACCTTTTGGCAGTTTGGTGTTCTGGTGCACTTAGGTGTGTGTCTACATCATGCCAAGAAGAAATGACATCAGCCATGACTTCAGAGAAGCAATTGTTGCTGCTCATTCAGCTGGAAAGGGTTATAAGGCCATCTCCTAACAATTTGAAATTTACCATTCTACAGTGAGAAAGACCTCTTATTTTACAGCTCTCTGATCTTCATATAGGTTTAACCTTTTTAACAACAAATGTGGTCTTCACAGGTGAAACCCAGGGCTAAAACCAAGTGTTTAGCTATTCAAAACTATTAATTGTTTAACCAATCAATATACAGTGGTGCCTTGGTTTGCGAGCATAATTCGTTTCGGAAACGAATCCAAAGCACTCAAATATCAAAGCGAATTTTCCCATAAGAATTAATGGAAACTCAGATTATTCGTTCCAGGACAAAAAATATTCATATGAAAATGATTAATACAAAATATTAAGTAAAAATACATAAAATAAATGAACCTGCACTTTAACTTTGAAAAGAATTGTGGCTGGTGTGAGGGAGACGAGAGAGGAAAGGAGGAGGGTTATTTTGAAGGACGGTTATCACTATAACTAGCGTAATCACTGCTATCTGTTGGCTCAGTGGAACCTTTTTTGCAACTTTAACAAGGAACCTATCTAACGACAGTTCCACCTTTTGAGGATTTTGCGGAAATGTGACATTGCACTGTCGTCAAACAGATTCATCGCTCGCACTGCTACAGCCTTATTCGGGTGGTGCTTTTCTACAAAATTTTGTACTCTCTCCTGCACATACGAGTGAGGCACGCCG
Source organism: Notoglanidium macrostoma (assembly GCA_030068235.1). Classification (NCBI taxonomy): domain Eukaryota; kingdom Metazoa; phylum Chordata; class Actinopteri; order Siluriformes; family Auchenoglanididae; genus Notoglanidium; species Notoglanidium macrostoma. Next base: position 18,839,134 of record JAQQZR010000038.1, on the reverse strand, counting down.
ACTGAGACCGAGCAAGAGAGAACGATTACCCACAATCACACGGTGAGAGAGAGAGAAGAACCGTCGGCTCAGTTGTGATCACGTGACGCTCGGCAGACAAACCGTATACATACTACTTGTATTGCAAGAACTCGCTCGTTTATCAAGTTAAAATTTATTACAATTTTTTGCTCGTCTTGAAAAACACTTGCAGACCAAGTTACTCGCAATCCAAGGTTTTACTGTATCAGGGTACATATGGACAAGAAGTTACATGTTTCCGATATTTTTGATCACTTGCAAAATGGGTTGGTTTAAAACAAAAGGTGCTAGGTGTTGCACATAGGTATCAGGAAATTAAAGCTGAAATTCTCATTTATCATCTCGTATTATTATTATTTTTTTGTTTTGGATTTGAAAAATACAATTGGCCTTGCTATTGCAACACTTTCAGAGGGCACTGTATCTAGTAAGCTGTCCTAAAACACAGCAGGACCTTCAATGATAAATGTTGATCCTGCTCCTTGCTTGTTACACAGTGAATGTGAATCTGAATGTACTTGTTACTCATCTTGACTATGAATACTTACCTGAAATATCCAGTAGATGGTGATATTACTCTGTTACTTACATAGCATGATGCCTGTAATAATACTAGCAGGAACAGCCATTCCTACTGCCATAAGCAGTAAATGTGAGAGCTTTTGTTTTATTATATTTTTTTCTAATTAAAACATCCATTAAGAACTTAAACACATGCCTCCTTTTTGATGTCTGAAGATTTAACTTAAGTGAATAAAAAAAAAAAATTGATAACTCTTAAGTCCTACTTTGAAATATTTTTTTAATCCATATTAACAAACATTAGAGTATGATGTTTCTGAGTATGTATGTTCACTTCTGAACGTGAGGTCAACATTAATTATTAGGAAAAAACAAGATCTTGCTGATTGTTTTTCACTGAAGAGATGCAGTGATGCAAGAGCAATTGAATTAAGCTTTTGCTTTTCAGTGTGGCACATTGTTCTCACATCACTAATGACTAACTGTCTAATATATTTCATGTTTTCAACTGTGATAGCTTTTCCATCTGCCATGGGATATTATCTATACATTTGAAAAGACACAAAACTATAATATAAATTCTCTCTCTTTCTCTTTCTGTCTTTCCCTGTTAAGAATGCCTCACTTACTGCCAGAATATGTACATGAGCATTTCCGCTCCCATTTCAACTACAGCAATCCTGCCCTGCACTACAAGAGCCACTGGAGCCCATGTATCATTGACAACATCACACTCAGAAACAAATGTCACAATCCAGCTTGTCCCACTTCTGACACCTTCACTCATGTTTGCAGTTGTATGAACGTGGAGGGAGAGAAGATAACTATATAAAAGGAAATATCTATAAAATATCAATGACGGCTATTTGAATTTTTTTAACAGTGCACTTTGATCAAATGTAAAATATATTGATTATACATGCAAGCATTTCCTGATGTACTGGATATTTATAGCTGCATATAATGTTTATATGTACACTATGTTTGTCCAATGAGCCTATATAAAATCCATTCAAATATACATTCATTTCATTTCATTTCATTCTCGCAGTTATTTCAAGGAATATTGAATTTTAACATAATTTCTATTTACAATGTCGGGTACATATACGCAATTATCAAAGACAGTCATTTCAACATGTTTCTTTGTACTTAGGAGGAAAAATGGAAGCCCTGAAACAGTTCATAATCATTAATATTTTCAATTTGTAGAACACTTCATGAGTTCCTCATAAAAGTGTTTGTAAATTCAGCTATAAATCTGTGCCTTTCAGAGATTTGACTTCATTAAGAGGGAGGCATTTGTGGCTATGTGTGAACAGAATTTATGTATCACAAGTTTCACAAAGTAACCCTGGAAATGACCCAGTTTCCTTAACTGGAATTGCTTTTTACTTTATATTTAAAGTTTGATGAAATATTAAAATAGAAACCTCAGTGAGAAATTTGTCTTGCGCTGCATTTTAAACATTTATTGGAGAAATTCACTCAGGCCCTTGGGCTTCCATTAGAAGTACGTTTGGCATGTTCTTTAGTACACAGAAACATGTTGAAATTCTTTTCTTTGAAAAATGCACAACAGATGCAGAAGGTGGCGATAAGGTTGAAAAATGCTAAAGAGTTACTTTAAAGATGAAGCCAGTGTCACACTGAGTGCAGTTCCCAGATCTGAGCACAGTGTGGCAGCATGCAGCAATGTTTATGGAAAGGAGCGGTCAATCACATGCATTTTAGTCTGGCCAGACACCTGCAACCTCTGCAGCACTTGGTCAGCTTATGCAGTATGGATGCATTGAGAGTGTGTACATGCGTGGGAGTGTGTGTGTGTGTATGTGTGTGTGTGTGTTTCCTGCAAGATGAGATCATCAGTGGTTTGGAGTCCTGCACTGCAGAGAGAATCCCACACAGGGAGACGGGTTCAAGGGCAGGGTACTGCATGCACACACACACACACACACACACACACACACACACACACACACACACACACAGGAATTCATCCTTTAGCTCATCTTTTTACCTCATTAAGCTCAACCAGTTTGAAGAACAACAATGGAACACTAATGGATTCACTAACCTGCAACTGGACTTTGAACACTGCAGGCTAACATTATAGAGCTGTAAAACCATAAATTGCTAAAGTTCTGAACATAACTCTTTCATGTCACAAAAGTATTATCATCTGCATACATCATCTGTGGAAACCTTTGGCTAATTTTTGGCACTGTATCTGCCACCCTGTGTGTGAAATCTAAAACTTACCAGGATGAACCATTCTGAATGTTAGGCAACGTTTAGAATATTTAAAGATATAGATACATTTTTTGGAATATGCATATAGTTTGCATAAATTAGGTGAAAAAGGTAGCAAATGCCATTCAGGAGCTTAAGTGCAGCTATGTCAACTTACAAACAACAGCAAAGTATTTTAGCACAGGTTCACCCAACACTTGTGAAAACTGACTCGACCCCTGCTCATTGTGAAGCCTCATACATTAAAGATGCTGTGCCCTCTGGTTACAGGTATGAATCTGGAACTCAGGCATTGACTCCGCCGTCATTTAAGAGCAGCCACACTTACAAAAAGGGGAAAGGGCATTTAAGAGGCCCTATTAAGGTGACCGTGATTAGAGGAACCAGCTCAGAGCTGCTCTGTATCCCAATTCTCAGTGCTCCCTCGTATGAGGACACATCAGCAGCATCCTCTGCAGAATGAGGTCACATGCACACTTGAAGGCAGGGATCTGCAATGTCTGACCCTGCCTATCCCCTGGGCTTGCCTTAACTTGACCCTTCTCTACTCTGTCTTCTGTACCATTTGAATGCAAATACAGACTTGTTTCCCCTTGCAGTGGCACATTAGGACATGCCTTCTAAGAGACTAGCAAAGAACAGAGAAATGCACTTGGAGAGCTGAAGAGTGAGTCACTTCAGGAATAGAATTCATTAAGAACAGCATAGACATGAACATTTACCTTCACACACAAACCCATGTACAGAGTATTATTCCCCATCTATCATCCAAAACTATGCTAGGACAAGCATGTCATACAGAAGACCTTAATGTATGTGTACTGCATGAACAGTCATGCTAGCACATGTTACATAAACTGGGATGAAATGCTGCAATTCTTTACACATCAATAGACCTTTCATGACCATCTCAGACTGCCTAAAAAAGCACACAACTAAACAGAGATCTACAAATCCTTGTTCTTTAAGTGCATATAGGCACAGAAATAGGGACATTTGTGTCAAAACACAGTGATGTGTACCAGAGTGCATAGTATTCAGAAACAAATCACTTTGGCTCACAGAACTTGGGTTGTATAGCCTGTAAATATACACCAGGTAGGCAATTGTTCTAGAAACCTTTGACTTATGGTCATGATCAACCAGGAAGTCTCCATGGTGCAATGGGTTCCAAAGGACAAAATCCATTACTACTACACTTAGTATTAGCTGGTGGATCCAAAAAAACATTTGTGAACTGATTAAACTAGCAAACAAGATCCAAGTTAATAAATAATACAAACTATTCAGTTTGTATGAAGACCCATGTGGATGTTAACACATCACACTGAGATGTCAGTCTGTATCTATAACTGCGTTAAAATATAGCGAGAATCTGGTGACTTTCACACTTTGTGACTAACAAAAAGAGGTTTGTATGATAATCCATTCTTACATTTCATAATAACCTCCATGACCAGATCTGAGTGACTGATCTCTATTGCATGGAAGACCAAGATTAGCAAATTCCAGCCTCATCCGTATACATATATTTCCTCGGATTTAAGATAAACCCCCCGGTTTTAGCAGTAGGAAGTTAGAACTACATCTGAACATGTGGATGGGTGGGGTGTGAAGTGTAAATGTTCTACTTCCTGTTTCTGTGTGAAGGAGACTCTGTGGCATGAGTTTCAAAATCTCAACGGGATAAATGCACATGTAATTATTTGAGCATTGCGATTACATGGCTATGGCATTTGACAACTTTGCTGTTGACATTTGTGCATGTGTATGAGAATATTGCTTGAATAAACTGAACTGTAAATAGAGTTTAAAGCTGAAATCTATTGAGACTGAATTCCTCCTCAGTGTTTACTCTCTCACCTGTGTGGTCTCTGAAATCTGTACAGAGACAGGTGGCCGGTGGGTGCGAGGGAGAAATCTGGGCAGTGAAGCATGGAGGTGCACAGCAACAGATAATGCTGACTCCTCAGAGCACAGTAAGCCCACAGGCCTGCTGCTGATAGTCCACACACCACATCTGACACATCACACATCCACACACTCATGTCATGAGTGCCTCTGCAATGCCACATGAAACGCTTGCCGGGAATTAATCTAAACCTTGTGTTTCTATTTGTTTTGGAAGATCAGATTCACATACAGCTTTAAACACTTAATCTCTTTGCTGACATCTGATGTATTCCCAGCCCCCACCCCAACACAGAGCAGCATCCTGCAGGCCTGCACTGCCAAATGCAGGAAATTAAACTAATTGCACTGCTAGATTAATTTAACCCAGTACTAGAACACATCATTTTATGGGCACTTAAATGTGCAGTTTTAAGGATTATGCTATGGATATACTGGGTAGCATGAAGTGTGTAGTAATAATTAATGCTCTCAGACATTTAATACCTGCTACTAATTAATCAATTGTCTGTTTTAATTTGTTTTTCTTTGAGCAATCTTTCAAAATGTTTCACAGTGTACCGCTCATTACAGTGAGTGGTTTCCTGGACATATGCTGTGAACTGTCCCGCCACGTCCATGTAGAGTGTATGCTCTGCCTGGGGCGCTTCATGCAGCCTATAGACTGACTGTGAATGCGCCACCGAAGCTCCGCGCGAGTGACGCATTGCAGGTACGAGCGCACCAATCAGGAGCGGCTTCTGCTCACTACAACATGCTGTGCTGCGCCCGGCGCATCACACAATAGCAGAATGTATAACTCCGCCGGGAGCTAGTTCCCACTCGAAACGCATACCTGCGCTTACTTTTTTGCTCATGTTTATAGTTTAGACTAAGCGAAGTCATATGGAATTGAATCAAAATCTTATTGCATCATTAAACGCCGAAATCGTGCGCGTTTGTGATAATCCTTTGTGGTCCAGAAGGAAGTGTGTTGGCGGACGCAGCGAGAACGGGGAGGAGTTTCAAAGCGACCATTAAAGGCGCGTCAGGCTCTCTTCTATTGCATCCTGTTTGTTTGCCAGCTGCGAACTGTTGGACTTGTGGAACTACAATTCATTAAACAGCGCGATGGTAAGTCACAATGGCTTTACACTAATGTTACAAATATAGTTTGGCGTAAAAGGCAGTAGTTGTGATTCTGTCTCTCAGAAACATGAGGTACCGTTTTCACATTTAGACCTTTCGTGTAAAATAACTGCTACACGTCGCGCGCAATCCGGATAAATCGTTATTTCTGTTTCATTAGTCCCAGTGCTATACAGTAGACGATTTACTTTGTATAAGACAATTTTAAATTGTTCTGGACAAGCGTGGCTACACATTTAATTTCATTTTAAGCTGCAACATTGAGCAGACTGCGTTTCCCTCACCTACACAGGCTACTAACATGGGATGCGCGCGCGTGTGTAATAGCCTATTAACGACAGTGTTACAAAATGGCATCCGTAATCATTGCAGTTTTCTAGACTCCAAGCACCAACGTTGGCGCATTGCTCAAGTCTTATTTGCGTAATGTAGTGTATGGGCGGTCAAATCGCTTTTATAAGTTCGTATTAATGATGTGGACTCGTTTTGGGTTTCTGTACCATCCTGCAGGTGTGTATAGTTGTGGATAAAGCAGCCCTGACTGGCGGAGTGTTACTGCGCCACTGGCTGCAGCAGACTGCGCTGTTTTCCGGCGCGGTTCCAGTTAACGAGCGCGTCACGTCCAGGGCTCAGTCTCTAACGCCTCTGTTATTACGGATAGCCTATACATCTCAAATATGTAGTTTAGTAGCTCGAAATGTTGAGTAACAGGTTTCCACAGCCTGCCTAGTGCACTATATACGTATTGGGGATCCAGGGATTTCTGTTTGAGCCCTCAGGAAGGCTGTGATCGATCTGTTTAAGTTGGTGTAAACATATTGCTCCTCTCTCCTCTCTCTCTCTCTCTCTCTCAGGCTGACCAGCTGACAGAGGAGCAGATTGCCGGTAAGCGTTTTGCCGTCGTGCACGTGGCGGTGGCTGTGGATCTCCGTGCTTTTCCTCTCTTTCTGTCCTCCACCCCTCCCTCTCTCCCTCTCTGCGTTGGATTTATGGTTTTCCCTTTTATGGCAGTGCCTTAAAGCTGCGCCGGGGAAATGAATGGACGCGCTACTTACTGCTGCAGTGATAACAGCGCCCTTAAAAACACTCAGAGAAAGGAGTCTCTGCCTGTACTTTTGCATATATTTTTTTTCTTTTTTAAATCGTGAACGCTTTAGTGTTTTAAAATCGAGCACACACTGGACTGTAGGAGAGCAGATCGAGCAGCTAGGGTGTGTCCACTTGTGGGCTCTTCCCATCTGGCTCCTTTGAAAATGGCTACTCCTGCTTTGTTTGTCCATTTGCTTGCAGTTCTCATCTTGCTGAACAATATTTGGACTGTTACAATAGCAGTGTTACCCAGTTTGATGTCTTTTCTTGTTCAGTTGCAAGCTATCATTTAGTGCTTTAAAAAATAAAAGGCGTCCGGCATTTTGTTCATAATTTGGCTGCATGACCATTCCTTCCCTGCCTTAGACAAAATGCAAATTTGAATATTTGGTCTTCTCTCTGTGACCTGTACACTGTAGCTGTTAAGGATTCCTCTTATCAAAGACACTAATGGGGATTAAAGTATGGCCACAGTGGAAAATCTGAACCCAAATAGCATCATTTAGGTCACAGTGGCCTGTCTCCATAGTGAGCGTGAAGTCAGGATGGGTTGCCTGTTGAGACACGGGAACAAATGTTGGCGTGACCCTGGAGATGTTGTGAGGTCACAGCTGTTACCATGTTGCTTAGTAAAGTCAAAAAAGAAGGAGGACAATCAGGGCCCTGAGAGATCACAAAACGATATCCTATCAGTTCTGCATTTGTATGGTCCAAGGTTCACTGCCTTGTCTCCATAGGAACAGAGTGAGGTCACACTGAATCACTGTAGAAATACAGTTGGTGCTGTACAATGGAATGAGGTGATATTTTGGTTACGTCTGCTTGTGAAGGTTCTCTAATGAAACTGTAAGCCAGTTTAGGTAAGAGCATGGTCCAGTGGAGTTGCTCTTCAGCACTCTGGCTTTTCAGATCCCCTCTGAACTGTTGAAGTCAGCCTTGATGCAGTATGTCAGCATTCTTATGATGGAAAATCAAGATAGGTTACACAAGTGGCCTGGTAGTAATGGCTGCTTGTTGCATAACATTGACTTTTGAAAGAATGTTTCATTGCAAAGAGGCAGATTTGCCAGTGTTCTATTATTTTGTGGTGTTGAAATTAGTTCCCCATCCCCCACCACATTCATGCACTGCTGGTGTGTGATTAATACACGTTGGAACCGGAGGTGCGGGTTATGGTGATCATAATGCTGAAAAGCTGCCTTATGCCACAGTTTGTTTGTCCAATCTGTGACTTCGCCTTCAGCTCAATCAGCTTTCTCCACTCCAGCTCCACACCACTTGCTGTATTTGTCTGTCGTCTGTGTACTGTCTGACTCCTTCAACCTGTCCAAATATTCTCTTGGATTAATGCACAAGCGTTATAAGCTAAGCCATTGATTAGAGAAGTGATACATGCACTGTGTTGCACTGGAATTTGGACGAGAACTATAGAGTCTGCAAGTGTTTTCGCATGTTTTACCACCAGTTAAGTATTCTCTGATGGAATGTATTCATTTTGCTCTGCCCATTTTTGGTTACTTGTCAGTGTAGTCAGGTGCAAGTAGGCTAACAAACCTTTTTTAATGAACTGGGCTTCCCTCTGCTTTTTATGTTTTTGAGAGTTTAGCTTTGTTTTTCCTGTCCTTTTCATATCTGTAGAGTTCAAAGAGGCATTCTCACTCTTTGACAAGGATGGAGATGGCACCATTACGACCAAAGAGTTGGGTACTGTCATGCGCTCTCTTGGCCAGAACCCAACAGAGGCCGAGCTACAGGACATGATCAATGAAGTGGATGCTGATGGTAAGTTTTACACGCACACAGCCACACATTCGTCTGAGCCAAAAACACTTTCAGTTTGTACAACTGCTCCTCTTCATAGGAAATGGGACGATAGACTTCCCTGAGTTTCTGACCATGATGGCAAGGAAGATGAAGGACACAGACAGCGAGGAGGAGATCAGAGAAGCATTCCGTGTCTTCGATAAGGTAAAGTAAAGTTTAACCTGGCAGCAAAACAAGTAAACGGTACAAGATATTCACCTGAGTGCTCTCGGTGACCCAGTATTCACTCTGTTCTAGGATGGGAACGGATACATCAGTGCTGCTGAGCTGCGTCATGTGATGACAAACCTGGGAGAGAAGCTAACTGATGAGGAGGTTGATGAGATGATCAGAGAAGCAGACATTGATGGGGATGGACAGGTGAACTATGAAGGTGAGTCTGACTTCACACCTGTGGTGAGTCACGGACCAGTAACTTTCTGTAGAACGCACTCCATTACCTCCCTGCTGACTCACTTATAGGTAGCGCATGCATTGATATAATAATCCAGCAATGAAAATGTTCTGTAGAGATTAATAACTTTCTTTGTGTCTCCACAGAGTTTGTACAGATGATGACGGCAAAGTGAAAGCCCTGTACAGATCCTCTCTCTCTTTCTCTCCTATAAATAATTTGCCTTTTTTTCGTTTAATTTATCTGTAAAACGTTAAGTCCCCCCCCCTTCCTCCCGGCTGTCCAAAGGAACTGCATGTAAACTGCATAGGATCTAACTCCTCATGTCCCTTTCTTTTGCTGTCATCGTGTTTTTTGGAGTGACGGTGCGGTTACACGATCAGGTGCTTGTTGCGGCGATACGGGGGCGGTGGCGCGCAAAACCCTGCACGTCACATGTGTCTGCCCCCCACCCGATGCGTAGCAAGAGCGGAGACCTGTCAGCTGGCTTGCCACTCGGCAACAATGTTGGCAGGGCAACAATGTAGAGGAATAACTCTGCATGGACTATGGACAAAGTATATAATATATATATGAAATTTATCAGCATTGCACTACTGCAAAAGAAAAAAAATATATATTAAAAAAAAAAAAAGACACGGGTGTATCTTCTCGATACTCGTACATAAACTCTTTTTGTATCTGCTGTTCTGTACCAGAGAACTTGTTTGAATCTTATGATGCTTTTTAATGGTTTATTCACTTTCACTTTTGTTTTCTTTCTTTCTTTGTTTTTTTTTTTGTTTTGTTTTTTTAAACAGCTTAACATCATTGTCATGCCTCAAATAATCCATTCCAAGTTGTATATTTTTTGTTTTCCAATAAAATTTACAACCCAGAATTGAAAGGTTTCCTTGTTTATAGAGCATCCTTAAGCCCTTGAACTCGACGCTCTTCAGTATGTTGGCCGTTATGCATCCCTGAGCTGACTTTATTTTATTTTATTTTTTAAAAAAGTGGTTTCAATCCACTTACATCAACCAGAATGTTTACAATTATTGTAGTAGAAATTGTTCATTTGTAAATCATCATACAATGTATCTCTGAGTCAACTGGTCAAATTACTATGTGTAATCACAGGATAGGATGGGGGGTACGACCTCCTTGTCAAAGCAAAATAAACGTTCATTAAAGTACTCTTAAAGGACAACTGTGGTACACGTCATCTTTTGTGTTCTGCTCCTTTTGTTTTGTCAACACAAAACTAGGTGTAACTTGTGGAAACCCGTGGATTACGGACCCAATCAGGTTTAATCGGATTTCAGGTGGGATTTTCAGTAACGACAGAAATAAATAACGGCAGAGTCACCGTTTAAAGTTTTCTCCTCATGCTTCTCATATCTGATTCTCATTAAATGGGAATAGACTTGTACACTCTTTTGAAGGATCTAGGCTGATGAGGCATAAAAGTCATTATGAAATTGTATTAAGGGGATATTCCTTGCCCAAATAACTGCAGTTACTTCACTTGTAGTGGAAACTGCAGAGGATCTAAAATGGCAACAATGCCACCAGGGCACTAAAACAGTCTGCACTCTGGGGCCCTTAGCCGTGTGTGTGTGTGTGTGTGTGTGTGTTCATGTTCATTTCTACAAGAGATAGGGTGACTAAAGTGTAGAGCAATAAGCGCTTACTGTAGCTACTTGGTAGCAAGTGTTCCATGTAACCTAGCAACAGAGTAGAACGTTCTGCCCCAAACTCCCAGAGAAGCTAAAGGAAGAGAGATGATGCAAGGAGCACAGTGCATCCTCCTGTGTCTAGTACACCAAATTAACACACATTGATTACTGCACCATGTTATATATGTTGCTACAAGAGCCAATTAACAGTTTTAATCTTAGTTCTAATCAACATTTTTTGTGAGAAATGTTATATCATCTCTCCCTTAATCAAAGGAATTAATGAAGAATTGAGTAAAATGTGTACATTATACATCAACCGAACATACTGTGACAAAGCTTGTATAATCTGTGTTAAAAACAAGAGAATTCAGGAGTTAGTAACTGTCAAAAAATACATTTTGCCATGTTCTATATGCTTGTATCTAATGAACACAGTAGATAAGGATTGGTTTGGGATCTATAGGTGATGACGTACATGAAAAGTAAGCTAGTCTGTCTAAGAAATGTATGATTACCATTATATAAACTTAAGCTTATAACCATAACCATCTTGTATCTTCAAACAAAAACTCAATAAAGCATAAACCAATAACACAAATTACAGATTACATACTAAATAGTAGGCTTTCAGTCATAAGAGGGCAAACAAAAACATGTCTGTTTTTCAAGCTATTACAGTAGAACATCATTCCAAATATTGCCCATACACATGCACGTCCAGAGGCGTTATTAATAGTTAAACACCTGTTGACTATTTTCTGTACCTATGCAACAGTTACGGGTGAAGGGAAGGTGTCTCTTTCCTGCCCTGACAAAGACCGCCAGTGCTGTGGAAAGAGCTGGAGCCATGACAGGAAAAAGGCACAGCAAGGTTACAAAAATGATACGAGACATCCCTCATCACAGCAATAAAAGCGCACAGACGGTAGGTTTCATGTTCAATAAAACAGCTTCGGTGTGGGTAGGCTTGTTATTATATTACAGGGCAAGCTTCGAAAGGCTTTGGTATGGTTGTAAACAAAAAATCCTTTGACTGAGATGCTTAGTGTCTGGTGGTTCTGACATGTTTCCTCAGAGTCACGAGAAAGACCTGAGTGATAAGAGAAATCTGACTGACAGAAGTGGTTGGTGGAAGGACACAGTTAAGGTAGGTGATGTCTTGTACTGGTGCCACTGAATGAAGTGGCAAGGCCTGATTCAACAGAAAAGAGGCACCTTATAATGCTAACCAAGTGTTTTTTAATTACTATTTTTGTTTGTGATTCTTAACTCACATACAGTATGGAAATGCACCATTTACACATAACTAAATAGCTAAATGAAGGGCATTTTAACCAACCTCAAAAATACCTGATAGTGAATGTTCTCAATCAAACCATTCTGCATGCTCCAACATATTCTGTCAAAATAATATAGGCACGTCACATCAAGCGTTCACCAGCGCAAACCATATCTTAGTTATACAACTATGTACAAGTAAAATTACAATTTAGTGGCGTATCATTTCTCTATATCTGGCTGCAATATGTTCCTCAGCTTTCAGTTATGAGTGTCAGAATTTTCTTTCAGCCAATAGTGACATATACATGTGTATAATAATGCTTTTTTGTTATTCTTCCTACTTTTCCAGAACACACCATTTCCTGGGAGTTACCACATTCGTGATTTCATAGAGGAGGCAAGCCTCAATCCAGTGAGAATGACCTATGGATTTAAGGACACAGGCCGTAACAGTCGGATTGTGTGTAAGCGGAGCGGGACCATGCTCCTGCCAGGAGCCTACAGCTTCATTGACTGTACTCAAGAAGCTCTCAGACATCAAGCATCCTACTCCTTTAAGAGCTGCCCAAGACCCGACAACTACACCCTGGGCATCCGGGATAAAGTGGGTTGCAGTTAAGCAGTATAATTTTTTCATGGAGCAATAATATTACTAGTCTTATACCTTGTTGTTCACTTTTAAATGAATGTGTCAAAAAATGAACACGGTTTAGGATGTGACTGTGTTTTCAAGGACATAGACCTCTCTCCATGCCAGTATGATGTGACTGAGAAGCCTGTCCCCAAATTACCTTGCAAGTATGAAGGTGTTTTTGAACTCCTGCATGTTTGCCATTCTACATTACGCACTGTAAATGTGAGATGGCTTTTTCTCTACTTTAAATCTAGCTTCCTCCTTAATCCCGGCTAGTTTAAGGATAGCAGTATAGCTTAGTTCTTCACCATCCAAATCCGCATCTCAGATTTTCTTTCCTAATAATCTTTAACATTCTCCAACATGTATCTCCGTTTCTGTTGTTACAGCCATTTTATATTCCGTTCAACCACGCAACGCCATATCTTCATTCCTGTAAGTCCCTATTTATTCAAGAGAGTTAAAATATACGTATAGGATATACTTTTGCCGTTTTTTCCCCTGAATGTCTCACAATGTGTGATGCTGCTGCATTATGAGAGGCCACCATGCTGATTGGATATGTGAGGCAGACCGGCAGCTGTTGCATGCTGACAGAAGCGTGAGAGTGCTAAGCCATTTATTGGGTGTCATTAGGTTGGATGTTAGGGCTTTGTTTTGTTTCAACAGGGTTTCATATCAAGGAAGACATGTGGTATGTCAAAGGTTAAGCAGCAAAGCTTTTTTCATGAATATTATAATAATTAGAGCTCAGTATACAGCTATGTTTTTTAATGTTGAGTCTGTTTGACATAATACAGTAGTGTCTCAGATTTCAATAGATGCATGTGAATGTGCTCAAATTTGAAATTGTTTTTTTTTTAATTTGCATAATTGTTGAAACTGAAATAGTTAGGTCATAATCCTAATCAAGGCCTACCAAATAAAATGTAATATTACCAGTAGTGACACCTAGGCGAGATTTTGAATGGGAGGGATAAAACTAATTTTCAGTACCTCTGCATTACAATGATATAATCATTAGGGTTGAGAACCATCATATACATATTGGCATGAAACTATACCTTATGGCCAAAAGTTTGTAGACACCTCACCATCACACCCATATTGACTTTTTCAACATCCTATTCCAGATTCCCCATTAACCTCCAATCTACTGGGATGGCTTACCAATAGATTTTTTAGCATAGCTGTGAGAATTTGTGCTCATTCACCCACAAGAGAATTAGTGAGGTCAGACACTCTCATTCAGTGCTCCAGTTCCTCCCAAAGGTGTTCCGTGGGTTTAAGATCAGGAATCTGGCTGTGTAATATATCATGCATGCACATAGGAACACACAGAGAAACGCAAAGTTTTTTTAAGTCATTAAAATGGACAGATAGGTAGCACCATTTGTGCTTCCTAATTGTTTTAAGTCAAGTCTTTCAAGTCTATAATCAAGCTGTCTTTCCGAATAGCAAGCAAGGTAAACAGAAAAGCTGCGCTTGCTGTCAGCCTGCTTTTTTTTTGTTCAAACAAAGAACACCAAACGTACAGTTCTGTCATTCTGATGTGATATGAATATCACAGCATGGCAGGTTCAAACATTTTTAGCACCAGTGCACACAAAATCTTGAAGCCATTTCACCATTGTAATCACTTGACACACTGCTATGCTGTGTGAATCTATAGTCTGGGCTATAAAGTATTCAGCCCCATGCTTTAATTCATATATGTTTTAAAGACCATTGGTGGTGCTGTGGATTTGGTTCCAACCAATGTAAAAAAATAAAACACCATCCATCCATCCATCCATCCATCCATCCTGGGGGATGGGGGCTTAGCCACTCTAGCTAATTTACACCAGCTGGCCAAATTGGTTCAAACTGGACCTTATTTTTCCAAGTGAAAGTGAAGGTGGAGCTTTTTTCCCTGAGATTTCATAGGAGCACATTGTACAAGGCAGGTATTGTTATTGCAAGTTTTTTTCCCACAGTATCCAGCTCTGACTCAACAGCATTTCAGCCTTGTTTAACTTCAGACTTTTCACCAGCACAAATCAGCCTTTCAGCTTGAATCCTGGATTCACTGAAAGACCTGCTTTCTTCAGCAGTGAAGTCCAGCTGTGACATTGATACCACAAAAATAACTTACTGGAAGCTTCCTGTGCTGTGTGCAAACAGAGGGTGCAGGGCGACACTCCTCATGGTCACACTGCCTCTCTTTAATGAAATGAAAGGTCAGTGGCTCAGCAGACATTTATCCTATGAAGCAACTATCTGCAGCGGGCCAGCAGAATGCAGGGCAGCATAAGGCCAATGCCGCAGAGAGCAATTCGGTGCACTGCTCATTAGGATGGCAGGCAGTGTACCTTTTAAAAAGCCCTTGGGAAATACAGCTGCATTAACACCTCGGACACACTTCAGCTCTCCACACGCCACAGCTCAGGCTGGGCGGATCAGGTTGAGGCTGCTGGTGGAGTTGAGTGGCACTTAATGATAGTAGGCAGCTTTTTTAGAGCCAAGTAATGTGGGTCAGGGCTGTGGGAACTGGCTGTGAGACCCTTCGTCTCAGCTTTGGAAACAAAAGTATCCTAGGTGAATTGTAATAGAGCTGCTGATTTGGCACTTGGTGTTTGGTCACAGCTGCCCATTGTTCAAATATTACTAGGAATTTTCAGGAGCAGTAACAGATTTTCCCTCACACTAACTATTATTGTTTTTCATTATATAAAATTTATAGAAAGAGGGACCAGCTCCTGGCCATTACACCTTGAATCCTATTCCAGCTAATGCCATTACCTCCTGCTTCAGATCTACGGTACCACGCCTTTACAGCGTACGCTCTGTAAGTAACCCTACACCAGAAGTTTTATTGATTTATTTATTATTTTTACCCAATTTTGTCATATTTGGTCATTTTCCAGTGTCCACCCACTATCTCGCTCTCCTCTATCACGCAACAGGAAGGGTGAGGGCTAGCATGTGCTTTCTCTAAGACACATGGGGCCAGCCACTGCATCTTTTTTTAACTGCTGTTCATGCTGTCAAATGGCAGCTGAAATATTCTGCCATGTTCCATATACAAGAACTCACAGACTCCAACAATTGACTAGTGTTGCTCTGAGTGACTGGGGACTGAGTAACGGCATTCCTCCAGTGCACGACTAATTTACTCTGTTGGACCACGGGTGGCTGTGGCACCATCAGGACTTGAACTTGCAATCTTGTGATTACAGGGCAAATGTTATTTTCCTCCGATGCCATCAGAATGATACATTTATGCTAATAGCTATGTCATCGTTTTTCCTCAAAAATAACTCTTAAGTATTTGTTAGACTAGTCATTGTAAATTACCCTACAATTAAACATTTATATTTACTTCTATAAAGCTATCATGCAACTTGCTAGTCCTAATGTTCACTTTCTTTTCTTTGGCCTTCTACAGAGGACTCCTGGACCAGGCACATATGAGACCTCTCAGCAGATCAGTCCTTCCTTTGCCACCAAGGACAACATGGGCCTTAACCTTTTCTACCGTAATGTATTTTAATCCTGCAAACTCACGTGTCTATCAAAAATGTATTCACGTGTGATGTGTAATTGATGCGCATGTTTATATTCTATTGACATTAAAGAACCAGACACTCACTGTTCCTTATTTGCCTGTTCCCCTCACATATTTTACATTACACAAAAAATTAAAATGAAAGAAATCTTAGGCAAACTATTTGCTTCATTCATTCAGTGGATCATTATACCAGTAACCAGCAGTGTAGTACTTTGCTTGCATAAGGGAAAAACTGTAGCTCATTATCTACCTTAGCCTTTCTCTCTGCTCCATGTCCAGCTGCTATGCCTCAAAGCTATCTCGGTTATGCAGCGCGCTGAATGGAGGCTGGCTATCCCTATAATACCCAAGCTTTTGTGATGACTCTCATGCTCATGTAGCTCGTTTATTGGGAACAAAGAGGTCACTGTCACACAATAAAACAGCTGTTTCCAGCACTTGTCATCACACACAATGCCAAACTCAGCCATAGAATGAAATGTGTGTGAGAGGTCCCAAACCATTTCACTACTACAGGTCACACCCTGAGTGTGTGAATACAGAATATTTATGATGTTGGATAACTTTTTAAATCTAGTTCTTATTTTTTCCTGGTGGAAAAATGAAGCACATTTTCTTACCTATTTTCTAAACGTATACACCCATTAGGAGTGGGTTTAGTTGTCACAAATCACTTTTGCCTATTTTTACACTCCATATGTCTCCTGAGCACGGTGTTTCAAATGCAATGTCTTCTGGCAAAATCCAACATCCCTACACCTGCAAGACACAAATGTGTCACTGATGCATTGTTAAAATGGCTGTCATTTTCATTCTTATGCTTCCTAAATTTAGAGTGTGTGGCAGTGAAACTCTACTCCTTGTTTACGGGCCATCTCAATAGCTTGTGGTAGCTTGCAGGTTATTTTGACTGGGGTCAAATTCGGAGCATCTATAGAGCAAAACAATAGCAGTGTGTGGTCTCAGTTCATTTGACTCCACCATTGACAGGTGTGTTAGTATTACAGCAGAGACCTGTTAAGTGACTCGTGCAACTTTGAAGAGACAGAGCGCTCAATGGACCTCATTGGAGAGTGTTCCTATTGTTTGCGTTTGTGAAACACGAGGCGGTTGTGGACAATTAGCTTGCTTCTCTCTGCTCTGACGAGGGACCTGGAGCATATAAACGATCTAATATTAAGGCATGGTTGACATTCTCTAAAGATTATAGAACGGCTGTTGAAGACAGCACCAGATTATGAAAAGATTTGATTGGTAAGACTTCATTATACTATCGTTTAGATAATACTCAGGTAATGGCAAGTGTCAGGTAATGGCAAGAGAGTCAAGTTTCACTTGATAACCGAGTCAAGTTTCTTTCAGCTTCTTTCTGTATACTAAATGAATCCAGTATTAGCACACATGGCTATCTTTCCTCCTACACCATAGCACTGTTTATCCTCATCAAAAAACAAACTCATCAGTTAAGCAGTGGTTGGTGTCAGATATGCAACCCAGTCTGGACACCTGACCTGCTCCACTGCAGCATGAGGAACCAGGAGCCACCCTGCTGTCTGGTGGTAACCAGAGGAGCAAACTGTACACACACACACACACACAGACACACATACACAAACGAGGGCTGGGAAACCTGGCATATTAAGTAGCTATAGCATGTCTAGGAGAGCATGTATGTGTGCTCACAAAGACATAAATTTGCTGTAAACATTTGTAAATTACTAAAGAATATATGGTAGGAGGTTTTTGTGGAAAAAGAGTAGACATTCAGTGAACTACAATAAGTAATAAAAACATAATTCTTTAGATGCCCAACACTGTGTGGGATTTGAGATTTTAAATGATTGTGTGGGCTTTGTGTTATTAAGCAAATTAAGTAAGAAACATGCTGTTTCTATCATCAAAAAGATTTCAGGTGCAAAACCCTCCCATCTCTCCTTCCCAATCATCCATGTTGTCTTTCTCTCTGATCGTTCTCTCTGGGTGGAAGCTGTGTGACGTGGGAAAAGCAGGGCGATGTTGCTGTGATCTGCCAGCCTGGCCTGCCTAATTATTCAGACAGTGAAGGCGATGAATGGTGCTGCCTAGCACTCTTCATCAGCTGATGTCAAAGTGGCAGGCCATGCAATTCATTTATCTGTCTCCTTTTACCAGTTGCTGTCACGACCTCCCCATGCGGTCCAATACATCACCCACTATTACCACGGCTGTTTGGCCCATTCATCTCCCCTAACTAAGTAATGTGCACACTCAAAGAGGCAAGAGAGGGAGAGAGAGGCAAAGAAAGTGAAAGAAAGGAGAATGAGTTTTATATTGTTAGTTTAATGAGTTTAATATTGGCTCATGTGATTTGAAAGTCTTTTAGGTTTCATTTTATTCAAATTTAAAGAACGTCCCAACTTTTCTGGAATTCGGGTTGTAAATGTAAGCGAGAGAGAGAGAGAGAGAGAGACAGACAGAGAGGCTAGCCTGAAGTGAACAGCATGGAAAGGTGCACTGTAAGAAAATATACTGTTCCTTCTAACCAGGGATGAAAATCCCAACTGAAAATCTGGGCGCATATAACAAACACTACATGACAAACCTATTGCCCTTCAGGCCCTTTGCTTTACACATCATGTTCGGTGTTTGAGAGGACAGATACCATTCTGCTTTAAGTAACCCACTTACAGTTCTTACATAACAGAATTTCTTCATCTGCCACACATTTCTCTTTCTCGTTAACGACCTGAGCCTCTGCATCAAAGAGGAAGCGCGCTTTATTTTATTTTTATTTTTTTCCCAAAAGCCCTCAGTGCTGGAAGACCCATACACTTGAAACTCTCCCAGTCTCCCCAGTAACTCGAATAAGGGGCTGGCTGCTAGGCAACCACAGCAGCCTTGCAGAAAGTAAATGGGGATTACAGTTTTACAGCAGCACTGGAAATATTACACAAGACAGCACCAAGCTGCAGCACTTGAATTACAGGACTGTGTACACTGTAAGGGAAGAAATTACAAACACACACAGTGGTCGTAGAATCACACTTTATAGAAATGATTAACATTTACATATCTGAAATACAGTAAAGTGACCTAGTGATTGTCATATATGTCTGCGAAATGGACACTATTTATCATGCTGTGTATGCTGTATGATACAGTACAGTTGTACAGTGCAGTTATACACTAATCAGCCATAATGTTAAATCCACCTGCTTAATATTGTGTACGTCCTTGTGCCACCAAAACAGCTCTGACCCGTAGAGCCGTGGACTCCACAAGACCTCTGACAGTGTGCTGTGGTATCTGGCACCGAGACATTAGCAGCAGATCCTTTAAGGCTTATAAGTTGCGAGGTGGGGCTTCCATGGATCGGACTTGTTTGTCCAGCATATCTCAGAGATGCGCAATCAGATTGAGCTCTGGGGAATTCGGAGGCCAAGTCAACACTTTGTACTTATTGTCATGTTCTTCAAACCATTCCTGAAACCATTATCCCGCTGAAAGGGGCCACTGACATTAAGGAATACTGTTGTCATGAAGAGGTGTACTTGTACACATTACAACAATGTTTAGGTAGGTGGTATGTGTCAAAGTAACAGCCACATGAATGCCAGGACCTAAGGTTTCCCAGCAGAACGTTGCACAGAGCATCACACAGCCTCATCCAGCTTGCCTTCTTCCCAGAGTCCATCCTGGTGCAATCTCTTCCCCAGGTAAGTGACACACATGAACTCAACAGTCAAAATGATGTAAAAGACCAGGCCTCCTTCTTCCATTGCTCCATGGTCCAGTTCTAATGTTTATGTGCTCATTGTAGGTGCTTTCAGAGGTGGACAGTGGTCGTCATGGGCTCTCTGACCAGTGTGCAGCTATGCAGCCCCATATGCATCAAGCTATGTGCACTGTGTGTACTGACACCCCACAAGACCTGATGTTCTGGAGATCTCCGCTCTGCTCGGCTCTGCCCCAGGTGTCTAGCCATCGCAATTCAGCCCTTGTCAAAGTCGCTCATATCCTTATGCTTGCCCATTTCTCCTGATTCCAAAAAATCAACTTTGAGGACTGACTGTTCACTTACTGCCTAATGTATCCCACTCCTTGACAGGTGATACTGCAACAAGATTATTAATGTTATTCACTTCACCTGTCCGTGGTTTAATTGTTGTGGCTGGTCAGTATACATCTTCTTTGGTATGGCAGCTTTATGTCTGTTGGTTTATATCCATTTTTTAATTTAAAATGTGCGTTGACATGAGAAAATATGTTTATTTTATAATGCGCATTTGTTTTAGGTGTGATTACAATTTCATGTGCAACTTCTAATTAACATGGTCAAAATACTAAACCCATAACCTGTTTACAGTACTTAGGATCAGCACTTTTGAAAGTGTTTCCTTTATAATAAATTTAGATAAATTTCAAAAATACCACAAAACTAGAGACTGGATATATAACATGAAATGTATGTGGGAGTGTATATGTGAGAGACTTGCTGAGGATCTGCTCTCACAGCTCTCGGGGGATGATGGTGAAAGGCCTGATGGGACAGCTGGACTCCAGCTCCAGGGCGGTGAGGAAGCAGTCAGGGGCCTGAGTGCTGCCACGGCTCTGCAGCGCCTCCCCTAGGCCACTCCACGCTTCATGGGCCAGACTATGGGTCTGAACAGCATCCCGTAACACCTTCTCTCCTAAACCCACCCGGCCTATACGCACCAACAACTTCCCCTGCACACAGAGGAGAGACAGGTATTTGAATCATTTTTTTTTTTTTTGTGTGTGTGTGTGTGTGTGTGTGTGTGTGTGTGTGTATGTGTGCATGCAGAGCTGTGGTTAAATCAGCATGACCTGTCTATTTGATTCTTTAATCATACATTAAGACACAACCAGATAGGCTAAATGCAACACACACTCATTTACACCTACTAAAACATGCTGTGCAGTTATTCATCCAGATTTACTTGAATTGAAATGTAGATGCGATAACCTCAGACCTGTTTGTTCTCTTATCTACATTTCTCACACTTTCCCATTCTCTCTACTCCACCATGGCACTGTGAATATATTTGTGTGGGTATCTCACTGTATATGATACTGAGTACTACTGATAAAGAATGGTGTATTCTATACATGCTGTGCGTCCCTTATGACTCATACTGGATCCAGGCTCTACCAATTACCCCTTGCTGTAGAGCCAAATGTCCAGGTGGTGGAGTCACGCAAAAATAAGTCAAATAAACCTAAGTCAAAGCGAAAATTCAACGGGTGGGAATAAGGCTGGAAATGTGTTGTTTTTCTGTGTCGTAGCACATGAGTTAGGGGTTATAGGAGGTGTTGGATCAGGTCCAGCTTCACCCCCAGGCCTTTTGGTTCTGCAGCGAGGACTATCTTGGCTATAATGCAGTACCCGGTAAGTGGGAGACTGCAGAATCAGGTCATCTGCACAGTGCAAGAAATTGTTTTTTGAGTCACGTAGTGATGTTCCAGACAGGACTACTAAACAGGAATGCTTGTTGCTGTAAATGCTGAATAACTAAAGCTGCACCTGCACTACTGTGAAAATAAATGTATGCATTGGCCTTTTTGTCTTTCGTCGCTCTGTCTCTTCCCATATACTCTGAAGGAGACAGCAGACTTGACATTTGAAGAAAGAATATATTATAATAACTAGAGAAAGAACATGAGCATGGCTGTGTAAGTGTAGCTGTATGAACATGCTGAATGTGTGTGTGTTTGGATTTGAGTGCATAAATAAGTGTATGAGTTTATGTTGTGTGTAACCTGCTTCCTTCACTCTTCCAGACTCATCTACCCACTGCAATCTACCCACATTTACACTGTCCCCCATGTCACACACACAAGCACACACACACACACACACACACACCTACACACATGCTAACGCATGCACTGTAATATGCACAATGATGCCAAGAGATAGAGGGATAACAGGAGACACACACGCAGAAAACCACAGAGCTCTGCTATTTCTCAGTGGCAACAGATGGCTCCTGATTATGCGGGCACTTCAAAAGCTGAGAGCAGAAGAGAGTAACTCCTGGTAGAGAGAGAGAGAGAGAGAGAGAGAGCGAGAGAAAGACAGAGGGAGGAGAAGATGAAAAGCAAGGCACTCACTTACTCATTAGAAGGGAGTACAGGACTATTTTCAGTTTCATGAAATGGGCTCCTGCAGTTTACTATACACAGTCCCACCCCTATAAACCAGTACGACCTGGTATGACAAGGCCTGTTGACACAACAGAGAATGATGACAGGCTTGGTGTTGCCCTGAATTGTTCTAAGAGCTAATGTTCTCTGAACAGGGCTGTAGATAAGAAGTGCATTAGTGAGCAATGTCCCGTCTTGTCATGTTTTAATGCCTCTTCAAAATATTCTTACAAGTAATAGAGCAACAAATGTATTTGTAGACATGTCTTGTATTTCCGATATGGAAGGCGGACATCTTATACATCAACTTCAGCACATGTTCATAAACCTGAAATATTATAATCAGTTGCTAGAAGATCCCATATGAGCTCAGATTTAATAGTTTTTAGTAGTATTTTTGTACTGTGGTTGTTCTAAAATCAATCAGTGGCTTCACTGGTGATATGCTTGTTTGGTATATTTGCATAAGGAAATTCATGCGCGCTTGTTCCAAGAGAGTAGCGCTTTTTGTTTCCCTTTATAAAGTGTCATATTTAGGCATTTAAAAATGGTCTGTTTAGTATATGATTGATTACTTAATAAAACAAGCCCGGAATCATGTTAAGCCCTCATATTATGCATGAAAACCCCTCTATTATGCATGCCTATGCTCTGTCTTGAAGCCGCTCTGGCACTGACAACATAGACAGAGAATGAAGAGGAGTGACGTAAGACAGGGAGCTTTCAGCTAGGGTAGTGTGTTGGTGTTTATCGGGTCATTGGCACATGGTGAGGATGAATGACGAGATTGCGCAGCTTGCATCTGAATGTGCTAATCCTGCTGTATGCTGACCTGATCCTTGCATGGCACAGCTGCCATTACCTAAGCCATGTTCACCAGCTATTACAGAGCAGCACAGGGAACACACACACACACACACACACACACACACAAGAACATATGTAGACATCCACACAAATAAATGTGAATATAATAGAACACACACTAATCGACACACATACACTTCTCAGTCCTGCTATCTCTCTCTCATTAGCAGACCTCTTGGTGGTGAAATACAATCCCCCAGTTGCTAGGCAATCCCATAACGGCCTGAGAAGGAGTGAAGTGTTATAAATAATGTATTTGAATTATCTAATCAGCTCACTGCCGACCCCATCCAGAGTGAGAGAGCGTGAAGGAGAGACTGTGCCTGTGTGAGATGGTGTGTGTGTGTGTGTGTGTGTGTGTGTGTGTGCAGTGAGCAGGACGACGGAGACACCGAGACACAGTGCTGAGTCACACTAAGGTGCAGTGAGGCAGCATGGCTGATCTGATGTGGTTAAACTCATATGATATGATGGTGGAGAGTTTCACTCAGTTTAGATCGATCAGCTGTACAAAGAAATGAGTCACACACATGCACCTACAATCCATATAGGTATGTAAAAGAATGTTTGAAAAGGCCCTAAAGCATGGTTTCTGTAGTGAAATGAAACCCCATGGACCGTGTGAATCAGTACTACAAAATAGGATTAAAAAAAAAAATTCGATAACAGAGAAAATAAAAGCTTTACAGCTTGGTTTGCTTCTGATTCATGTCAAGTGCTTGCAAATGCCTTTATCGTTAAATTCCTCTTGCTATAGACCACTGAGAATGGACAGCAGGCGTTCTAACTGACTATCGATTCAGTTTTTGAGTCAAGATCTGTTTTAACATCACTGTAAATCTGCCTGCAAAGAAATCAGGATCTGCACAAAAATTTCCATGGATTTGACTAGGTTGGAAATCTGTCTCCAGTCAGTCCAAACAACAACATTTGAAAGTACTTAGCTGTGAAATGCTTTACTGTAGCGCTTCTGCATGTTTGCCCTTCAGACATTTTCCTCTAACTAGCACAGCCATTAGCAAGGAGGGAGGAAAAGTCGACAGCATTCTGCCGACTCAGAGACGTGTTGAATCATTCTGGAAGTATTTGTAGTTGGGTACTTGTAAAGGCCAAGTCATATTTGAACAGTACTCCCACTCCAAAAAGCAGGAGGCTTATGCTCAAATGCAGTGAATTTCACTATTTGTTAGAACTCGCTGAGCTGAAGAGGCAATACAGCTGCTTCCTTCGCTATTATGAGCCCAGCACTGCTGTTGATTCGTAATGAAGACACATTGCACATGATGTTCGGCAGAGCAAGTTGGCAGTGATTCAGGTTTTTATTACTTCTGGGGATTGACAGAGTATGCCTGAAATCCAGAAATAGCAGGGAAATGTGCTCTGATTGGCCAAATATAGGGAGAAAATGGCCTGGCTTCGGCAGCGCTTACTCCAGCACTGACTAATGAAGACCTTGACATTATGGAGTCACAATGAGTGGAGGCAGCGCTAATGTTAGCTCACCTACTCCATGTGGGCTGCAACTGCAGCCTCCACACGCTACAGCAAGTGTAGTATGTTCACAACGCTTGAATTCTCAGTTCCCGTTTCATACTGTGATGCTCTCAGTGATACTATGAAACCAGAAGTGATTTACGTCATAAGCAGAGTGAGCAGGATGTATATTACTATGGTAGTTACATGAATCAGTTATTTTTGAGTATCTCATCTAAAATTTTCAAATTAGATCATGGGAACGGTAAAAAGACTGTAAAAAGCCATTTTTTCACAATTGACAATATGATCACAGCGGATCAGATACTGAATTTTCTCTGAAATTCATTTTATGGGTTTGCTATAAACCATAGCAACTTTTTATTATCAGGAGAATACCCCTTAAATTTATCAGATCATTAAAAGTACAAATATTTATTTACACCGTAGATAGCATCACAGATGTGTCAAATGACAACACCAGTGGTGTTAAGCGTGTCACAAACTCTCATATTTCATTAAGAAACATAAATCTGTTGTGGTGTGAATATTTCCTCAGATTCATAGAAGCATGCAATGGAGCGCGACAGAGCAATACGAGCATAGTGTGGGAATCTTGCACATGTGGAGTTGGGACATATGTCCATGTGTGTGCTGATGATATGAGTGTGCAAACACATGGCATGACTGCCTGTGATATTAGACCTTGATATGTCAGAGATAACATGCCATTAAGTGTCCCATTACACAAAAACAAGGCCTAGGGCAAAAACACAACAATGTGAAGCAGAGTGGTTTGTTATTTCCTGATATCAGAACACTTAGTCAGCCACTATGTCATTTACTCCATGGCTACTTACCAATGATTTGTGTATCTTGTTACACACAATTAAATGATATGAAACAGCAAACAGAGCATCAGTCTGAATTGTGCAGCATATCCTCCCATTCCTTCCAAGTTTTTGGAATAAATTAAAACATATTTTAAAACCCATGACATTTGCTTTACTACTGTGATGTTATTTACCACTGTGATAGCAAGACAATGGTGCAGTATAACATAGTATATACCTAGCCTAAACTGTTGTTTATAATGGTTGTCAAGGTTACACAGTAGGAGATGCACTGATTCAAGGCTGTGAAAACTGGGACTGGATCTACCTTATAGGTATCTCAGTGTAAGGAATTAATGTACACATGTGAACCAGAACAGAAACAGAAGAAAGTATTTTGGTGATGGTATAATGTGCTGTATGTGTTGTATCTTTGTTTATATATGTGTGTGTGTGTGTGTGTGTGTGTGTGAGAGAGAGAGTGAGTGAGAGAGAGTGAGTTTCTCACTAGTTGGATTAGTATATGGTGACCCGTGGGGTTGATAGCCAGGGCTTCATCGTATAGACTCTTAGCCTCACTATCGTTGCCTCTGCACTCGGCGAGTCTGCCCCTCAGCAGCAGCACCGAGTGTGAGGTGGGGAAGAGTGCTCCTGCCTCCTGCACACAGAACTGAGCCTCCTTCAGCCGTCCGTCAGCCATGAACAGCTCCCCTACCCCGCACACACACACACACACACACACACACACACACACAATGTAACTTGTATATAATGAATATAAACTGTAACAAATGATCTGGAAACACTTTATTTAGCTAGTTCAGTATATACTCCGCAAGTCTATAAACTGTCAGGAAGAATATCAACTGATTCTCAACAACATATAAAATGATGTTTACCTTTAAACATGTCATAAAGTGTGTCAATACTGTCAACATGAACTGAATTTGAAATTGGGATAGGACTAGGAACGACTTTATAAGCCTATAAGGAACATGCTGATAAGCCTATTGTGTCTATAGAGTGTCTATAGATGTTCATAAGAAGTGTCCATAGATTATCTACTTAACATCAGCAAACATTAACAGGTTGGTTGATGCCAGGCAGCTGACAGGTTGTTGACAGTATATAGATGGGTTGTTGACTAGTTCTAGAGTGCCTACATAAAATATGAGAGTATCTAAATAAAGTGTTACAGTCAATTTTAAACCTTCTGTTGGAAGTTCTTTCTCTCTACTAACGGCATATTTGTGAAGTACAAATACATTTTCTATAAAGTGTTCTCTTTCTTCTCCCTTTCAAGTAAAAGATCACCTATAACCATATGTTATGAAGACACTGTGTAGGTTTCCTTCAAATAAAATGTTCTCTTCAAATAAAATATGAAGGTTCCCTTCATAAAATAAAATAAATGACCTACACGGTTCTCGTAGGTCATAAACAACTACTTCAATTATGGAGAGTAATTTACATAACGTTTACTTGATGTTTGCTTAAATCTTTTATATATGGACATTTTAAAATGGGATACTAGTCACATAGCCAATGTAGATATACACATACAAAATAATGTAGGGTATTCATTGCTATCTCTATATAAGACCATGAGCAAGAGTTACCCAAGACATCTGCACTCTCCCTCAGAGTGGGTGTGACTTTGTGCTTCTTTAAGTATAAGGGGAGATATAATAACAGAACTTACAAATATCCCATTTCCTTAAAATAAAACTATTTCCTATTCCATACAACACAATTTTGGAATAAATGAAGATCGATCTACATCACTGCATGTTTTTCCAGGGTTAGTCAACTAGTTCAAGATAAAACATCTTCTGAGGCTAGGAAAAATGCAGATGTAATTGCCTGCATGTTCCAGCTGTGAGTGATCAGTAATGATGTGCTTTCATTTCTCTAAACGAAATACTCTTGTCTAGATGAATTGAGCAATGCCTTTAATGCAGCTCCTGTATTACATAATCCTGGCACTAACTCTAATCTGTCACTCACTGACCTCTATTTGGAATTTTCTGCTTTTGCCAAAAAAAAAAAAAAAAAAAAAGAAAAGAAAAAAGTGGCCCATTACAAGCAGGAAATGAGTCCATGCCAGAGGAATGTTGGGAATGGAAACGAGAGGGCATAGACACTGTGAGCTGAAGCCCTGGGAACATGCACATCATACACAGCTGAATACCACTAAAACTACGTATGGATCATGTCCAGGGTACACAGAGCTATATGTTCTTCACTAATGGTTGTTCACAATCAAATGAAAAACTTGACAGAATTATCGGCAGTTATTATTTGGATGATTCAATTAATCAATAAAGAATTATAAAACTTGAAAGCACTCCTGACATTAGTATAATTTAATCTAGTGATTAAACTGTTGTCTATCATGAACAGCCTGACTGACTTCTCAAGTTTCTAGTGTTAACTGACACATGACTGATTGTCAGGCAGCAGTCATGAGTTCTTTACCTGCTTGCAGCCAGATGCGCTCCAGTGTGGTCCAAATGTGGGTAGGGCCATGTCTCTGGGTGGAGCTGATTGCGGACACTTCCGACATGACCTGCTCCAGCCGAGACACAGCCAGGGATGGAGCATTCTGAGAACCTAATACAAGACAATCTCACACACACACACACACACACACACACACACACACACACACACACACACACAAATACAGTGCTAGATAAGATCATGTTCAGTAGGCACATACACATATAGGCCAGTAGATGCTGATTCACCCACACACACTTAAACACAACACAATAGAACAGACCGGTTTCTGTCTCCTGGAAGTCTGGTAGTGTTAGATGTAGGCCGCTGGGCTTTCTGCTTAATGGGCCTGGCTCAGGAGGAGGAATACTGCTGCTGTCATCAGTCTCACTGAAACAACAAGTTCTGCTTCATACCACTGCAGCTTTACACTGAGCAACCACAAAACAATTACCAAAACACGTATACACATTCACCTTGACCGGGCAAAATCATAGCGATTCTGCCACAAGTGTAGCATTTCCTCGCATGTCTGCAGAGCTACAGCTGGACCAAACAAAGCCTCCTCCAGTTTCACTTTAGTAAAGAGCAGGCTGCAACAGAAAGACAGGCAGACACACGCACACAAACATCATTTTAATAAAGTAAATCGATGACAAGGCAACTGGACACACAAGACCAGTGAGTCATGTCAGTGTAAAAACACTGAACAGTGAAATGTTTAAGGGCATGAGCTCTTCAGTTGTGCTAATACGATGAGTACATGTGTGGGTGCTGTTGCTGCTGCTGCCTGTAGTGTGTAAAACCCTCTACAAGGCTTCTGCTGACAGCAACACTTCGGTAGCAAAGGACCATACACCCACTAAAGTATGCCTCCCTAGCAGCTGATCAGTGGGTGGACGGGACCATATATGGAGAGGGGTGTGTGTGTATTCAGAGCATCGGCTAACACAGGCATAGCATGTGCAGTAGAAGAACAGTCTTAAAAACATAGATAGATAGATAGATAGATAGATAGATAGATAGATAGATAGATAGATAGATAGATAGATAGATAGATAGATAGACAGACAGACAGACAGACAGACAGAGACATATGGGACAAAAGTATTATTTGGGAAGGAAAACAAATTGCCATTTAAAATGAGCAGATGTTCAAAGCATCATGAATGCATCATGCTATGTCTACAGGTGTTAAAGTGCCTTGTCACAGAAAATCCATAGTTCTGATTAAATAAATTCTTCTCACAGTTTTTGCACATGCACAGTTAATAGACTTAGGCCCATAGTCATATACAGGATCAGAGAGTCCAAAACAAAAATGTATTAAAATCTAATTACATGCAGACGGCACAGTACAGGTAGGGTGGGGTTCAGTTTCTTGTCGATAGAAAGTAAAAGTGATCCTGCAAAACAAAACCTGATCTGCCAATCATGGTGTACTTGGTTGAGCTCGGTGTCATAGAAGCCATGTGATATGAGCTATATGATATGAGAGGGGACGGCTGTGGCCTGGACTCACACACAACAAGCAAACACAGCCCTGTTCACGCTTCAGATTACCAAGAACTGAGAGGACTACCACGGGGTAAAGCAAAGAAAGATAAATTGTATAATTTCTTTTTAAACCCACTGAGTCCTCATTCGGGTGTATATGTATTACTATAAATTAATGTTCTTCTATAGTTTCTATGTTTGAAAAAGCTAAATATTACCCTAGAGAACGCTAAATATTCAAGGAAAGAATCCTGTATATTCCTCTATACAACCCTAAATATTCCTCTATAGATTCCTAAATATTTCTCGATAGAGTCCTGAATATTCCTATATGGAGTTCTTAATATTCCTCTTCAGAGACTTGAATATTTCTCTTAAGAACCCTGAAAACTCCTTTATCCTCAGTATTCCTCTATAGATTCCTGACTATTCCTTTATAAACACGAGTGTCCTAAATATTCTTCTATACAGTCCTCAGTATTCCTCTGTAGTATCCTAAATATGCATTTATAGTATACCGAATATTCCTTTATACAGTCCTCAATATTCCTTAGTTGTTCAGAATACTTCTCTGTAGCTTCCTGATTCCTGAATATTACTTTACAGTAAGTCCTGAATAATCCTCTTTATAGTACGCAACATTCCTGTACACAGTCCTCAATATTCGTCTAGAGATTCCTTTATATTCCTATATATTGTTTTGAGTTTACATTAGGCCCACTTATTTCCTGCTTATGTCTACCTGTCACTCTTTGTCCCTCTACAACCCTAGAGAACAACAGTGACCCCACATGGCTAAAATGAGTAGTGCATGTGAACACCAGTGTTGAGGTTGAGGATATCACTAAGGATATAATTCACTCAGAGCTTTAGTGAAATTGTTTGCCACTCCTGACACTATGGTAACCACACTGACATACTCCACTGATGAATCACTGACTTCAATCAAAGCAACACCATGCTGCAGTTTCCACTCATAAAGGCACCCTATTGTTACAGAGTTAGTAATCGTTGTTCCATTGCTCTTCACCACCTGCAACCAGTGAGAAGGCACTACATCTGCCCCGAGAGAATAGTAAGTGTTTGGAAAGGAAGAAGTGACTCACACTGGCACAGGGGACACAGACTCTGGAGGGATTCAACCTAAGATCCTGCTGTCATTACTTTTGTTTTGGACAGCTCTATTTTGGGGGATTCCTTTATTTACTGCCCTCTTAAGAACAAACCTGATTATACCAGCCTGCCTTGTGTTGTCAGGTAGTTTATAATGATGAAAGTCCTTCATCATTCCTCTTTGTCACTTCTTGAAATCCCAAGTCTGGCAATCACCCTAGACTATAGTTTTGTTTATTATCATCCTCTCTGTAGCTAAACTAATCTTTAAAACAGCACCTATCTATCCAACTCAACAGTAGAGGGGCAGAGATTGCACAATTGACCTTATTAAATATGGACCTGGATTTCCTCTGTGAAGCCAGTGACACACATACACACACTTCCTGGATAAAGACATTCTAACACCAAACAGGCCACCTCTCTACACAGAGTAGTATACAAGTCCTTGGGTTACGCAAGGACAAATAAGAAAAACGTGTTTGCTGGCAGTTCATTATGTGGTTGTAGAACAACATTTTATTCAACATCTTATTTTTTGGAAATGGCAGTGCTAGAGCCCAACAGCACACACCAAATAGTTAGTCATCCAATAAAACCAGTTTTGCTGCTCTAGTTGTTTTGTTGTAAATAACAGAAAGTCTTAGATAGTATGCATGCTCTGTAAGCAAGTAGAATGTTATTCTAAGCTCTGTGTTCAGCAACCAAAAGGTAATGGCTCCCAGAATGAATATATTTACAACCTGTAGTCATTGTAAACCAAATGACTTATAGTCATTGTAGTTATTAGATGTATGCACTCTTAGCTAGAATTAACAAACATACTTGAAGTTGTCGGGGTACTGGCTGATGGCGAGTGTGAGTGTGTCAAGGGCATGCTGGTAGTGTTTCTGAGCACTAAGCAGAAGCACCAGCAGATGTAAGGAGTGTAGGTCATCGCTGCGTAGATTTAGAGCCAACTGCAGAGGCTCCATTGCTGCTGACACCTTTTAGGGAGAAAGAGAAACAGTGAATTTTAAATAATCTTTCTATAGCAGATGAACAAAACCACAGCTATATGTGGGTTGGAAATGTTACTTGATGCAACACTATTATACATATTGATGTATTGTTGGAGAGTGGCCGTTCTAACTGTATTATGGCTGGCCACACAGCCCCAAAGTGCAGCCACAATAATCATGATTACATCATTTTGACTGTGCACCTGTTTGAAGCAATGTGGATCTGTCAAGCATAAATGATCACAATCAGCTACCACACAGTAAAACTGGGGCCACAGAGTAGACAAGAGAGCTGAGTGGGAAATAATAAAAATAAAGTGATTTATATTAAGAAGATCAGCTTGCTATAATGCCACCAGACTGTATTGTAGCACATCTTGATTGCTCACTATAAAAACTTGTTTTCTTAATTTGTTTTATTGCAGTTTACATGACTGACCATATGACACTGATAAGCCATCTTCACACTGCATTTCCATAAAAACATGATGTAGTACGACAGCAGTGGTGCAGCTGTTAGCACTGTCACTTCAGAGCAAGAAGGTTCTGGGTTTGAACCTGGCAGCCGACTGGGGCCTTTCTGTGTGGACTTTGTGTGGGTTTCCAGTTTCCTCCCACAGTCCAAGGACATGTAGATTAGATCAATTGGCTACTCGTAATTGCCAATAGGTGTGAATGGCTATCTGATTTTCTTTGTTAGCCCTGTGATAGATTGGAGACATGCTCAGGGTGTACCCTGCCTCTTGCCCGATGTCAGCTGGAATTGACTCCAGCTTCCCCCACAACCCTGACAGATAAGCGGTATAGATAAAGGATGGATAGATGACACGGAACGTCGTTACTGTGCAAAATGTTGAAAATATCATATTATAAAAGGTTGGTTGTAGTAAAGAGCAGGAAAATGCCCCTGGACAGAATGTCTGCTTCACCTGTCGCACTAAGGCCAACTGGAGAGAGAGGTAGAGGGCAATCTGAGGGTCCTGGGGGTCCACTGCATGAGCACTGAGAACAATTGGAAACACACGCACACACAGTGACACATCTTTGATGAGTGAAAACAAAAAGGAAAAGTAAGATCACTCTTACTTATTAAACGTACGTTTGCAAAGCATGTAGAGCTCTTCGGTTGAACTCATCTCGGTCGCGTTTCAGCATCACTGCAACACAAGTGGCATCAAGTCAGACATAACATTACAGTTAAGGAAAATAGGAGCACATAGAGTCAGAAGAATAAGTAAGGACTATAGATTTGCGTGAGTGTAGATCACCGTAGTGAAAACACACAGATTTACCATCTGAAGCTTGAAGACTATAGCACAGTCCTATGGTCAGGTGTGCTTTAGCAAGAGACTCCTCAGCTCCTTCACCCAAAGCAATCACACCTTTTGCAAGCGCTTCAGCTTCATCTAGCTATAAAGCACACAGATATACACGTCTTTATTATTCATTGACGTCAACATTTCAAAATGATGCAGGTTTCAGCTACATATCAAAGAAGGCAGACTCACATTAAGGTACTAGACAAACCATGTCCAAAGTGCTGCCTTACTTCACTATCCTGGTGTGTTACCTTTGTGTCCTTAGTTGAATGTCTAATACATCAGTATACGGCAGAATTTTAGTTTTTGATCTGGGTGTAGCCTAGCCAAACTCATTAATTCATGCACATTGTCTAAAGTGGAGGTCTACTGCCACTGTTAATCTTCTTATGTTTTGTACTCTAGATATCTGCCCTGCTTTCTGCTCTGTCAGCAGATATAAACTAATCTCTTCTTTATTAAGCTTTCCATTGTGGATAGGAGACGGTGGTGAGCTTGTGATGGATACTTTACTAAAACCAGTCTAATTGCATGGTATCATTACATAGGGCTGTTTATATAATGGCCATTCTGTAGCATAGGGAAATTACACAAGGAGGAATTTGCGCGCTCTCTCTCTTCCTCTGTGTGTGTGTGTGTGTGTGTGTGTAATTGGTTTACCCAGTGCAGCTGGTTAATGCACACTTTGGCTGCCAGTAGTGGTGGTGTGGGGTCCTGAGGTTTCATCCTGGCACACTCTTTAAGCACAGACACCGCACCTTCATTCTGTGATATAAAGTGACAGTGAAAGTGACATGCTGTCTTACTGATCCTATCAAACTTTGTCATTATTGTCCACTTTCAGCTGCTGAAACGAAGTCTTCCAGCTCATATAAAGGCTTGGCCATTATGTTTGTTGACTGATAAAATCAGGACATTGCAGTTTTGCTGGTTTATCAGCAATAGTGGAAAAGACATTATATACAGAAACCATAATAAATAATGAAGAAAGTGATTTAATATGTTTACATGTCCAGAATAACATGATAACAGTAGATTCTAGGTAAAACTGGATCAACATAAAAATTTGGGTCTACATGAGCCCGTCAATAATCAATGTTTTGTGCCATAACATGCAGGTAGTGTATTTATCAATGTTTTTTGGGAGGTTGCTTAAGGGAAAAATGGTAATTTTGTCACCATGTTATATGGTGTTCTTGAAACACTATATTTATATTTATATTTTACACACATATATATATATATATATAAATATATATATATATATATATTATATATCACCATCCATTAAAACTACTGTAAATTTGCTCTGAATTGAGAGCACATGTTCTTTAGTTGTTATAAAATAAATACAATGGTACAGTATTTGTGCATTACACTAAAATAATACAGTACATTTAAAAGTAACTTGTTTGGTATGTGTATAAATCCATATTTACAATTAAGAATAAGATGTTGGGCCACAGCCCCAATATGTACTAGCATCCTTTCTACAAGTCTCTAGAACAGTACTGCAGTAATCAATACCATTCTTCCAAAAATATTCCATCAGTTGGTGTAATGATGATGGCGGAAAGTACTCTCTAACACATAAATCTAAAATCTCCCATAAGTGTTCAATTTGTTTGGCATCTGGTAACTGTGAAGGCTATAGCATGATTTACATCAGAAATGATTTACATCAATTTTCATATCCATTAAACTATGATCCTTTCCGTGAATATGGCCTGTGGATATGGGGCATGACTATCCCGGAAGTTGTGAAAATTAGTATCAATATCACGCAACAATTTTATATTAACTGACCTCAATTTACCTACACGAACACACAAGCATACACATAGAATTGCATGCATATTGTGAGCTATTTGTTTTTTTAAGTCTAAATGGAAGTCTGACTTCAGCTCGGCCATTACCTGTTTAAACCACGCTTAAAGAGCCCTTATTATGGAAAACAAGATTTTTCCTTGCTTTACAATAATAATAATTCGATGTACTGTGTAAACAAGACCTACTGTACTCTCTTAACTTCATACAGTTGATAGATGGAAACTACACTGCGAGGATAGAACATTTTCAATTGCTTATGTGTCACTACCATAAATACAATTATAACTGCCTTACAATTTAGCCCAGAGCAGCTTGGCCCTTTGTTATTGCAGACCTATAGGCACAGAAAACCTGAGGGTAAATGGCTAAACATGATGTGCCATTCCTGGTGGCTGGGAAGCAAATGTACCTTTGCATAACTTTCCAGACATCAGAAAGGAGTGGCTGAAATTTCTGTTTTTCCAACACCAGTCTTAAAGGCACAGTAATAGAAACAGCCTTTCTAAGGCTAGAGGAAATCAGATTTATTTTATGAAATTGTCACCTAAACATACATAAAACCACACAAAATATATAAGCATAAAATACATGCCCATTAATTCATTTTAGTCATTTTAGTATTTCTTAGGACTTGGTAAGAAAAAAGTGTTTAGAAAGTCTCCAGCATGCAACCTGTGTGTTGTATGTTAAATTATTTGCACTGGATTGGTCTGGTTTTAGATCTTACCTTTCCACTAGCCATGAGAGACAAACCTAGCTGGTACCAGAGATGAAACTCACTAAAGGAAAACTTCATAGCCCGCTCCAAACACTGGCACAGACACAGATACACACATACAACATAACGTTGCAACGCATGACATTCACAATATATTATATTGACTTGAATTGTAAAATGTAGAACCACATATATGATTTGGTTTGTTAAATCCTCAACCAGGACTTACAAACACAAATATATGAAACAACATATAAAACGTTAGCAAATGGACTGACACTCTAGATGGAAAGGGGGTCATACTCTGAAGGTACTGAAAGGGTCTTAATTGCAGGGTATTGTACCACCATATTCTTTACTGTTTAAAAAAATACATATTGCTTTTTTATGAAATGTCCAGTATACTGTAGTATGTCTTTGATTCTTGAAAACCAGTCAAATTATTTATTTGATTGGGTTTTTTATTTTTTTATTGCTCATTTGCTTGTTTATTATTTTTTATTATTATTTAGGCCTGAAAGTTGACATGTAATTTGATTTCCTGTTTTCCACCCTTCAAACTGGTTTTGACATGGATTGCTGTATGTCCTAAATTCCTGATTGAATCTTTAAATGAACAATTACATAATAATAAACAGACATTGATGATATGGGTGGATTTAGCTGTGAAAATGATAATGGGATGAATGCTTTGCTTAATATTGTACACATAATAGATTTAAATTTTAGAAGAATTAATGACATTTTAATAGCTTAGGGATGCACAGGGCTGCATGTTAAGCACTTTACAGTAAACACTGAACACACTGTTAGTAAATCAACAATGCACAATGAGATGAGTAAAGTGGCTAGACGATTTGTGTTAATAAGATTCTTTAACGATATTCCTGAATTCACCTGAGAGGGCTGGAATGCACCTGGTCTACAACGAACACAGCCTGAGGAAAAGGCGGAAAGAATAAGAGTAGAGGAAATAGAGAGGCACCATCTGGCACACAAGAAAAGCAAATAAAGGAACGGTCACACTAGCTTAAAAATCGACCCTGCAAATCAAGACTCTGTTCTTTCTATCAGACTTCTTGTGCCCACAGGCATGCATTAGATGGCTGTCCCTGAGCTGTGAACTAGACTTACCTCAGATAGCATGGCATATTGCCCCCTCCTGGCCATGCCGATGCTGAGCATGTCATACACAGAGGAAGCATCCTGGATGCTGGCCTCACGTGCCTCCTTGTGCTCAGGTGTGCGGCTGATCACTGCCTCACCACTAGCCTACATTGGTGTGATGGACAGCAGATTCAGTCCAACATCAATTAATGGAGTAATGTAAATATATTTTATAAACATGTTGAGATGTTGTATGTTGAGATTAGAAGAAGGTTCCTGCATGCTGACCAGATGTGTGTTTGCAAACACCACAGGCTTTAATATTTGAGTAAAGGTAAATGATCCAAGAAGAAACGTTAAACTGCCAATTATTAAGGTCAGGTAAGGAGAGTAGGCAAATTACAGTGGTATTAACCCAGTGTGCACCATGACATGGTCCTTCCATCCTAGAGCATAAATGCTGCAAAGCACACAGTTTTGTATTTTTTTAAAACAGACGTTAAACAGACTTTTTCAACAGAGTTTACTACATTACACTATCAATCAGGGATGTTTAGTTGTCTGTTGCAACTGTAATAACATGGAATGGTAGGGAATGGATAAGTAATGGAGAGCAGCACATAAAGATTGGGACAGAGAGAGGAGTGTAAAAATGTCCCTCACCATTGACTCGGTGATGAGCAGCAGGAGCACAGCCTCCTCCACCACGTCCTGTGGACAGAACGCTCTACAAGCAGGAAACAGGAAGAGGACGTCATGCAGGTGTGTGTGTGTGTGTGCGGTTGCATGTTTCAGTCTGTAATAGAGAAGTGCTCCACTGGTCATGGAAACTCTCAGGTGTCTTTCACAGAGTACCTATTGTTTCTCAGACTCCCTCTACCCCATTCTGGTTGCTTCCGGTTTTTCCTTTCAGCATCCTGTCATCCTTTCAGCATGCTTTGTCTATTCTGGGGCTATAAGGATATGCACTCTGATACTCTGAAAATGTCTTACCTGTTCTTGCCTCTTTCCAGTTATGCACCATCAGTAGTTAAAATATTGTACATCAGAGTACAATACCACAAGAAGTATACAAATTCTATTCCACTATTTACTACCCTATATTATTTTTTCAGGTTCTCTCTCAGTCTGTCTTTTCTGCTCACAAAAAGGTTACATTCCCCCATGTCTCTGCTGCTTGACTTATTTGCATATTTAAAACACTTCTGTATAGGTCAAAAAAAGATTTGTTTGCATTCAAATGTTCATTTTGCATCAAGGTCAATTCTGCACTGAAGACATTTGGGTTTGAGATCATAAGAACATGAATATGAATATGAGACAGCTTTCATTTCCTGATGTTTACATCTATAGATGTGTTAAACAGCGTAGAGCATGGCACGTATGGTGGTAGACCACCCAATCCTTAGGTGAGCAAAAATATTGGAACAAACAGTCTTAAAGTAAATTACACTAAGCATTTGGTTGCATGTTCCTTGCTTGCAATAACTGCATCAACCCACTAACATCACCAAACTGTTCCATTTTTCTTTTGTGATGATTTTCCTGGCCTGTACCATAGCTTCTTTCAGCTGGGTTTTTTTTTTTTTTGGTTTGGTTTCTCCCTCTCCTCTCACTGAAGAGTCTCCTCTGCAGAAGGCGAAATGCATACTCAGTTGGGTTAAGGTCTGGTGATTGGCTTGAATCATCGTCTTACTGCATGGTGTTCTTCCCAAATAGATTGGTTGCGTTTCTCTGTAAATTGTCAGACAGAATGTTTCTGTAGTCTGAATTCATTCTGCTGCTACCATCAT
>JAQQZR010000038.1:18783516-18796875 GCA_030068235.1 Notoglanidium macrostoma | reverse complement strand
ATCTGTTAGAGTACATGTAGTACAGGTAAGATATGTTATGAAAAAAAAGCACCACTGCTGTGAAGAAAAATAAAAAATAAAATAAATTTCCTATCCACAGCTGCCACTGGGGGGAAAAGAAAAAAACAATCCCTACCGACCCATGACCTCAACTGACAACCAACAGGAACCAAAACTTTTTTTTTTTTAGACCTAGGTGGTATAATTATTTTTTTAGGCACGGTGGTATAATGATTAGCACTGTCGCCTCACAGCAAGAAGGTCCTGGGTTCGATCCCCGGGTCACCCAGGGTGCCTTTCTGTGTTAAGTTTGCATGTTCTCCCTGTGCATGCGTGGGTTTCCTCCCACAGTCCAAAGACATGCAGATTAGGTCAACTGTCTACTCTAAATTGCTCATAGGTGTGAATGCGAGCGTGTGTGGCTGTTTGTCTGTGTTGGCCATGTGGTGGACTGGCTACCCAAGATGGATAAAGCGGTATAGATAATGGATGGATGGAGATTACATAGTGAAATGAGCAAGAGCAACATATAGTAATGAGCTACATCCAGACCTGCATAATACTGTAGTTACCATAATTACCGTAAGTAGTGTGTTCAGATTTGCTCAAACTCCTATGATTTGTAAGATGACTTCATTGTGTATTAGCAACTTAGGTTTGAGAATATGAACTTATATGTAGATTTTGGAGTCAAACCTCTGTCTTAATTTTGCAGGCTTTGTTATATAAATACACAATGTTTCACTGATAAATTCAAAATGTCCTAATTTCTCCTCCATTCAGAACTGGACTTTGAACTTGACTTTGAATTTGGAACTAACATACACACAAAGTGATATGAGAACAGCATAAAAACACAAACACACATGCACACCCACACCCACTTACTCACCCTTTGTGTAGCAGGCAGAGATATGCGCTCTGGAGGGCAGCCTGCAGGAAGTAACCTGGGTCCACCTCTACTGGACTAGCTGATACACTGCTTTTGGCTGTCTTGGTACTCGTTGTGCAAACAGCCTGTTCAAGCAGCAAAACACTATGACAGTTAAACAACAGGAACATTTTATCACACACAAAACCAGAAGGTTGTCATACTAAATCCGTAACACACACACTTCAGTTGAAATGAAAAAAAAACAAAACAATCCTAACCCTATAACATAAATTTAGAGCAAAATGCAGATAGCAGTCTTAAAAGACTCGGTTAACTTAAGCTATGTTTTAAACAAAAAAGACCTTGTCTAACTCTTGCAGGTAGAGAAGAGCAGTATCACAGGCCCGGAGATAACAGGACAGACATTCTTCCTCTCTTTCAGAGAGACGAACACGTGAGGCAGCAGACACTGTTTGATGGTCCAGAGACAGGCCTGCAAACAGAGACACAGACTTAGGAATCTCATCTGCCATTGATAATGGCATAATATATTCAGGAGTGAAGGATTTATGGAGAGAATAAAATTAGAGAACTGCACTAAATTTGATAAAAGACAGAAAGGACTGAAATCTTTGCCAAAAAAGAACCAAAAAGCAAAATCAAAACAAAAAAGAAAAAGATAAACATGCAGATAATAATAATTGTTAGTTCTTCCCCACATTTCTCTTTGCCCCCTGAGAGAG
Organism: Notoglanidium macrostoma; assembly: GCA_030068235.1. Taxonomy (NCBI): domain Eukaryota; kingdom Metazoa; phylum Chordata; class Actinopteri; order Siluriformes; family Auchenoglanididae; genus Notoglanidium; species Notoglanidium macrostoma. Next base: position 18,795,258 of record JAQQZR010000038.1, on the reverse strand, counting down.
AGCGCGAGAGAGAGTACAGGCCTCTACCAGAGGAGGTTGCAAAGGTCATTAATATACAAATAAATCTGTATTTAACTCCTAGGCAGCAGGAAGGGAGGAGGGGAGCAGATATCTGGCTTAATCAAATGAGGAACAACTGCCAACGCAAAGGCACCAAGACACAGTCAGAAAACTCAGTTTGTGCTTTGCTGCTGGTACCAGAAACCACAATAGAGATCACTTTACTCAAGGATAAATAATATTATGGTGTCACTTATATTGCTGTTACCTGTTTTTATTTTAACAATGATAAATGTACTTTACGTTTACTTTTGACTTGGACCTCATTGGACCATACCCATGATGTTGAATTTCATAACTTAAAACCTTTGGAACACCTAAAAATAAATACAAAAATCTCCACGTTTATTATAGAATTTAAAAGGTAATTTTAGCCAAATACATTAGGAAGCATGCTTATCGACTTATAATAGGTGTCAAAAGGTTAAAAACAGATTAAAAAAAGATTAAATGCAGATGCTTGTCTTATACACAAATATCTAATTCTGAAAGTTGTTCTGATGACCCTAGTGTAGACTTGGCATAAATCATAATTCTGATTATTCATCTTTCCAAACACAGTGACTCATGATAAGTGTTCAAGCCAATCTGTTTTCAATGTAAGTTTCTGGGCCAACTATATATAGCCCCTTTCTTACAGACAGTGATGCAGATGTCTACGCATTCCTTCACGCATTCAGTGTTATTCATTTATTTTGGAGAAACTCACATGCACAAGTGGACGTTAATAACCACAGGAAATTTTCATCTCAAATGTCCTGGCACCCATCCTCCAAGTGTGAGCATACCTGAGGCAGCTGTTAATCTGTGGACTCAGAGCCTCATGGGAGCACTTCTCCACTGCATTTAACAGCCTAAAGGATTTCAGGTTCATATATGGAATTGTACCTGCTCCCTCAGACTAACCCTCCTCCCCACTCTGCCCTCCCCCACCATTGGGAAGTCTGCTATTTCTCAAACTTAATTACTGGATGATGGAACACAATAGCTGTGCTGCCAAGTGACACCCTCGTTGCAACTTTATTATCTTTAATCATAAATATAGTTGATATAAAAAGTATTCAAAACCATTGTTAAAATGGCAGGTATTTGTGATGGTTTAAATAAAACATGTTTAAATAATAATGGTTTAATCCATTGAACCAACCTTTTTTACCTTTATTGTGAAATTGCAACATACAAAAATCAAGTAATAAACAACCAGAAAGGTTTTAGGGAAATAAGAAAAACTAAAAACAAAAATGTGCATATCTTTTAATAATTGGAAATGTAACAGTGTTCAGAATCAACCAGTCACATTCAACCTCAATACTAATCAGTAAGCACCTACCATTAATTAAAGTGACTGATTAACGCCAAATAAAGTACAGCTGCTTCTATAGGATTTTTCTTCTTGGTAACATCCAACTGGAAAAAAGCCAGGGGCCACAAAGAGCTTATAAAACAGGTACAGGCTCTCATTGTTAAAAATATCAATCAGGAGAGGGATACACATAATTTCCAAGGCATTGGATATACCATAGAACACTGTAAAGACAATAATCAACAAGTGGGAAAATACTGCACAACAGTAACATCACTAAGAACAGGATGCGCTTTTCAAATGATGAGTAGACTGGGAGAAAACTGGTCAGGAAGGGTGCCAAGAAGCCTACAGCAACATTTGAAGTATTGCAGTACATTCTGGAAAGTACTGGTTGTTCCCTACATGTGACAATATCCTGAATTCTTTATATGTCTGAGCTATGGGGCAGGGTAGGGTGGCAAGACGGAAACCTTTTTTAACCAAAAATATCACATCACCAAAAGAATACCATCCCCATTGTGAAGCATGGAGGTGTCAGCATCATATTTTGGGGCTGCTTTTCTTCAGCTGGAACTGGGACTTCAATCAGGGTGGAGGGAATAATGAATAGCTCAAAATATCAGTCAATGTTGGCTCAAAACCTTAAGGTTTCTGCTTAAACAATTAAGATGAAGAGGAATTTCACCTTTCAGCAGGATAATAACTCAAAGCACACCTCTAAAACAAAGTTATGGCTCCACCAAAACAAGATCAAGGTTTTTCAATTTGCCCAGCCAGAGCCCAAATCTAAATTCAATCAAAAAACCGTGATGTGAACTGAAGAGGGCTGTGCACAGGAGATGCCCAGCTAATTGGCAGAGTTAGAATGCTTTTGTAAGAAAGAACGCAAGATGCAAAGAATGTTGAGATGCACCAAACAGATTGTTACCCAAAATGATCAAATGCTATGATAAAATCTAAAGCTGTTGTAACTGCGTATTAGCTTAGGGATATACATACTTGTGCAACCAAGTTATTGTACATTTTTTATTATTCATTTTTTTTTTCCCTAAAATGATTTTTATTGTTTTTCACTTTAATGTATTAGGTTACAATTTCACAATAAAGGTAAAGTGAAGTAAGAAAGAAATAAAGCAAAACGTATTAAGTTCCTGAAAGTAAGTTGCTGTTACTGCCACGTAATAACCTCCTATTACAATATTGTTAAGATTGCATCCAATGTAGTTAGCAAAATATAGTCTTCCACACAGCACCATTTCTAAACGGTTTGTACCTTTGATGACAAAAGCCTCAGCCAGCAGGCGCAGATGGTAAAGAGGCTGCTCATCTCGGGTGAATTCTTCAATGCCAGCACGGGCACACATGCCCTGAGCATCTCGATAGTGACCCTGTGCATAGTGCACCTTGGCCAGTAGAACTAAAGCTTCATTTAGATAGCGTGGCTGGGAAGAAAAAATCAAATGTAATTCCCAAAATTAAAAGACTGATACATATTCAGAAGCTTTAAAGACTACATTCTGTAAAAAAATGCCTTCAAATGAATTTAACTAAAGCCATTTGTTATGGTATGTTATGCTGTATCAGTTTTTAAAATTTATAATATATGCCAAGGAATCATATCAACAGATAAATAGAGTTAATATTTATAACTCTTATCTACACTGCATTGGCTCCCAAGCAAAATCCGCACTGAATTCAAGATATTACTATTGATCTATAAAGCACTGAATGGTCTCGCGCCACAGAACCTGGGCGAACTTCTGGTCTTTTAAGATCCACCACTCCTACTTACGTCAAAAGGTGCAGGCTATTTGTTGGTACCTTTAATAGTGAAGGCTACAGCATGGGGGCAGAGCCTTCTCTTGTGAAGACCCACAGTTAAGTAACAGCCTTTCAATTAGTGTTTGGGACTCAGACATAGTCTCAGTGTTTAAGTCTAAGCTGAAAACATACCTGTTTTGTCAAGACTTTTGTTAATAGCTTCTTATTAGGTAAATGAGCAGATCTGGAAGGTTCTCAGACATAGAGCGTTTTGGTAAACTGGGATGTTTGGATGAGCCCCCCACCCCCCACCCCCAATCTCACACGTTCACTCAGGTTTGTTGACGGTGGAGTGGCTGGCCGCTTTATGTCCCAAGGCACCCTCATGTATGTGTTACCTTCTGGCTCTCCCTTTTACTTATGCTGTCATAGGTAGTCTTGCTGGAGTCCCTGCTTGCACTCAGCACATGATATATACTGTACTTAACCAGTATGTAACAATGAGCATACCTAAAAATCTGCTTCTCTTTCTCTATGTCGAACTGCATGTTACGTCTGAGATAACAGTGATCCTTCTGATCTCTGAACCTACCTAATCAAGGTTCTCATGGTTTCTTCCTTATGTCACCTCAGGGAGTTTTTCCTTGTCACTGTCACTACTGGCTTGCTCATTAGGGATATATATACTCACGGACAAATGAATAGATTCATAAGTTTAAAGTTTATAATGGAATTTGTATATTTCTGTAAAGCTGCTTTGTGACAATGTCCATTGTTAAACGCACTATAAAAACAAAATGAATTGAATTGAATATGGCTATTAATTAATGGTCAAATCCTGTCCACTACCATCAGTAATTACGATAATTTACAGATAGTTATAGATAAGAGAAGATGTTTTATGTATAAGAACTCTTTTAGAACACTACTGTTCTATTCACATTGGTTACATTTACATGACAGACTATGGCTATAATGCTCACATTCCTTCACACACACATTCTATATGTACAGTATGTATCAGTGATGGGATGCTATGACACACCTCTAGGCGTCCTCTGCTCAGTAGGCTGTTCAAATGACCTTTGGCTTGGGCTAATTTGGGTTGAGCGTGTTCGGACAGAGGAGTGGAGCTCCTAAGAAGAGCCACGTTCTCTAGCAGGCAATCCTCCAACAGAGCCTCAGCCTGGAGCAGCAACCCGTAGTCATCTTCACACACCATGGCGAGAGAGAGATAGGGAGACAAAGTGAGAGAGAGAGAGAGAGAGAGAGAGAGAGAGAGAGAGAGAGAGAGAGAGAGAGAGAATCAATTTTCACTTCTACTAGAAATTTTCTTTAAAACGACCTTCCTGGAGCTTGAGTCCAAATCTGAAAATGTTTTTTTTTTTTATTGTAATTGTAAGGTACTTTTGTATTTTTATTTGAATAATTGTACTTTTTGTGACTTAGATTAATTTACAAAAAGTACTAAGTTCAGACTCAGTTTAATTTACAAAAAGTAACCCTTTTCACTAAACTACTAAAAGGTCACAAATTTATCACACAGAGACAACACAGGCTTCACAGGCCTAACACAGAGACAGGCAGACATCCACCCTTACATGCACACCTATGGGCAAGAGTGGCCAGTTGAGCTAATCTGCATGTCTCTGGGCTGTGGGAGGAAACCCACTCACCATGGGGAGAACATGCAAACTCCACACAGAAAAGCCCCAGTCAACCGGCACCAGTGAGACGACAGTGGTAATCACTGCGCCACTTATCATATACAATCTTTTTAAACACAGTTTAATATAATACATATAATAAATATTAGGACTTTTCAATCAAAAAATATCTAATAATGGAAGATACAATAATAATAATAATATATAATAATATATAATTTTCTATGAAACATTTTTCATTCGGTGTTCTAGTGAGTAGCAGAAATGCTGTATGTTCTTGTCAAAATACAGAACAAACAGACAAGTTACTTCTTACTGTGGTCAATATTTTTTAAAAACTAAACATTACAGACTTAAGAAATCCAATCCTAAATCAGTACCCAAGCACCACTTTGTTCTTACATAGACATGTAGTCACAGGTCTCCAATGTATGGTTGAGCTCCACCTAAATAACTCACACAAGAAAACATGCTGGCCATTAAGCTCGTTTGTTTTCTTCCAGCATATCTTGGGCCTGAGAGTCTGCTAATGTCCTAATGACATTTAATGACTTCAGTTGTGTTTGTTTTGGCACAAAAACAAAGTTAAACCAGAAGATACTTTGAAATGTTCTTTTTCCCTTTGTAGAGATCTTGTATACATACTGGGTTTCCTGTTTGGTCTGGGTTCTTACACCTCTCCACTGAAGACTGGTATGTCCGACAAAACAGACAGTGCAGGATGTTATATATCAAGTTAATATCACCATATTTTCAACAATTTCATAGACATTAACATTTAAGAGACACAAAAAATCAGAATATTATAAACACAAAAAAATGCCAGACAGTAGTATGTCTAGACGACTTAGTGTCACTGTTGTGTTTGAGGTCGAGTGGTGAAAGATTTTCAAGATTACAACACATTTATTTTACATTTATATTTAGAGCATTTGGCAGACACCCTTATCCAGTGTGACTTAGAGAAGATCATTAAACTGCACACAATATTGCAGCTGATCCAAGTACAGCAGGATGGAACTCTTCATATCTTAGATCACTTCATAAACCATTATTAGCTTACTCACCCTCTAAGTGTGTTTGTGAAAACTCCTGAAGATTTCATTAATTACCTAAAGATTTGACTTGTTCAAATGCCTAGACTTACTACTAATGAACCCTTTCAACTATTGTAATCAGCTTCCGAAATTATGTATCAGAACACTGGTCACCAATCCTCCTCATGTACAAACACCAAAAAGCCATAAAATTAAAACCACCTCCCAAATATTGTGTAGGTCCTCCTTGTTCCAACAAAACAGCTCTGACCTGTCAAGGCGTGGACTCCACAAGACCTCTGAAGGTGTGCTGTGGTATCTGGCACCAAGATATAAGCAGCAGATCCTTTAACTGACAGGACGTAAGTTGCGAGGTGGAGCCTCTAGGGATCAGATTTGTTTCTCCAGCACATCCCACAGATGCTCGATCGGATTGAGATAAGGGGAATTTGGAGGCCAAGTCAACACCTTGAACTTTTTCTCATACTCCTCAAACCATTCCTGAACAATTTTTGCAGTGTGGCAGGGAAAATTCTGAAAGAGGTCACTGCCATTAGAGAATATCATTGCCATGATGGGGAGTACTTGGACTACAACAATATTTAGGTAGGTGGTACGTGTCAAAGTAACATCCACATGAATGCCAAGACTCAAGGTTTCCCAGCAAAACATTGCTTAGAGCATCACACTGCCTCTGCCAATTTGCTTTCTTCCCAAAGTGCATCCTGGAGTCATCTCAGATAAGTGACACACACGCACCCGGCCATCCACATGATGTCAAAGAAAACGTGATTCATCACACCATGCCTCCTTTTTCCATTACTCCATGGTCAAATTCTGATGCTCACATGCCCATTGTAGGCATTTTTACATTTTCCAACACATCAACTTCGAGAACTGACTGTTCACTTGCTGCATAATATATCCCGCCCTTTGATAGGTACCACTTCAATGAGATTTTCAATGTTATTCCTGTTATCTGCTAGTGGTTTTAAAATGTTATGGCTGATTGGTATATGCTTCTCCCACAAAGTGTGCAGTTTAAAAGTGTAGTCTATCTATACTAATAACATTTCAAAGACATTTTATAAGTGGCATGGACTCGATTTCTCTAGGGTCTTTCTTTAAGGCTTCTGTGTACATTTTTCTGACCTCGAAACTATACCATCCCCAGGCTGGAAGAAAGTGGAGTCAACTAAGGATAAAGGTGAAAGCTTGTCAGAGTTCTCACTGCCACTGCAATTCTCCTGGCAGGCTGCAAAAGTCTCTAAAAATGACATACTGTGTCTTTAACAACAGAATAATGTGTTTTGGTATTTCAGAGATTTGTGTTGGACTGAAGCTGGCAAAGCTTGATATCTTCAGCAAGTGTTTGAGATCATGCTTAAGGTCAACTATACACTATATTATACACCACAGTAGTGGTGTATGTTTGGGGTTTTGCTCTACATTTTATGTATTTTATGTTGTGTGTATGTTGGGGGTTTTGCTCTACACTTTATTGTTTGGAATAATAACAGGCATCACACTGCTGAGGCTAATCATGTTAACTTTGTTTACTTTTGCACGGTTAATGGTCATGTGCATGCTTGTGTGTTGTGTATATATTCAGCAGTTTGTAGTAACCATATTGTATGTCCCCACAACAACAGGTATATATGACAAATCTGCCATTGTATTGACATTTAGACGGTCTCTGTGGAGGAAATAGCTTTTTACCAAAAAGAAAATGAAAAAAACTAGAGAACAAAAAAATAACCTGCAACTACCTTTAACTGAAGTAACAGCAGTTGCATATATTTGCACAGTAATACTCAAGTTAATGCAAATACATCATTAAATAGCAATGCAAGTATTTTAGCCCTTTGCAGAGGATCAAATGTTTCCATAACAATATAAATGTGTAATAGCTTTGAAACTGTGAGGACATTTGTCTGATCCCCATGAAAAAATTCAGCTCCAAAAAGGCAGCTTTCTAACACTTTCCACAATGATCAGTCGCATCATGCATTACAGATTTGGCTAAACAAAGGCGGCTGACTGTGTTTCTTAAAGAAGTAAACAAAAGTGTTGAAGCAGAACAAGAAAGAAGCAAAAGAGGTGACAAAATTCTCCCTTCTGCTATGTGTGCGTTCTTGGATTTCTAAAGGACACCCAACTGCCACAGACAAGCAGAGCAAATTGCGAAATTAGGAAGAGACTCTAAGTCACATGACTGGCTTTTGGATAATTAGGCAATGTAAGACTTTTTTCTTACTGAAAATGGCATTCACTCAATTTATTATATTCATATTATGTTGTTCAAAAGGCACAGCGTACTTTTGTTAGACCCAGTGGTCTGAGCAAAATGTTTGTTGTGAGTTTGAGCACATGTTATGAAGCTTAACACATCTGGAATGTACAGTTGACTCCTCCAGTCCTCCCACAGCATCACTGAAATAAATGCAATCCCTCGTTCTACCCTAGTCAACATTAATTATGCTATTAGCTCTAGGTCTGTGATGGCATTCAATGCTACTGTGTTGTGTCCATATGTTCTGGCACCTTCATAATGTGCATTTGCTGGATCACTTGGGATTCAAATACCTCATATTTTACAAATTAAGCACTGGTATAGACACTGTTGTTTAGTAATATGCATGTGTGTGTGTGTGTGTGTGTGTGTGTTTTCTGTCCTGTGCAACATCAGAGAAGTTCACAATCACATAAAAGTTTGTTCACTGTTTAGAGACACTACTCGAGACAACATACACCAGTAACATGTATGCCTCAATTTTACCTCCTTAGTCATAGTTATAAAAACACAACATACTTCTAACACTCGCACTTGTGTCACAGGGGACCGGAAAGTTGAAGCAACTGCGCCTGACAGGAGTTTCCCAACTGCAGAGAACAAAGTTCACACGGAAGAATGTCCAAAACACAGCCCAGCACTTACTGACAGCTTCATCTTCCTGTCCATCACTCACCGTCCTCATGGAAGCGAGCAGCTGCGAGTTGCTCCACCAGAGCCGGGATTCTGTCCCACTGGCACTCGGCCCTGCAGCGCTCGATCTCGGCTTCCAGGCGGTACAGAGACAGGGAGAGCCGCGCAGACATCCCGCCGAGTTCCCGCGGTCCCTCCGACACTCGCGGACTGACGGCACACTGACACACGGCAAAGCGCGGTGAGCACTGAGCATGCGCACTGACACGCGAGCGCACGGCACATCGTCTCACAAGTGCGGCGCGCGACTACTGAGCATGCGCACTGGGACACAAACGCCAACTACAGGCAGGACTTTTGAGACGGCTGTAAACTATCTTTTTGATTCATATAGCCTGTAAATTTTTCACTTTAGCCTTATAACTGTAATGTAATGAAGCAATTTCAACTTCGTAGGTACAGCAGTGGCGAACATTAACGTCACTTTATAACAGTCACTAATCATACAGTTTATATATTAATCACTGAAACATTGGGGCAGATCGGGGCATGTTGTCACACTTTTCACTCTTTCATCTATTTCTTGCGTGTGATACATTACAAAGGAGTAAATGTCATACCACAGTGAAAGACTGATGTCTCAGACACACACACACACACACACACACACACACACACACACACACACACATATAAATATATATATATATATATATTATTTAGTTTATATCTTCATATCTTATTTGAGCACGGATTTAGAGAGAGTTAGTAGGGGTTATGCACATGTTACAATTTGCCCCTTCAGTGCACGTGCTGTCATACTTTTCAGTACATGAGAACACAGCTCACTGTAAATAGTGATTTTTAACGCATCCACCAATAGGTGGTGAAGGCACTATGTTTTCGGGTTGTTGAATGTGGTTAATTGTTTGCAGGAGTCATGTATCATTGTAACCAGCAAATGATCTGATTAGGTTTTGGAATTGATCCAGACAGGGTCAAGGTCACAGAAAGGTCAAATGTCTGAAAGGACTAGACGTAGGCGGAGGAGGCGTGGCATCAGCACTGAGTATTACTTGCTTATATTTCAAATTCAAAACCAAGTACAACCTTATTCAAAGATCCAGTGGGGCCAGATCAGGGAAGACGAGCCGCTTAATGATTCTGAGCAAGTTCTATGTGTCAGTTTATATACTGTACCCGGGCATGTTGTCATGTGTGATAGACCAAACTACAGGCCAGAAGTTTGGGCCCACCCTCGGATTTAAAAAAAACAAAACGATACACTGCTTTGTCAAACTTTTATTACAAAAAAACGTTAGAAATACTTACAACAAATATAACTGACTGGTTTTGAAATGTAATGTAACAAAATACATTGTAAATGGAATTTAATTACTGCGAGTGCCCAAGTACGAGTTTCATCAAAATAACCATCTTTTGTCTTTATCACAATCACAATAACTTGTGGTGGCAATAACTAGCACTGTCGCCTTACAGCAAGAAGGTCCTGGGTTCAATCCCCGGTGCCTTTCTGTGTGGAGTTTGCATGTTCTCCCAGTGCATCCGTGGGTTTCCTCCACAGTCCAAAAGACATGCAGATTACGTTAACTGGCTGCTCTAAATTGCCCATAGGTGTGAATGCGAGCGTGTGTGGCTGTGTTGTGAGGTCTGTGTTGGCCTTGTGGTGGACTGGCAACTTGCCCAGGGTGTACCCCGCCTCTCGCCCGAAAGTCTGCTGAGATTGGCTCCAGCTTCCCCCGCGACCCAGACGGATAAAGCGTTATAGATAATGGATGGATGGACAATAACTTGTAATTAACTTATTGTGAATGACTAATATCACAATAACCTGTGTCCAAATCCTCCCAGCACCTTTTCAAGCATGCACACTTGCTCTCATTTGCTGGACGCTTATTTCAAACATGCCAGTCCAGCTCGTCCCATACCAGCTCGATGGGAGAAAGATCTGGAGACCGGGGAGGCCAAGACATAATTCTCAAAACTTTTTGCTTTTCTTTGAACTGGATATCGTTTTGGCACAATTTTGAATAATGATTGGGATCATCATCCAGTTGAAGAATGAAATTTTGTCCAAGGACATGTAAAACAGAAGGAATTGTGCGATGTTGAAGAATTGAGTGATACTCCTATTTTTCATGAACCCTTTAATTTGGACTAAGTTTCAAGATCTGCCTCCATGTTTCATTGTAGGAACAACACGTTCTGTGCTAGCCCTTATCCCCCATCCGCCACCTGACGTAAACAAAAATTCTGACTTATCATTTGTGATACAGTGCAACAGAAGATTGAACCGAGGAGCAGACAGTGCATTAAACCTCTCGCAAACTGATCTGGGACAAGACAGTCAGGTGGCCAACATTTGGTTAAATAAGACACAATCAAGAGAGGCCAAGAGCCAATCAATTTCTGACATTAGTAAATAGAATTTCAACACAAAGTGAATGTCAGTGCACTAAAGACAGACCTGATATGTCTTCTTCAAAACCAATAGTTTCAGCTTTTGTAGCTAAATAATGTGTTATTGAAAGCTATAGAATATTGAAAACCAGTCAGTTACGTTTGTTTTAAGTATTTCCAATATTTTATTGTAATAAAAGTTTGACAAAATAGTGTAAAGTGTACTTATTTATTTATTTAAATCCAAGGGTGGGCCCAAATTCCTGGCCTGTAGTGTAAATATATGACAACTTACTGCAAAGCTTCTGTGACAACTTGCCTCAAAATGATATGCACTAATTGTGACTATATCTCTAGGCAAATGTAACATACATAAGGCCTGTAGCTAAAGTATCAAAAGACACTTTATTCTGTCATCTATTCAAAGTAAAAATGCAATTTTGAGCATTTATAACTACAGTTATGCTTGAAAGTTTGTGAACCCTTAAGAATTTTCTATATTTCTGCATAAATATGACCTAAAACATCATCAGATTTTCACACAAGTCCTAAAAGTAGATAAAG
>JAQQZR010000038.1:18763933-18776940 GCA_030068235.1 Notoglanidium macrostoma | reverse complement strand
TCTGATGATGTTTTAGGTCATATTTATGCAGAAATATAGAAAATTCTAAAAGGTTCACAAACTTTCAAGCACAACTGAACTTGACAAATTTTAGTACATCACATTTAACGTATAATTTTTTCTTACATATTGCTGAAGGTCAAAATAAAGGACATTTTGCTCACCTCTGATTAGGGTGACTGACCCAGATGTATACAGGAAACTGATCTCTGTACATGAAACCACACAAAGCAGCTATTTCGCTTTTAAATTAGTGCCTCAGTGTGACAACATTCCCACAGGACTGTTAACTTTGCTTTCCCTTACACTCACTGGCCACTTTATTAGTTACATCCGTACACCTGCTTATTCATAATTTAGTATTTAATAATAAATGTCTACACACTGCTACTAAAATCTCATTCAGTCATCAACAATATGTACATTGCATTCTTCTACTTGTTTTTCCTTCCATAATAAAATACTAATGAACACAGGATGCATGGGTAAAATTCTTGCAAATGTTATGCAGGTATTTCCATCGGATATGGAATTTATAAAGTTTATTCATAAAAAAAAAATATGTCAATTTAAAGTGAGACTTTATAGACTAGCAGCACCAGTGGAGTCACATTCTGTTGGATGACTTTATTGTTTTCATGCCAACAGGGTAGTGGAGTTGAAATGATGTGACTCCTAACATCTACATTTCTGAGAAACTGAAAGCACACATTATTGCATGGTGTGCAGAAGAACACTGTTTAAACATTCATAAAGCATATAAAGTGTTTAGGAGCTTTTCTCCATCATAGAGGCACTTAAAACTCGCAATATGCTTTTACTTTTGCAATGATATTGGTGCACTTTTTAGGTACACAGATACTGACTGTTGCCCTGTACATAGGTATTCCTGATAAACGAGCCAATGAATGTAGGGGTACGTTAGGTGTACCTAATAAAGTGGCCACTGCGTGTATATTTTTAACCTTAATGAGCTGTGATTTACACATTTCACACAGGCTATCAAATAGCAACTTGTTTACATTTACTAAAAGAACTGTCAGACTGCTACAATGTGTTTTTCTAGCAAAGCTTTCCAGGGGTTAATTAACTAGAGTAATTACAGGGCTTAGGGTAATTACGTTACACAAGACAACAGGAAGGATCAGGGTAACATGGAGAGATATGGGATCTTGGTTCATATTGCATCTTTGTTCTTCTCTCTCTAAATATCTACAAAAGCCTGCCTCCAAAGGCCACGCTCTCTCTGCATGCACTGGGATTAACGCTGTATGAAGTGAGTGGCGTTCTTTAGAGTTTAGCGCCATCTTGTGGACAAATTAGGAATAACGTTCTCCTTGGACTTTTTTGCAAAATGTCAAATCCCATTCGTTAAAATAATCTGGCAAAATAATAATCCATAAACTCAGACTATGGTTTGATATGAATAGCATACATGCTGTTTAGAAGTCTGCTTAAAAGCCATTTTGATCTATTGTAGAACTATTCCAAAATACTTCTATAACTATTTTATAGTTTAAAATGACAGATAGCTCGCGACACTATGTACTATAGGGTACTATAGGGTACTGTTAGGCTAGCTACAGGTTTTGGCAGCCTAAAGTACAAGCTTCTATATTATTATACAGCTATATTGCAGACAACGTTGTAAACTGAACCTCCAGGCGGCGGAAAAGAGATTTGGCGGTCTCGTTTTCTTTGTACAGGTTTGCCATTTGGATGAATCGACAGACTACTGACTGACTAGACAAAATCAAATCTCAAAATCAATCTCGAGAATATCCGTATCTGTAGCTACAGTCACTCATCCCTCAAAGATGAACGTGCTGTGGATTATAACGCACGAGTCTTGGAGTCGACTCTGTCGATTCCGGTAATAGAGTCGACTCTAGAGTTGACTCCGAAACTTTGAGTTGATTTTACACAATGAAACGGCACAGACGATGTTGTCGCCTGGCATGGCTTTCTCTACATCTGGAAGTGTAGTGTACTTGAATTCATACAATTTTTTGTGGAATAGCCTCTTTTAATTTACTCCAGCGATTCACAAAACCATGAATCGAGCAGTCCTAGCGATTCCTAAGCCTTTACCTTCTAAATCAATTCCGAAAAAATATCGTCTTCCGCTCTCCAATTGGCCAATATTACTTCGACGAGTTAATTATCCAATCAGTTCATTTCACGTACAACCTACTGACCAATCATAGTGAACGAAGGCGGGATTTATGTCGGAAGACGAGTGGAGAAAAGAAAACGCATCCGCGTTTTTCTCATACACCGGCATGACGCGTTATTAACGTCCAATCAGAATTAGCTGTCGTGTCCAGAAGGTGAAAGGGAACTACGGCAAGCGAAGCGGACTATTATTGTGTAGTACGTTAGTGAGTTCTTACTGACTACTTTGGTGTAAGAATCTGCAAATATTTACGAATACATTTGAACTTCAGAAAGAGGTGAGGGAATCTGGATTGCAATGTTTTTATGACGATTAAGGACATATTTCCTTAAAGCAGTAAACTGAGCTATAATCGTTATTGAGGGAATTCGTAAAGGATACTAATTTATGCCACTGTTTCTTTGAGTTTATTTGATTAATGTTTAGCATGTGATGTTTAGCACATGCATGTGTTAACTTATTTAAGCGTATTTAATTTCACTAGACCCTGCTTTCTTCAAAAATATCTTTGCTGTACAAGCTGTCCAAAAAACATCTCAAGCAACAAGGCTTTTACACATCTGGATTTCAGTTTACACAGATTTTACACTTAAGTGATGTTTTTGTTCATCCTCTTTAATCTAATATGATGCATCACTGATACATAACTGTTAAATCCCATAACCTGTAACAAACAGCTACACAATGGCTTATTTCAAGATCTTGGGAAGACGGAGATATTGGGATGTCCACTGATGTCCATTTTTCTTTTAGCACTATATCATCATCATCATCATCATCATCATGGGCTACACAAAGGTGCAGTTCTTGTGCTGCCTGCTGCTGCTGCTGTCCTGCTGTGTGCTTTGGGTTCACTCACATGGAGCTCATCATGGGCAAGTGTCAGGAAACCCACATTCTCCCATCACCCGCCTGGACAAGAACATGGTACAGGACCAAGAGTGAGTTTAACCTCAAATCTGCTTTCCTCAGCTGTGAAGTATTTACTTCAACAACATTGAAATGAAAACTCATTAAGGCTGAACAATATGGTAAAGCATATCACCATCTTTGGACATTTTTGCAATGTTCAGTATGGAAGATAACATGCAAGATTTTGCTTTTTGAGGTTTAATAAAAGAGTTTGGAAAAAAAAAAAAAACCCAATGTACAAGCTAAACAGTCTGGGCACATTAAAAATAAATATACAAATATTGGTCATTTTTAAGAGGGAATACAGAGGCAATTCAAACAATGACTAAATATAGGGATAACTTGTTAACAGGTGGCATGGTGGCGTTGCCACCTCGCAGCTTATTTGCCCCTGGTTTGAACCTGAGCTCAGGTAACTGTCTACATGGAGTTTTGCATTTCCTCTCTGGGTCCATGTGGGTTTCCTCTGGGTTCTGGGGTTCCCTCCCACCTAATAAAAACATACATGTAGGTAGATAGTAAATTGCCTGGATGTATAAAGGAATATGTGAATGTGTGTGCACTGTTGCACTGGTGTCCCATCAGTGTGTAGTCCCACTTCATGTCCAGTGTTCTTGAGAAGATGAATGAATGAATGAATGTATAAATTAATAACTTACTTGTATACTGTGCTAATTCAGTCAATGTTTTAAAATGTAAAAGACTTTCTGTAACAGAACGAGTCCCTTGTTAGATTTGCAAAAAAACTGAACTTTGATACCTTTCCAAAATGACCTTGCTGCAAACCAATCTATAAATGCGGCCTAGCAGCTGACGTAATCTTTGCCCAGGCACTGAAAGCATAGTGTGAAAGTCCTTTTCAACAAGGGAGTAATACACGCTAGGTGTTAATGCTTTTAAAGCTTAGGAAGTAATTGTATACAGGTGGTGCACAGTGTAAAAATAAAGTCACATTTTCTTAGTAAAGCTGAACAGACCCCTTTTGTTAATGCATGTCCTCTGTTTTCTCCTTTAGCCACATCATGGAACATTTAGACGGGGTGATCAACAAGCCAGAGTCGGACATGACCCCTCAAGAACTCCAGCTTCACTATTTCAAAATGCATGACTACGACGGTAACAACCTGCTGGATGGGCTCGAGCTTGCCACTGCCATTACACATGTACACAAGGAGGTGAGTGGTTTAAAGCTCCCTGTGCTTACTGCTGTTTGCTAATGTAATGCTCAGAAGCCTTCTCCATCATGTGCTTTAGCTAATCCTGATGGGGAGGATGAGATTTAGCCAGGTGCACTGACTCATCACTATCACACAAACCAGCTAGATAAATAACAGGTCATATATATGGTCATTTCTGTAGATTTAATAGGCCAAACTTAATTTTTTACATGGAATGTCATTGAATAGTAGTAAAGCAGCTGATTCTTCTAAATCTGTTGTTCATTGATTTATTAAAAAAAAAAAGGTGTCAGCTTTTTTATTGCTAATGTCAACAGTGGCTTATACTTGCAATCCGGGGGATGACTGTCATGCAGACAGACAGACAGTGTATCCATGCAAACTCAAATGAAATGACTGGCATGTGGTCTCAGCTTTTGTACATGATTTATACCTGCTGTCATGTCTTTCTGGTTTCTAGGAGAAAGGTGATAACAGCCCACCAATGAAAGAGCAGGACCTCATCAGTATTATCGATCAAGTCCTTCGGGATGACGACAAAAACAATGATGGCTACATCGACTACGCTGAGTTTGCCAAGTCTCTCCAGTAACAGGGGAGGCATGGAGGTGTGCGTGTGAGTGAGTGGTGTGAGTGTTTCTGGTGTATGGAGGAGTGTGTGCTGAATTACTGTGAGCTCTGATTACCTCTAACTGAACGGTGATTTGGGTGTATGCATTTCACATACACAGCAAAGCTAGAGTGTTCATTAGACTGAGAGGCTGTTTGTACTAGTGCAAAGCTCAGTCTTTTGTGCTGTTTCAACACGCTAAAGCACTTGTAATTCAACGATACAATTGTTGTCTCCCTTCAGGATTGGATCTGAGCAGTTAGGCTCTACTGAACGTACTTTATCCTGTCAGAATTAAACTGTGGGATGAAGTTAAATGGATTGTAACATAACATGAGATGTCGAGAGAAAACATATTTTGCCTGAACTCTCTACTTGTGTCAGAACGAACCTGCCAAATACATCTGCTGTGAAAAAATGTCCTTCTTTATTATTGCTGCAGAGTGTTTTGAAGCAACATTCTAATGCAAAGTCATGGGTGGAGTTGAAATGGCATATAATGCCTTCCTTTCCGTACTGAGAAAACCTCTTCATCTAGCACTGACAGTTGTCGAGCTTACATTCCCTGATTTTAACAAGATGTATTTGGTATGAGAAACAGACATAAGAAATATCTGCCAAATCCTAGTTCTTGTATTATTTGCGTTTGAAGCCTAGAAGAAGTTTCCTTCCTGGACTTACTGTAGATATTCCCACTTAGTGACATATTTATCACATTTCTCAATAGTGCTGATCCAGTATCAGGTCTTGGTTTTGGTATGAAGAAATATGAATGATAAATATGGGTCTGCAAGTGTGATTTTAAACTGGCTACCTTCAATGGTTTCCCAGTCGCAGTGCCAGAGCACCACTGTATTTCACTCTGAAGTGTTTTGCTTTTGTTTCACTTCATTAGGTGTGTGAGGACAGGAAGACCACTGACCTGTATAGTGCAGCAGTATTCCTGTGGTAATTGGGACTGGGAAAAACAGGCAATTTTTCCTCTATTAAGGACCAGTTAAGAGTGATGAAGGGATTTTTTTCTAGACTACTTGATGATGGGTTTTTTTTTCCATCACACAAGTTGAATGTAATCCAAGCCTGTTGTCCTTGTCGTTGTTAAATTCTCAGCTTTACTTAAGTTATTTGTGAACAGTGAAGATAGACAACAGTGACCATATGCCAAGTCTAATTTATTTCTATCAAAATATTTGACATCTGATGTTGAAATACGTTCGCAGCTGTTAATGTATATATACTATCATTTGAAATGTAGCATTGCTTAAGA
The DNA here is from genome assembly GCA_030068235.1 of Notoglanidium macrostoma. Lineage (NCBI taxonomy): Eukaryota > Metazoa > Chordata > Actinopteri > Siluriformes > Auchenoglanididae > Notoglanidium > Notoglanidium macrostoma. Next base: position 18,770,797 of record JAQQZR010000038.1, on the reverse strand, counting down.
ACCCATATTCAGGTGGCTAGAGGATTTTCTACAAAAACAAACAGGAATCTTGTTAATCCAGACCATTCAGAATGTAAAAGAGACGCTGTTAAGATTATTATATTTTCACAGTTTGTGAATGAAGGGTGAATTAATTATTTTTGTTTTAGAAACATATATTAATAAGGTTTTGGGACTGTAATAAAATGTGTGAAAAGATTTCCTTCAAATTTTTTTCTGATATGCATATGCAAAGACAGAAATGTACAGATATGAAGAACTTTGTGTACAGAAACACACAAGCGTTACTGTTGAACAAGTCATCAACTGCAGTAATATCAGGGCATGTGGCTCAAATAAACTAAACAACAAAAATGGGAGGTTTTAGACCTCGCTCTTTCAGCCTACTCTAGTTCCAGTGGATGGATGGCTCCAGCGCTGGAACAGAGGTCAGGGAAAACACTGAAGCGTGGGGCAGGCTGGCGGTGGGCGCTCCAATGTGCCTCAGCTGGCAATACCAGTCCTCGTGCTGCCTGGCAGGCTGAGCTGCAGTGGGAGCTGAAGGGCAGGTCAGCTGAGAGCCAGCTGCTGTGTGGGGGGAGAAATCAGCAGAGGGCAGCACTGAGGGAAATTTGGGCACGTGTGTTAAGGAGTGAGCGCATTGGTACGGTCTTGCCATACCACCACGTGCACTGCTAGGGAGAACCCCGCGTCCTGGCATCATACCTCCTTGCAGAGATTTCTGAGTAGCCCGCTCCTGTTTCCGTTGCTTGGCACGACGGTTCTGGAACCAAACCTGGAGAGGTGAGGGGGAAAGAAAGGAGGGGTGAGAGACTAGGGACCTGAGGCAAATATTTACTAACAGATTAATCACACTGGGAAACCAAAATCAGTCATTTAGAAAATGTAATCAACAAAATCAGTATCATTTTGTGTACAGCATGGTGCTTATGGTGTAAAGAGAATCACATACTGAATATAGAGTCGAATATCAAAATAGTTTTTTTTAAATAATGAATAACTGCTACAAATGTCACCGGTTTAAAGGATTCTTTGATAAGAGTCAGAAAAGTCTGCTATTTATTAAAAGTAGCAACAAGAGGATTGTGGTAATTGTCATGTTTACAGTAAGAGAAAACTCTTCTGTATGTTACGTTACACAGTGACACTGAATTCTCATTCTGACTGGTCAGAAGCACAGCTCTGAGAGGCTGTAAGGCAAACCACATGTTTACGTTAATGTGCTCTTTGTAACACGGTACAATTTCTATAGTAAAAGCTTAGACAATTTTGATCTTGTTTTATTTTAGAAGACATTGATTTAGCATTTTGGAAGGACTCACTAGTGTCAGATTTTTTATGTTCAGAGGCAAAGCTTCACTTTTCAAACATGGGAAGGTTTACAGGACAGGGTTTTTTTTTTCTCTGGTAACATGGAATTTTGTGTTTTAACTTCAAAAGAGAAAAAGAATGGCTTTTGGTGATGGAATGACTGATTAAAGCTATTCGATTCAATTGTATTTGTATAGCACTTTTAACAAAGAACATTGTCGCAAAGCAGCTTTACAAAAATATATCAATTCTGGATGGACATTAAACATGTACATTTATAATTTTATCCATAATGAGCAAGCCAGTGGTGATGATGGCAAGGAAAAACTCCCTGGGATAACATGAGGAAGAAACCCTGTGAGGAACCAGACTAAGAAAGGAACTCATCCTCATCTGGGGAGAACCAGATAGTGAGATTACAAATAACTCGCTTCTCTAACTGTGTGCTGTATGGTCAAAAAGTACAATTGTGTAGCCAGGAAACTCATTATAGTTTTAACATGAAGTCTATTTAGTTGAAGTTATCAACTGTTCACTTCATTTGTCAAGATTTCTAATTGTATCTTTAGGCTGTTCATATGGAGACATCCTCAGCAGGAGCAAGTGGTTTCCAAGTTATGAGAACTCCAACCAGAAGTAGGACATCAGGATGGATCAGAGTAGCAGCTATTCTCTAAGTAATAACAGGAACTAACATGTTCTACAATATGAAATGTGACTACAAAAAAGTTAAAAAGTAATTTAATAGGACTTCCACTTGCACCCTGATGGTATGGGCATCAAGAAGCAAGAGCTCCGGTCAATCTCGAATAATTTATTAATATTTAGCCCAACCGTATGTGACATGTACACAGACAAATATGCATATAAAAAAAGAAATTCCACAAAACACAACAGAAAGGAAATGGTGGACACAGCACACAAGGGAGTTTCTCCCATCTCACTCCACACATTTAGAGCCGAGCTACAAACTTATAGAGAAGTCATGACCAGTGACATTAAGTCCCAAATACATTACATCCAGCAAGAGCTTAAGAAAAGTCATGTCATCCATCTGGGAGGAAAATAAAGCAGATATCTGTACACTTTGCCGTGAGCTGACCGTAAAACAACAAAATCTACCCATCACAAGGTGCAAGCTGAGACTAAGGATGTACAGCCAGAAATGGGAAAGGTGGTTTAATGAATAAAAAACGGTTGGCAAATTGCTGTGGTGCAAAAGCATATAAAACACTTCAGTACATGCTGTTACTGGAAAAGAATCAACTTCAGGGTGGTCACATCTCTCTGCTTCACCACTGATTATTTTCCAATAACAGCATGCCCCATCGTGTGTTATTTCAAAGATCACAATATATAATATTTTAACGGGATTTTCTCTAAAGGAGTCTCACACACTGACTGTGCATGAAGTCAGGATTGGCTATAGCTTCCCAACAACCAAGAGAGATTGTAGATAATGCGAGATAATGCAAGAGAGCGTTATAGATAATGGATGGATGAACCTCTCTAACCTGGATGCGGGCCTCATTGAGTTTAGTTTGCTGAGCCAGCTCTTCTCGGCAGTAGATGTCAGGGTAGTGGTTGTGTCTGAAGGCTAACTCCAGCTGCTCCAGCTGTTCATGGCTGAAGGTGGTTCGATGTCTCCTGCGAGATGGAGACGGGTGGAGTCTAACTCGACCCACCACATCCCCACTGCTTTCAGGCCCCGAGGAATCTTTCTTCGGAGGACCCTGAACATCTGCGTTCAACAAAATAAAGAGGGAAAACTTGGAAAGTTGAACCATTTTGTCACAGATTTTCATGAAAGAAAAAAGTATCTGTGTACACGTTTCTCTGGTTACAAGATGGAGAGAGATTTATCAACGTGCCATAAATACTTTGGAGGAATTTGGTTTGCAAAATCGCATCTCACAAATGGCAGTTCTCTGAAGGTTAAAGGGTTTAAGAGCATTAACGTTTCCTAACAAAAGGCCAAGAACCCAATAGGTTGTAGGCTTTTCTGCTTAAACTTAATATCGTGAGAGAGAGATACCAGAGGCCAAAGGATTGAGACAAGATTAAGTGAACAAAAGCTAAAAAACTGACTAATTTGTCAAATCGCAGGACTTGGATGCAACGGATTCTTTTCACAATGTCAGTATGGGAGGTAAAGGGACAGTCAATACTGGACGTAATCTAATTTAAGTTTAATTATCTTTCTGATTGCTGTGTTTTATAAATAAAGGATGTAAAGTCAGTAATATCAGCAATCTCAGTAATATTAAAGTGGTTGAATGGATAAATATAAAATAAACACAGAACATCATATGTTCATGTCATTCATGTAAACATTACCTGTATATCCTGAAAAGATCCCGTAAGATCCCTCATGTAAAGACAAATCTTTCATCACATTATTTATCAGTGTACAATGGTATCATGGAAAATATTTATACGTACTAAGAGAAACCAAGGTGGGTCAACATCATGTGAAGTACATCTAGCGCCAGTGGAGGATATGAGTTTGAGTTTAAACCTTAAGAGAAAGTTTGAAAGCAAACTCTTCAAAGTCACATTTAAACATTGTAATAAATAATTCTTACCTGCACTTGAGCTGACGATGACTTCAGAGTACATGTCGGAGAACTGTGGATGAGGCTTGGCATGTTCCATAGCTGGTCTTCTCTGAGGGATTCAGGTATGAGAGACATATGGTGGGCTTACCTGAGCTTTTCCTTGACCACCCTCAGTGACGACATTCAGCAATCACACCCCTCATGACCTGCTCTCCTGCTCCAACTAATACTATGCATAATCACATTTTAAGCAAATATTGGATTTTTCATCAGATTTTTAAGGAATAGATATATTTGCCTCTTTTACAGAGCTACAATCATTTATTTTTGCAATTGAACATGTGTAAAATGATAGCTGTAGCTTCCATATTCATTAACACACTGCAAAAAAAAGGAAAAAACAAAACAAAAAACAAGCACTGTGTCGTCATAGCATGCTATCTATTCATGTTACTGCCAGAAGTAAGACAATTACAAATATCCTTCTAATTTTGAAGGCAGACGTATTGCACTACTGTTTTGAAATGTTTCTGGGAGTCAGATTCTGGGAGTGTAGATGCTATTTTAGTCTTTTTCACTATCCTGACATGCTGCACTAGCTTAGGTTAGCAATAAAAATGGACAAATTCATCTAACTCCAGTAGTTCCTCAGCAACATCAGGTGACTCTGAATCAGTGGGAAAATATGTACGCAATTATTCTGTCTGTGCAAGGCACTCCCTCCATCAGTGCAAACAGTCGCACTGCGCCTATGTCACTAAAGTTAGATTATCCAAAATGTACTATTGTATAAATGCAGTCTGTGACAGAAGTCACTTGTCTCCAGCTCATCTTATACATATGTTGTCGTGGTGTCCATCCTTACATTGTATTTGGATAGAGATTAACAGATTAATACACTGGATTAAGGACATTTCTTAGTTTGGTAAAGGGTTCCTTAATGGGTTCTCCCAACAACTTTTTAAAAACATGTTTTAAAAAAATCAACATTCCTATCTAAGATTGTTTTATTTATGTGGTGTTTGCTGGAACATGAGTAGGATCATGTTTTAGTGATATTAAGTTGCTGTTGCAGGAGGCTGGTGATGCAGTGATTAGCAGCGTTGCGTCGCAGCAAGAAGGTCCTTGGTTTGAATTTCGTGGCCAATTGGGGCCTTTCTGATCGGAGTTTGCCTGTGTAGGTTTCCTCCAGGTGCTCTGGTTTTCTCCCACAGCCCAAATACATGCAGATTAGGTCAACTGGCTACACTAAAATGTTCACAGGTATGAATTAAGTATGCATAGTTGTTCATCTCTGTGTTAGCCCTGAGATAGATTGGTGACTTGCCCAGGGTGTACCCCACGTCTCACCTGAAATCAGCTGGGATTGGCTCAAGTGACCCTGATGGATAAGCAGTGTAAATAATGGATGGAAAGTTGCTATTGCTTTGATTTCATGTAGCGTGGTCATGGTGGATTTTAATGTCCAATTCATAATGTCCCATAATGAAATTTGCCCAAAAAGTTTGGGAACCCATGAACTATCCGCTTTCTTTCAGGAATTCACCACTAAGAGTGTGTTTATGTGTGTGTGTGTGTGTGTGTGTGCATGCAAATTATAGATAACCCAATGGTCCGTATTGTGGATAACCATGGTCATCAACATGGAATATTCATTATCTAATTGTAGAATAATTTTGTTTCAGATTGAATTTACCAATTATGAATGTCCTGAGAAGTATGTGTCCTTCCTCAAAGCTCCATTTCTATGGCAGAAAATTAAATTTAATATCTTTATCCCTACTTTGCCTGTGGAGAACAGACTACTGACATCACCAATGTCCTTCTCATATGCACTGTGAAACGGTCCTTTATTCTCAGTGTCGCATGAGCTCCATAAATAATCAGTGAGATGAATACAAGACTGTTAACTATAGACATTTGTGATGCATGAACAAATTGTTGGCTAGGGACTAAACCAGAATAAAATGGTGGGTGGATAGCACAATGGAGCGGCTCTGTTCACAGTTTGACTGTGAGTGACGCAGCCTGTGTGTCATCTGAGTGGGATGTGTGGAGCACCGTCAGCCAGGCCCGTCTGCCTTCTATCAGCCTGTTTTACTCACTTATTTATTCACCTTCATAATATTTCACTCTTCCAGCTGCATGTGTCAATCTAGTTAAGGACTGTTTCATATAGTCAAGTGGTACATTGTGTGTATGTGTATATTTGTCATATGTTGCTGGCTGTGTTGTATGTTCTTGCACTGATTTGCAGTCCAGTTTCATTATACTGTGTACATCTGGTGAGTTTCTAATTCTGACCAGCTGGAATGTGAAATTAAGGCCACTTTGCTGCATGATTGACCAGATCTTTTTGCACACATGGATTCCTGTGAGCATGTCATGTGTAAAGCTATTTTATTCTTGTATATTTATCAAGTAAATAATCCCTGACAATTCCAATGTGATAGAGGGATAAGTTAAGGAATTTAGCCAGGAAGTCAGAAATGGAAAAAAAAATCTAACATTTTAAAATGTGTCTATAATATAAGCAGGATTTTGAACTGAATTAGAAATCGCCTGCGACCTTTAAATAATTAAGTGACAAAAATGGATTGCTCAGTGCAAAGACTGTTCCCACGTTGCTGATAAGGCCATGTGTATGTATGTGTATGTGTGTATCAGAGAGAGAGAGAGAGAGAGAGAGAGAGAGATTGGGTAGAGTTATCTGAAGCTGCAATTCTCTTCACCAGAGACGAGAATCATGAGGATTGGCTGAACTCTGCAGAGCCCCAGAACACTGTGGCCAGGCTGCCCAAGGAATTCTGGGAATTTCCAATAGTCTAAGAAGTTCTGAGTCAGACCCAAACAGTACTGGGTGGAGGTTCTGCCTGTGAGGGCCAAAATTTAACCGCATTCATACTCTTTCTCTTTCACTCTCACTCTCACACACACACACACACACACACACACACACACACACACACACACACACACACACACACACACACAC
>JAQQZR010000038.1:18735486-18759649 GCA_030068235.1 Notoglanidium macrostoma | reverse complement strand
CAAATGCATTAAGAAGGAAAGAAATTCCACTAATAACCTTTTATGTCAACAACCTCTCAACTAAGTAAAGAGAAACACCAGTCCATCATTATCCAGTCTCTTCTAAAGTCATAAAAATAAAGAAATAATTGAATTAGAAGGTGACCCCTAACTTTTGACCGGTAGTGTGTATATATATATATATATATATATATATACACACACATACACACACACTAACTATACCTTATTTCATTTTCAGAGCCAAAATAAGTACAAATATCAACATATGGAAAGCTTTATTCCTGAAGTTAACTCTTAAAGCTCATAAAACTAGGAATGAATCCCTGTAGTTAGATTATTTGAACATTTTTTCTTTTTCATAATGTTATGCTCTGGTTCACAAACATCTGTGACGAGCGGTTACAATAACCATACTTTTGAGGTTGAATTACTTAAATTAAAATGTACATGTTTTTGTTGCATCACATAAAATGCTGTGTTAGACCGTGGCTTATTCAGCCCACTGGTTTTCAAAGTGGCTATAAAATGCTTTGCATATGACCATAATAAGGCCTTCTGTTTGATGTACTAAATGAGTAGCAGAAAGAAAATCAGACATGATTTTCTATCTAATCTAATAGACACCTCTATTTTTCCTTATTTTGGTCATTTGACAATTCCCTCCCACTTGCTAACTGTACCCTATCACATGACAGTCATCCAATACACATGAAGCCAGTCATCACATCCTTTTGAACTGTTACTCATGCTATGTCAGGGGCGGATGAAAACAGGGAAGGAAGTAACTTCATCCCTCCATCCCATCCCACAGAGCAGGGCCAGTTTTGCTCCTTTGGATTCCCAACCACAGATAGCTAAGGCATTGTTGGAATTGGAACTTGCGATCTCCAAGTTTTGTCCAACATTCTGAAAGGGTGAATGTTTTCTTGTCGGATCACTCAGGATCCCCAAAACGTCTTTTCTTAACAAAAGTGTCCTGCTTCACACGGCATGGATGAATCGCTTGTATTGAATCCATAGCCTTAGGAGTCTAGTAGACAAAGTGAAGGGGAGTGCCAGCTTCAGAGTAATGGCTGTACCTGGAAAAGCTGCTGTATAATGGGATTTAAGAGCCAATATCTGTGACAATCAGCTTATAAATAAAGTTATAGAGTTATAAAATGATGAAGCAACACATCCTAATTCTCCTCAATATATAAACTGTCCTGAATGTTAGAAAACCTGACCCTGGAATTCAAAATGTGTATAAAGAGGTCATACTGTTGTCTCTGATGTCCAGACCTTTTAGGATGACCACCTTATGAATCAATGGAGGATGGTAAAAAATGTTCTGATATAAGGAGCTACATTTAACTGTTTGGCATACCTTTTTATTCAACACTGCTTCCAACACATAAAGAACAGAATCCAGTCATATATTACACCACAGCCACAACTACCACAGCCCAAATAATAATAATGATAAAAAAAGATAAAGAAAATTCTAGCATCAACCCACTATATTTACACAAATTATTCCACCATCTGTTTGATGTCAGAGTTGTAGCGGCATTTCTAAATAAACCCAAATTTCCTCAGATATTTTCCTTTCTCTGTTCTCCTAAATCCCTGGTGAACTTTGACCTCTGTGGATGTATGCCAGGCCACAAAAAGAACCTCTGCCCTAAAGAGGCCATGATGTTGCTTTAAAATGAAAACATGTAGCACTGCAAAAAAAAAAAAAAAAAAAGAAAAGAATGGGGGGAGGGGGGTTTAAGGAAAACATAAGATTGTGGAATAATTATATAAAGAAGAGAGTAAATCAGGAAATAGCTCTTGGTTTGGGAAACATGGCAAGAGGGAGCCTTGCCACAGTTTAAATAAAAACAGGGTTTGAGAAAAGAGTAGAGGAGGCAGGGGGAAAGGAGGAGAGGGAGAGGGGTTAAAGAAAGTTACCGGTGGTGAGAAATAGAAGGGATCTGATTTTATTTGCTCACGCCACAATGATTTTTGTTCTTTCACCTCTTTTATTTTACCTTTAATCTCACTCATGCACTCTCTTTCTCTCCCTCACTCTCAGTCTTTCTCTCTCGTGCCTGGAGCTCTTTCCTCACATTTTTAACGGGTGTCTTCCCAATCAGGCTTTTACTGCAGGAAATTTCAGAACACCGCATTGCGTGAGGCGACGGAGTGCTCCATTCTTAGCTCAACTCTGCGCAGCGCCAGGCAGCATGGAGCTTGCCAAAGAACGAGGAGGGGGCAGTGACTTGGGTTAAGTGCCAGCATTACAGCTTGGCAAAAGTTTTCCTTTTCCCTTTTTTAACAATAGAAAAGGCGAAGAAGCCACTCAGAAAAAGGAGAAGAAAACACAGACAGTGTTTTAGTCAGCGTTTTTCTCAAGTCTTGCTTGAGAATATAATTAGATAATCAATTTTGAATAGGTGTAGGTCTTGTTCTTTATACTTAAGTGAGAAAAGCAGCTGCTGTCTTACTCTGCTTACTCATTTTTTCCTTCACTTGCCCTTGCTTTCTGTGGTTTGCTTGGGGAGATATCTAGTTCTTGGGGCCCTGCTCTCTGTATCCCCTCATTCCACTTTTTTGTTTTTCTACCTCAGGGTTGTGGTAGGCCAGCGGTTAAATGGGAATAATATTTGCTGTACTTTGCCGCCTTCCTGGTCCTATTCTCCTCTAACAACAAGCCTTATTTTTAGCCCACAGTCAGGGTTTGGTCATTTCCTGCTGCTGGTGCAATGCGGAGCTTTATGGAGCTGGGCCGTGGTAGAGGCAATCCCAGTCCCCAGTGTGGGTAGAAAGCGTCCTTGAGATCACGTGCAGATCGGAGAACAGTTTTGAAGTTTCTTAAATAATGGTTAAAGCTAGGCTTGCTTCTATGATTAGTACAAGAAGGCAGCTTCTGTGCAGAACCTCGGTCACACAGTAGGTCCTGAGCAGACATATCAGTAATTAGGACCCAGAGGTTAACACAAACTGGTGTGCGCTCGCACTCTCACTCATTCCAAGAGATAAAAAAAGGATACTCTGACCTTAAGAAAAAGCCAGGATCCACTCAATTTAACAAACATTACAGTGTGTCTCACTTACAATCACTTTCCCTTGGCGCTTTGTTCTCATCAGGGTTGCATTGGATCTGGAGACTATCCCAGGAACAGGCAGACTGCACCCTGGATGGGACACCAGTCCATCACAGTTTAAGTGTGTCTATAAGTCTGAAAATGGGTTTGAATTCAAATTAATTTGAAGGACGAGAAATCTGTGAAAAAGATCAGAAAATGATTTATACCTAAAAACACATGATACAAGCATAAATCCATCACAAATGTTGGTTTAGAGTCCACATTCTGTCCCATAAGCTAAATTCCTGGCCAGAGCTACTCCGACATCTGTGTGAATCTGAGAGTCCAGTGAATCCCCCCGGGAGCGAAAAATGGTTTGGTCCTGGACCCCCCTTCAGCATTTTGGGAGATTTAAGACAGGGATGAAAGGAGCCAGGACCACTCAGCGGTCACCCCTTTTTGATTCATCTTTCTGGGAAAAAGCAAAGCAAGATAAATAAAACCCAAAAATTCCTGTGCTTTCAGAGTTGCAATCGAAGTACATGATTGTTTTTATGAGCCAAAACTTCATTCTATAGACTGATTCTATATTTTGCAACAACCAAATTTAATTATAGAGTCATCTGCAGAATTACTGGCACCCTTAGTAAAGATGGGTAACAAATTCTATTAAAAACATCCATCTGGTTCATTAGCTTAATCCATCCATCCATCCATTATCTATACCGCTTTATCCATCTGGGTCACGAGGGAAGCTGGAGCCAATCCCAGCAGACACGGGGCTAGAGGCGGGGTACACCCTGGGCAGGTCGCCAGTCCACCACAGGGCTCATTAGCTTAATCTCATGCTTAAAATATGAGAGAGATTTAACCGTTAATATTTCAAAGTTGATTTATTCTAAGAAGATAAAAGAAACCTTTACCAAAATATTTTTTTTAACAAAGCCACATCACAATTATTAGCATTTCTAAACATTTTCTGACCAAAATGTAACCAACTGTTATTTCACTTTTTTTTTTGGAAAGTTCTCTTGAGTGTTTAGGAACTCTTATAGGGTCATCTGTAACTTCGTCTTTCACTGGAAACACAAAGATGGAATCCCCTTAGTCAATCATTAAAATAGGGAAGATTAGAAAATAAACAAATGAGTCAAAAGGCTGTTGATCTTCATAAATTAGGCAACGGGTCTAAAAAATAGCTACACTCCTAAGCTAAGTTTAAGACATTTCAAAAGACATAAATCTGTAATGAACCTGCCTGGAAGAGGAAGTGTATTTTTCCCCATGCACAGTGAGGATGATGTTTAGAGAGGGTTTTTTTTGCCTCTATAAACATCATCCTCACGTTGCATGGGGAAAAATTTAATACAAAAATTCTCCAAGGACCATGGTTGGAGATTTTCAGTAGGTAGAATTGAAGAGTGAACAAGTATCCAAATACAATACAATACAATAAAGACTTTTCTTTCATCTAACCATAAACATATGCCTGGTGTTCTGGTAAAAAAATAAACCTTAATATGAGTTTGGTGGAAAAATAAGGTTGGTTATAGAGAGAAGCCCTTAATCCCCACTGTTATGTATAGTGGCAAATCTTTGATATTGTGATTATGTTTTATTTCCAAATGTGTTGGGGTAATGTAGGATAATGTTTCAAAACATGATCCAAATCCACACAAAGATGGTTCAATGAACACAGAATCAAGCTTTTGACAGTCATCCCAGGTCCCTGACCTAAACCATATTGAAAACATGTGGGGTGTTCTGAATAGGAGAGTGCACCAGAAATGACCAATGACCTTGGAGTATCTTGAGATTCTGCAGTGAGGAGTGGTCTCAGATTCTTTTGCGCTGTATTCTCCAGCCACATCAAGCATTATAGGACAAGACACAGTGCTGTTATGTTTTAAACACAGGGGTGCAAGTCATTTTGTTTAAAAATATATTTTTGGTAATTTTTAAAACTTTTCTTAGAATAAATTTAGCCACAATTAAAAGTTATATTTTTCTTATTTGAAACTAATTTTCTAACTTTTTTTTCATAATTTAAGAGCTGTGTGAATATGCCTGAACATAACACATTATAGCAATGAATGCTGCACTTAGAGAACTCACACACTCACTTACAGTAACCATGAGTAAAAAAGTTACTTTATCCTGGTCAGGGTTGCAGTGGATCCTGAGCTTATCCCGGGGAACACTGGGCATGAGGCAGGAATACCCTCTGGGTGGGATGCCAGTCCATCACAGGGCACCATGTGCACACATTCACACCTAGGGGCAATGTTATTTAAACTCTGACAGTACCCTGAGCTCAGAATCAAACTGAATCAAGAATCAAATTTAAAAGGCAAGTGTGAAAGTGGAGATGTAAAATAGTCTTTTTGGCATACTGATACTAATGGGTAACTGAAAGATTTGACCATGCATTCAGTTTTTATAAGACAAAAATTGAAGCCTTAAGACTTTGCCTTGGCCTGCCTCATAAGCAATGCACTCTGAAACATTATAACGTGCATCCAGTGAGAGATTTACAAGATGGCTACATCCTGTTAATGAAAGCAATAAAATGTCCCAATGTGTATTTAATGAATCATACATTTTAAACTATTGCCAACACTCACCATTCAACTTCTGAAGATCTCCAAGATGCACAGAATTAACTGGTTCAGAATAGCAGCAACGTGCTCCACCCTTGGACCTATACCACAGTTTGATCACTCAACACACAAATCCTGGCTAGAGCCACCACACCTCACCACCACAATGTGCATAGCATGACTGCTAAATAGATTTTACTCTGTATCCTTCGGCCCAACATATTCACTTCAATAACTGAATCCATTAAAAACCAAACAGAGGCTAGAAAAGTTGACCACAGGTCTTCCAAAATCCCATTACAGGAGTTCCCCAGTTGCTCCAACATAGAGTAAACTCACGTCAATCTATGCTCTCATCTACAGATGTCACAGAACTTCACAAAATGGTGTACACATAACTCAATTACAGAGCCTGCAGAGCTCGAAGAAGTCGTTATTGGGGAAGAGAGCTGAAATTAAATACCGGGCTGTCAGGTCCCTGAGGGAGGGAGAGAGGAAGTGAAGGAGAGAGGGAGAGGCTGAAGGGGAAGGATTTTGTCAGGACTTCATAAACATGTATATAGAGTGGAAACTCAGTGCCAGCATTCAGACTGAAGAAAACTTTCCAGAGCCGGCTGGAGGCAGGAGGTGAGAGAGAACAGAGCTCGCAGGCCCAGAGTTTACAGGAAGGCCAGCCAAACAGCAATGATCCAGTACATGGAGAAGGCTGGAGAAAAGCAGAGAGAATAAAACAAGAAGTGTGTGGGGCATTTTGACCATTGAAATTAGACACCTATTAATCAAATTATTTAAAAATAATATCAAATATATGTAATAAATTTTTTAATCTTATTATATTCTCTCTGGGTCCATGGTGCTCTTCCTGTTCCTCTGGGTTGTCTGGTTTCCTCCTAACTCCCAAAATGGTGTAGTGGTATAGCGGTTAGCATGGTCACCTCACAGCAGAAAGGTTCTGGGTTCGATCCTGAGTCGACTGGGGACCTTTCTGTGTGGAGTTTGCATGTTCTCCCCATATATGGGTTTCTTCCGGGAGCTCTGGTTTCCTCCCGCAGTCCAAAGACACGTGGATTAGGTTAATTGGCCACTCTAAATTGCCCATAGGTGTGAATGTGAGTGTGAATGGCTGTCTCTGTGTAAGCCTTGTGAAAGACTGGCGACCTGCCCAGGGTGTATCCTGCTCTCGCCCAAAGTCAAGACCTGAAATGGACCGGCATCCTCTCCTGGGTGTATTCCTACCTCAGGCCCAGTGTTTCTGGGATCGACTCTGGGCCCACCATGACCCTGACCAGGATAACTGCAGATGACTGAATGAATATTGGTGCCCAAATTCAGAGTTAGAATAGGTTGATAGATAGAGGAGTTTTCACATACAGAATAGTCTAATTTAATATAATTAATCAATATTAGTCAGTACTGCACTATATTTTTATACAAATACCAGTTTGTATAATCCTTACATGAATATTTCATGCTATGATTAACCACACGTTTCAGTAAAGGAGGTCTCAAATAAGCAAATCTGGTAATACAATATCTTTGTCTCTTCATATCTTATACAAATCCACTCCTTTTGTAGTGAGGGAATAAGGCACATTTCTGCAGATGGTAGCGTGATGGTCTTGACTGTTTCTCTTGATCCCAACAGGCAAGCTGGCGCACTGGAAGTTGATTTAGGCCCCATCTCCTCCTCCACCCAGCCTCTGCCTGCAGTCATCCACAGTGGGTGTAAAGTACTGTCTGGGGGATACATTTTCTGGTATGAAATATAGATGGGAGTCTGTGTGTGTGCACGAGTGCATGTGTTAAGGACGAGGTGAGTGAGAGGTCATCTCTCTCTTTACCGCCAAAGACTTGGAAGCCATCCAAAGTATGAGTAGCAACAGGCTTTCCCTCTCTAGTTTATCCTGCAGAGGTTGAAAGTGATATGCGATGGTATAAGTGGAGTGTAACTGTGCAGTGAGTATGATTTGGGTTCATCTGTGTGTTGTTATGGATGGGGATATTACACCATGGATTGTATGAGAGGAATTCAGGACAGCAACAGTACTCTGATCTTTATGAGTGAAAGACAGGAATTTCACAAATGCATTCAAATGCATGCGCTTGTTCTGCATGAGTGACTTGATAAACTTTACCTTACATATCACATGATACTGAGGTTTAGGCATCACTAATCAAAGCTTAAACCATTAGGATTCAAGTACTAGCATACTAAAGGAACAGGCAGCAATGCAAAGTTTCGTTATTGAAAATTACACAGTGTTAAAGCCTCTTTATTAGGGGTCCATGCATGAAGTGACGGAACCCTAATGTTTTGGTTCAGGTTTTTTCTTCTTTCTTCCCTAATATGAATCATGCAAACCAAACTGTAAGTCACAGAGGCATGACACGTCCCTTACGCTACTCAGGCGAGATGGGATCCATCAGCCAAGTGGTGGCGCTATAGTGCAGGGTTTTATTTTTTGGCTTATAACTCATGAACTGTAATTCCAACAAACAGAATTCTCTTTTTCCACCAAATCCTTGGGTTCCCACAAACAAAAATGCCTCAGGAACCACGTAGCTTCCCCCACTTAAATGTTTTGCTAATTTGCACAATATTCGATACCTGTCCTAAGAACTTTGGCCTGTCTTCATAAACATAGTGTCAAACTACTCAAGAGAATGTCAGCCTCAATAATTATCAATAATATGCTTAGATTTCTTAATAATATGGCTGCCACAAGCTAATTAATTCTAGGGAGCCAAAGCCTGATTTACTAAAACCTGTAATTCGTGATTGGTTACAAGGACTCATACAAACCATGAAAGGCATATACAGGACAAGATTCTGCAACGGTTGGGGTTGTGGCCATACATAGGCGGTGGAGCTAAATTCAGATAACTTTCTCAGGAACCATAACCAAGTATTCTGATTATGAAATTGTTAAGACACTGGGGTTAATATTTGTGAAGGGTGCCTGGACCCCATAGATCGCTGCTTGGGGCTGCTATAATAATAATATTAATAATAATAATAATAATTAAATACGAGTCTTAATAAAGTAACCAAAAACTATTCACCTGCTTTCATATCTCCAGACCAGAAGCAGAAATTGAATTATAAGTTTTGTGCAACTGTTGTGAAATTGATCATTAATACCATTTACACATTACAACACCACACACCTTAAAGCAGCTCAGAAGCTTGTCTTTGGACCAGAAGTGCACTGAAGAAGCCTTGCTGAGAAAACATTAATTTCATTTTAAAACCAAAGAAATGAATAAGTGTAATGAATATTTCATTGTGCCTGGTCTGAGACAGTTCCTCAATCACTGGGAAAATGCCTAACCTAGCAATGAATCCATATCAGTAAATAAGTTAAAAGAGATTAAAAACCAAGATACTCATAAAAGAGATTCAATAAAGGGGTCTTGTTTCACTGCATGGAATACACTTGATGATTTTATTGGTAATATTAAGACAATGAAGCATTCGCAAAGCACCAATAATGACAACTACAAGCAATGTATTCATTGGCTTTTAAAAACTCAAGTTATGCAAAAGACAAAAGCATGAAAGTGGAAAGCAAAAAAAAAAGGTCAGTGAGCCACCGACACTTCATCATTGAAACACTCCGATTTTATCCGGCTCGTAGAAAGAAAGAACAAAAGGAAAAGAGGAATATAATTAGAATAGTCTATATTTGTCTGATGAGAGCTCTTCCAGCCTGTGTCTTTTGATACGGACATTGTGATAGGTCAGGACATGTAAAGCATTCTGGGATGCACAATGACAACCATTAGTGCCCATCATTGTCAAGCCCTGTCAGCACATCGCCTGCATTCATACAGCAACAAATGTGCATGCAGAGCATTAAAGAGACACCATCGCGAACCACGGTTACATCACACTCATTGCATATTAGGGAGAAGAGTTATGTAAACATAATTATCTTGTTAATGTGTTTGCATAAAAGTATTACACAACTCTCTTGACACTAATTCTAAAAGTACAAATCCAAAGTCTGTAAGGTCAGAGCTTAGCACATATATATATAAAGCCAAGCTAAAGTTAATCTAAGATCAAAGGTAAGGGTTGGCTGAGCCGTTCTAGAGACCATGCTCCTCCTCTACGTAGCACTGAAGGCTCACAGTCAATCCTAAAATGTATTCTTCCTGATAAATCTTTAAATCTCATACCAGCAAAAACATCTAGACCTCAATTTGTAGGGTAAAACAGAACAACATACAGGCATGTTTGTTAACAAAGCAGAGAGCCGACGTCCCTTATTTTTCTGTAATAATGGCACAGAGCCTGCTTTACAGTTCATATGGGCAACATGTGGCACTGCTATGTCTGACACATGCAACTTTCCCATAGGGAACAAAGTGTAGAAACAGTTTCCCCAGTTCAGAGTAGCTGCTTTCAGATTACGAGTCATTTAATACAGAAAACCCCACAGTTTTAGATCATAATTATGAGGCACACTTAAAAGCCACTTCAAAAAAAATATTTCTTGTTCACCGGCTCACCGTCTTAGACTATTTCAAAATCAGCTCACAATGCCTGAAGACAAGGAGTGAACCAAACATACAATGGCCACTGGCCATTATACATACTGTCTCAACCCTTAACCAAATAATGGCTAATTGAGGTTTTTAACTCCACCCTGCTGTCGACAGCAAGACAACAGGGTGCTCAAAATGTTTCAATGGAGCCTGTGTTAGCCTCTTGCTAATGCTAACTTTAGCCTAGCGCCCAAAAGGTGTGGAAGCCAGGCAGACTACACAAACAACAGCATTTCTGCTTTCAGCTCAACATATCCGAAAAAGAGGGTGATGCTGAGGATGTGGTTGAACTGGGGAGGAAGGGAAAAAAAAGGTCCCTCTACTCTATATTTTCATAGAGCCCATCAAGAAACACAGACTGGTCCTTTTAGCAGGTGGTAAATTTAGAGGCTAGGTTAGTAAATTTAGCCTGTGATTAGTGCCTGTAGGGCAGGGCAGGGTGTAACTCTGCCAGGAGCGGCTCATTTGCTGAGTGGTAGCACAGAAAGACCCATGTGTATGTGTGAGCAGGCCACATCGTTTTAAAGTACAAAACCTGAGTGTGAAAGCAGGAGGTGGAAGGAATAAGGCACAGGTTGTCATTAAGAATTTAGGGACTAACTTGCAATACATCAACACTGTATTAAATTACAGTCCTCCTAATGTTCAGCACACAGAACACAAGCGTAACAGATTTTTTTGTGGAGTCACTGCAGTCAGCCATTGCAAGTGTAAATAGGGAGGATATAAAGGACTGATATCCTGTTTTTCTTTTTTTTTATGTATTCATGAATCAGATTCCTGCAGACACTTTCAGATGCAATAAAAGCTTATTACTCAACACATTTACCCAGTTTTGAAATGTTGCATTGGTTAAAATGTTAGAGACATGATGGAACCCTCTCAAACACAGGTAAAGCTCACAAACACACCTTTGGTCGATGATCCTCAAAAACACTAAGAGAAACACTAAAGACTCACTTCTGTTGTAGCATAGTACTAGGCATAAGATAAACTCTGTGTTGACCTGAGCAGCTTTCCATATTAATATAATAGTAACTCTTATGACATTAAACTGAAGACTTGACTTTAGGTTGGCCTTTATTTGTTCTATATCAAAAATATTCATATCCTTTCCAACAATTTAATCTAAGGATGCTTTCACATAATGCAGCATTGAGTCTTTTTCAATCGAGCCCTGGTGTATTTTTCCTCTCTGTGAGGTTCGTTTTGGCAGTGAGAGTGAGACCACAGCAATCACACTCGGGTTCGGATCAGAACAATCTGTCGGAGACCGTCTAGTGAGGCGCTCTCAGTCCGTTTGCAATGAACTCTAGTGCGGATTGACTGCAGTGAGAAACCCTGAATTGACCAAACTGTAGGAAGAAAACCAAACATGCTGTGTATTATTATGGGTTGCGGGTAACATTTTTTTGCAGCTGCTAATACTAGATCGGATAGACAAAATGTTATTAATATAATTAACTAGTTGTTTATTATTTAACTCCGGCTCCATGTTCTCCATGCTCAAGTGATTTTTGTGATTTGTACATGCACTTGTGTATTTCTGACCAATGAATGAAAGAGTTTTACAAGTTACTTTTCAGACATACACAGCCCTCATTCAAAGTGTTTTTTTGCGTTTTGGTTCATTTAATGATGTGCATTGTGAAACCAAAAGAAAAGTATCAAATTCCCTCCAATTTGGACTCAGCAAATGGACTATTAGTTGTGAAAGCGCCCTTAGGCTACATGATTAAAAGAGATGGCTAAGCCATAATTTGTTACAGTGTTAAATGATTCTCTCTCTTTAGTGCACACAAAAATGACAGGAAGCATACTGAAGCAATATGCTCCACAATGGGTAAAAGTGCAATGCAAGTGGAACTAACCACAAATTATAAGAAAACAGGCCATCAATACTAATAACAAGTGTACAAATGGCATCTTTATATGCTGTGTCTATAGTGAGGACAGTCATAGTGAGGGGATGGTACACGCCTCAAATATAACCTCTTTCTTCCCCATAAAACCACAGGCAAATTTGACAATTTAAAAAAATGACTAACTAGACAATGTAGATCAGTGTGAAACACAGACCACCAGTTTACAGGTTGGGAATAGACAGTGACAGACACTTATGAACCCATGTAGGGTTGAAGTAATAACACTCATGTTCTGATACTGTACAAATTCAATTTAAACATTTACTGTTCAAAAAACAAGGCGCCCGTTTGTCCCTTCCTCACAAAAAGAAACGCAGCAACCTGCAATTTAAATGGCGGCTGTGCTACGAGTTGACAGGTCAGCCTCTACCATACAGCACATCATACATGTCTGTGTATTTGTAAGTCCTCTGTGTAGCTGGTGGATAACAGGAAATATTTCTTACTGCTGATTTCCTCCTCTTCATGTGGAACTTTTGTGCTAGGCATTAAAAGGACAAGCCCAGTGTTAACTCTGCCTCATAAAACCTGACTGTCTAGAAGGTAAGGTTGATAGTAATTTTAATTTGTTGCTGGTACATGAGCCATGATTAGCGTAATGAATCTTAGTTTATATATTAGTTTAAAGGAATGTAACTGAGTTAGCACATGTTTGTTTTCCATTTTCATAGTAAATGTAATTACCTTGGATAATACAAGGTAAAATGGGAGAGACAATGCAGCGGTATGCAGACATTTCAGCAGGCAGGCTTAAGCATATCCATTAGCTATCATCAAAGAAACTGAGCAGTGAGGAATAAACCATTTCAATCCAGTACTGATCAACAAATAAACATGCTTGTCAGATAGCACATACTGATTATTACCAACCACGTATTCCAAGTATTTACTATAAAAAATGTATATATGCCATATGCCTAAAGCCTGGTGTTGATCTGATCCAACACTGTTGGCAGAATCTCTTGCCTTCAATGCTCCTGCCTCTATCAGCCATACAGCCAGGGCTTATTTGACCTTGAAAGGTGGTTCTCTTTCTAGCCAGCGAACGCGCACTTTCTGTTTATAGTGATACTCCTTCAGGAAATCCTGCATAGCTGGTGGCAGGGGCAAGGCACCTATGCCATCATAGGTGGTCTGACTGCAGATGGCAGCACGTGCCAGATGCTGCAGGCTGAAAGGAAAGGTCCTGTGTAGGGGGACTGTGAGCAATGGCTCAAAAAACATGCAGGAGCTTGGGTCTTTGTAGTGCTCCAACAAACCTGTGACTGTTGAAGAATGGAAGACACAGGGGTCGTGTGCATCAAAACTAAAATTGTGGTTCCACTGTTCAATGCGTGCATGCAAAGAACGGTTGTATCGGCGAAAACTGACAGAAAACAAATAGTCCTCCTGGGCAGAGTCACGTAGTAGAAAGGTTCCCTCTGGCCGGCCATCCAGCAGTGCCTCTGCCTGGTAGCGATCCATCACTCCCCAATAGCAGGGAAGTGCGATTATGGCCAGTAGATCAGGCACCAAGCAATGGATAAAGTCAATCTGTGTGTGAACCTTCCAGGGTCCTGGCTGCCTGGAGGAATGCCCATCTCCAGAGGCATGTCTCTGCTTAGGCCTCCGTGCCTGTAAACACAGAGTGGTCGAGTCCTCCTCAGAGTCACAGTCAAAAGGCTGGGATGGCATTGCCATGCTCGACCCAACTTGGGCCATTATCCCAGACAAACCCATTGTTCCTGCCCCTGAACTTTTAACCTCCCCATGTCCTTCTCCAGAACAGGGGGCCATCTTTGGTCCCAGTTTGTAAAGTGTAGCCCTCTGTGATGTGGCCTCCAGTGTGTGAATCCGTGCATTTGGTGGAGGGTCAACACCTTCCTCTATACTTAGTCTACGTCGTTCACGGAGCCTCTCCTCCTCATCCTCTGGGGAGGGACGTGTTGAGTCAAACGCGTCCAGCATTGCAGTGGAGGAATGTGGGCTGACGGGTGCTGTGTGCTGCTTGATGAGATGCCACTTGTTGGCCAGATCGGAGCCCGGTGGGAATGGGCAAGTTTCCAGCATCAGCTCTGTTATGTGGATCTTGCGCTTAGAGGAAACCTGGCTCTTAGCTGACCGAGGGCGGCGGGGTGATGGCAGGGGCAAGCATAAGCCTACAGTGTCCTTCAGCCTCTGCCTTACAGAGCGTGCACTTAAGCTCCGCCCACTGCCCCCTCCTCCAGAATCACCGAGTTCCTGGACGGAGCTGGACCCATAGCAACGTTCTCGCCTGCTCGAGCCTCCTCTTGATCGTCCTGTCCGCCTGTCTGCCTCCAGGGAGCTCTGTGTCTTAGTGGAGCAAGAGTGTTTCTTTTTACCTCCCCAAGGAGCATGGCGGGAATAAGAATCTCTACGCACAAGTGGGACCCTTCTTATGTCCTCACTTTCTTTGTCAATTGTGATCTCAACAAATTGGGGACTATCTGCCACACAGTTGTGGCCTCTATGTCCCACGCCTCCTAAGGTGACCTGTGCAGAGGCAGAGCCCCGGTCATCCTGGGATTCACCTGTGTGTGCTTCATGAGAAGGTGCACCCATGTCCAGCACACAGTGGACGTGATCCATGTCCATATTCCATAGACTTGCTTCTGAGCCACTGGTGTTAAAAAGAGTTTGACATCTGCTTCTGAGGTTGCTCCACATCCTTCTCACTTTATCCATAGACTGGGGACAAGGACCTATTGGGTAAATAGAAACGAAAAATTAATCGCTATGAAAACTGTAAACTTGAAAGGTTTCTATTCTGACTAAACATGTGATTAGTATTTAGAAAGGGGCAGTAATTTTGTGAAACAAGAATGCACTTGTATGTAAAAAAAAGTGTGATGTCAGTGTGTTCAAATAATTGCAAAGACATTTAGGCACTTAACAAAATACAGAATGTGTCAGTGTGGAATTTCTGCCTATAGTAAATTGCACATTCAGTGTGGTGATGTACTAGTAGCTGGACAAGGTGGGCATATGAAGCATGTTCGGCATATGAAGACAGGGTGCATAGCATGCGTGTGTATTGCACACATGCATAAAAAAAAAAAACTGTGTGGCTTGTAGAACCAAACGATGAGCATAGAGTTGCCAGGCAGATATGCAGAGATGCAAGGCCATGGCTATAAATGAACCCAAGCATCTACTCCCAGCTGATCTGCTGGTATGTAATGTATTACTGAGCCAGTCTAGACCTGACTAAGAACTTTCCCTGTCATAAAATCAGACACATGCTATGGAGAAATACTGCTGAATGGCAAGAGAGGGCACAGATAGAGAAAATAAATTCAGATGAGTATAGCATTTAGGCTTTGCCATTTATCTGTTAAAGCCTCCAGACAGAAAAGTTTCTCTTCCACTCTCTACAACGAGACACATCTTACCTTGTTTGAACAACAGTGGTCATGCAAAATTAGGCATAACTATAGCCACATCTTCACTCTGACTGGGTACTTTTTCCAAAGGACAGGTCTACATCAAAGGGCTGAGGTGTTATATCCAGCATTAAAGCTTAGTTTATTGATTCATCATCAACTTTTCTTTAAAAAAAAGTAGCAGACCTTCTGAAAAAAGCAGACTTCTCCAGAGATTGCTTAAAAAGCCTTTCTGTTTACAGGAATTCATATATTACATTTTTATCTAATTTATCTCTAAGAAATTTGATTTTAACCAAAGTATGTCTGTTGGTTTTACACAAGCTTCAACTAATTAAGTTTGTTTATATTATCTTTATAAGCCCTAATAACACAGGGGTTCCACTACATTAAGTGTCCTAGTAACAATGCACCATAGCAGAACTAGTAGATGGACTTACAACACCAATAAATATCCACCAAACCATGCAGACCACATTTAACTGACACCAGAAGTACAGGCTGAAAGGTAAAGAAATCAAAACCAAAGTGAAGGCCTTTTAGCACTAGATAAGCAGCCATGCTTGGTTTTAGAGGATGTGGGATTCTGTTGCTTAATATCTCACCTGGAGCCATGATATTCACTTCCCAGTTAGAAATACTTTTCAGACGTTACCCTTCCTCAGTTCTATCAAACAGTTTACACCCACATAGACTGCATTCTGAAAAATAACATTACCTAATTAGGCTTTACAAGCGATATATTTAGTTCCAAAGGCAGTCCCATGTCCATGTTAAGCTTAACAGCTCAGTAGATTGATCTGCTGTTGCTGCTTAACAGTAAGACCTGAAGCAGTTGAATGTGCTTCTGGCCCTTTGGTGTACAGGCCTATGCTTAAATAGGCCCGGTTGTATAATAAAAAAAAATGTTCCCATTGTATTTTGCGGGTTTTTGTTTATTTGTTTGATTTTTTTAAATTTATTTATTCAAAGCTACCATGTTTAATACTGGAATTGTAAGATTGCAATTTAAAAAAAAAAGAAAAAAAAAAAAAAAAAAAAAAAAAAAAAAAAAAAAGAGAGATTTTGGTCATGAAATCTTAACTTGAGTTAATTCTGACAATTGTTTTGTAAATACATCAATTTAAACCATGTTTGGTCTTTTCCTGAGTAGATAACTGTTGCAGTATATATATATATATATATATATGACCTAACCCCTTTAATAACAGTAGGTCAGCAGAACAGTAGAACCTGAACGTCACAGAACACTGATCCATCCATCTCTACATTAAAACAAATAGTGGCCCAATCCCAATCCCCCTCTTAGCCCCATCACTTGGCTCTACCCCTTCTTTGCGCACTCCTGTATAGGGTAGGGTGTTCTGTTTCTTTTGTTGATCGAGCGGTAGTGGTCATCTAGCCCATCAACGGCCCTCCAAATGGAGTGTTGTAGATGCAGAATCTAAACAAAGTGGTAAAAGTAAATTCCCCAGAATGCTTTGCAAACTAAAGCAGTGTAATATGGAACATGGCTGCAACGAAAGAAACCCATAAATGTATTAGATCTTCGAAAAATAATTAAGCAGGAATTTTAAAATCGTACTTCCATGCATCTTAGTTTAATGTATATGCAAAGGAATATTTAACTGGACTGTTACTACAAGCACTCCGGAAAAAATCACTATTCATGTTAATAGAACAATGATTTGTGAGTGACAGTACAGTTATTTATGTCTGTGTCTCGTGTAAGAAGCTTGAAATAATGTGCAAATTTTTTGCACTTCCCTGCTCATCTGATATCAGCACAGGACAGACATTTCTGTAGACAGGACTACACTGAAAAAACCAATGTGTAAACATTAATACATGGCTATTGTCTATAGGTTCTTCGGCCTTGTTCTGCCCTGCAAATTTTCATTTATTCATCAAACAGAGCATGATGCCCATGCAACTGGTAATGCCACACCTGGGGCTGGTATTGTGGAAGCCTCTGTCCGGAATGTGAAAGCCTCGTCACTGGTGCATGTACCATTGTCAGCTACTAATGATGTAATGAGTGGTGCCCCATTTCCTGGGTAAAGATTAAAATCCCTACCCCTTGTAGCTCCACTTTGAGGGGCCACTACCCATTGGAGGGCACTCCAAAACTCAGGGTGGAGCAAGGTCAGGGTAATTGGGATTGGACCAGCGAGTCCTCAAGCCCTGTGGACTGGGGGATTGTCATCCTTGAAGAGAGCACCCCATCAGAATTGAAATGGATCCTCTTGAAGTAAAGGTGATTTTTCAGAATAAGTATGTTTTGATTGGCAGTTTCCCTTAAACCTCAAATTGGACAGGTGGACCCAAATCATGACAAAATGCTACCTACAGCATCACAGACACCAGATTTGCATTTAAATTGTTACCCATTTGCACCATGTCTCCAACTAATCATACCAAGGTTGGCAAAACAAGACACATTATTCAACAGAATTGTTTTAATGGCGGAATGGTGGTGTAATTGGAAGGGTTGCCGCCTCGTTGCACCAGGGTCCCAGGTTTATTCCTGAGCTTGGTTCACTATTTGTGCATGTTCTCTCCCTGAGTGAAAAATATTTCAATGCTTTAAGCTAGCAAAAAGGGAGGAACGGTGTACTAGTGCTGAATTACATAATAGAAACTTCACACGAAAAAGGATACTTGGCTACAACTGGACTTGCTTTGCACATGACATTTCATATAAACAACTGGAAAAAAGGTGTAATCTGATGTTTCACACACAAGGCACATGATGTGCTTTTATTTCTAGTTTATTTCACCCTTTCCGGCAACCTTCTGTGTTCAAAATGCATGCCTAATGTGCCAGAGTATCAGATGCATCTTAGGAAACTGTGCTTTTCCATGCGAGTTAGCATTTTTTTTCCCTTGACTTTACTAATCATGGTTACAAAAACAAACAAAGTACAGCTTTGCTTTTCCAGAAGGGAAGGGCTGAGTGAGTGATTGTTGCATACTTTCACATACTGTTGTAAGGATTAGAGAGGTAGGTGCAAATTATGTCATAGCACGTCATAGCCATATGTCCAACACACAAAAAGTGGTTTGATATTTCTCTGGGAAAAAACAAGGGACTTTGGAGTGTGATACAAAAACTTAGAGACACGACATCACCCATTTAGATGTAAACTTTTGCAAGTGCATCCTTTTTTTTTGTTATCCCTGAGTATCATTAACGTACAAACACATTTCTAAGTTCACAGCATACAGAAAGTGCAAGTGTTTGATTCAGGAGATTTCAATGAGGGTTATGCTTCACTTGTAGCCCTTTTTCATTTCATACTACTGGCTCAACTCAACTCACCTCACCAGATTTTTTTCATCGTGCAAAATTTAAGATACCAAAAAAAAGTATCAACTCTGTTGAGGTTCCAAGCAAGCGGAGGTGATGCCAGAAGTTGAAAAAGCCACAGAATACCGATTGGTCAGAGAGAAATGTCACTATTACTGCGTCCTCATATAGAGAGACCGGACATCCTGCCATTTTTAAATAGTGTCATATTTATTTATAACGCTGATTATATGATCATGTAATCCTCGTCAACATGTTTTTAACATGTTTTGTTTAAAAAAATAAAAAATAAAAAAAAACATTGTCATAATCAGTAATGACCGCCGCTCTGTGGATATGAAAACCTCGTTGGGCCGTCAGAGTATTGTAGAGTGAGGCGGTGTAATGGTGAAGGCACGGGCCTAGCAATCCAAGGACGTGGGTTTGCTTCCCCAATCAGCACAAGTAATTTGGGGAATGTTTTGCTGCACGTTAACTCATTTAAAATTAGCCAGCATGAACCGAGACTTTGCCTAACCCTCTGGTAGTAAAACCGATGAGTGTACGTGCACTATGCCTTTGCCCTATCCAATCACAAAACATTAAAAAGCAAGCCACAGAATGATGACTCCTGCCTTCATAAGAAACCAGTCCAGACCCTGACTTTTACTAAGAAAGATGGAGTCCTGCTTCAGTCTGAGTAATGCCGTGCTAGAATGATTGATTTATTACAAAACCTCCGTCAACCCATAACATTATCCATTACTTGACCCATAACTATTTTACCAACAAAGGATCAAAATAAACAGTACAGGCTGGCTAATCTTAAAAGAGTCAGCGGAGTTAACAAAAGTTTTAGAACCATGACAAATTGTGGCAACTGCAGTTTGCCATATGTGTGCATGGAGAGTAATGATAATTAAAGAGATGTTCCTGTGTGTGTCGTGTTGAAGATGACATTACAGCAGTTTCATGCTGTGTCACTATGTCAGCCAGCTACAGTGGAATAGAGGCTATAAGGCGAATAGAGCCGGTACCATGCAGTGGAAAAGGGCTATTACACAGGCCTCACAATGCTTTTTAAAATGGGAGCGTAACTGTTACTCATAAGCAAACTGCTTTAGAAGCATGCCCAGCATAAATTGGCCTGAATTCTTATTATGGATCCAAGCCCTTAGGTGTCCTCTTGTTTTCATTAGTATATTTTTCTGCTGCAAATGTACTCAGATAAGTGTAAGGACCTCCCTCAGCCTGATCTGCCACACTCACATATGCCAGCACACTCATCTTTACTGTGCTTTATTTATTTATTGCATATTTTGAGTTATGATCACAAATAAAGGGTACTATACTTTTGTCTGCACTCTTATTGTGCTTATTATGGGGAAATAATAGAGCAAAATAGAGCAATAATCTCAGGGCCATAAACTTCAACACTGACAAAATGTGCTACAATAATGTGTGACATGGTGACCTCTGACATATTGGGGCCCAAATTGGCTTTCTTGACATTAATAAAAAAAAACAAAAAACTAAGTACCCCAACATTTGATGGCGGTTCTGAATTCCTTAAGATGTTGAGTATTTAAATTTACAGGAAAAATATGTTTTAAATTTTAAAATTAAATATGTGTTTCATATTCTAAAAGAATTACCATTTTGAAAACGTTTTCATTGGTTTAGTCCTTTACTTTCATCCTCAAGTACGTTAAATCAATATTCATTTGTGGCATACTTATTCATGACATCAATAAATCAAATTTTAGTTACTGAAATTATGAATATATTGTAATGTTGGATGAACCCTGTAGACTAAGTAAAACTAACTACATATTAAAATGTTGGCCTAAGTAATATTCTACAGAACTAAGTGTAATATGACTTGTTAAAAAAAGTAGTTTAAAACTTGGAGTAGACGCTCCTGATAAAACTGCCTGCAGAAGTTTTTACTCTGAGAAAAAGCACAGCAGATTTATCTCTGCTCTAACATTTAATCACAAGAGTGGCTTGATTCTCCGGTTTTCTCCCACTTCTCAAACAAACATGCCAGTAGGTGGACTGCACATTAATATTCACATCAGCTCATCATTCCAACACTGTCTTCCAGTGGTGTTCTTCATTTCTCAAGAAGATATTTGCTGCATCAAAAATTGTGACTTTGATGTGTGGTTTTAGATGCAGACAAAATCCTGCCACTCAAGACACAAATATAAATGGACTCTTCGTACTGCTGTTTTATCTGGACATTGAAGAAACCCTGAGCTGTCCGATCTATTCAACTGTATGTGTATCTATGCACTCTTTTTCAATGCATTTTCAGTATGGATGGAAATACTGTCACTACAGAACTACATAAAAGTAAATATGCAGATCTTCGGGTTGAAACATGCTGGGCAAGAGATAGTTAGAAGGATACATAAGTTCTTGTTATGGGTACATAAAGAAGCTATGCAATTATTTGCTCTTCAGAAGTTCAACTAATTGATTAAAACGGTCATGTGCTGTATGTTCAAGAAGTGGAGAAAAGTCTTGAAACGTTTGGGGATTTTAAAACAGAAACTGAAATCTAAAAAGGGAAATAACTTGTAGAGCAGAATGTATGACTAAATGGCAATTGTGTAAGCATATGTGCATGATGTGGGCAACACGGTGTCACCTCACATCAAGAAGGTTCTGGGTTTGAACCTGCCAGCTGACTGGGGCTTTTCTGTGAGGAGTTTGCATGTTCTCCCTGTGCCTGCGTGTTTCTTCCGGGTGCTCCAGTTTCTTCCCACAACCCAAAAAGACATGCAGATTAGGTCATCTGCCTACCCTACCTTGCACACACATGTGAATGTGAATGGTTGTTTGTCAGTGTTAACTCTGTGATAGACTAGAGACCTGCCCAGGCTGAACCCCGCCTTGAACACAAAGTCAGCTGTGAATGGCTCCAGCTTCCTCACGACCCTGACTGATAAGCGGTATAGATAATGGATGGATGGATGTGGATAAGGTCAGAGTAATAACAAAGTGATGGTTTATGTCCACACACAATGCCAAATGTGTGCTGCGGTTCTGAATCACCTGAAGCACTCCTTCTGTGCCTTCCTCCTTTCTGAGCACCTCCACAAAGCAAGGACGTATATGGGGAGATAGTGTGTGCAAGACTGGTAGATCAGTATGTGTGTGTGCATGTGTAAAATGGAGAGACATGAAAGGTCGCTGGTGTTGTCTCAGTTCGTACGGGGATTTAGATGAGAAAGGCAGAAGACACTGCTAACATTGCCAATGGCAACATGTGACTGTCCCTTCCTTGGGACAATAAACAATGCTCTTACAAAGCGCAACAAAAATACATAAAGGCGTATAACAACATGTTCAAACATTTAATCTGCTGTGAAAACACTGTAGGGAGATATGGGATTAAGAAAATAATTAAGATATAAATCACTATACTTGTTTTACAACTGTATGATATTACAGATACGAAAAGAATGAAATATATATATATATATACATACTAATACTGAAATCACAATTTGCATATTCGTTATACCCCTTCTCCATAAGTTATCCAGTGAGAAAATGTAGTGTTAAAACAGAAAAGTCCCATCAGACAATGCAGAGAGCAGCATGTGGTGTGCATCATGACTGTAAGTCTCAGGAGTGGGTGTTTTTACTGTCATGCAGACAGGAGTGGGAGTTCAGATATGACGCTTGCGGAACAAAAGGGAGATAATACATTCTGAGTAACATTCAGTACAAGTCCTTTAAAATCCCCCTTACGAATTTTCGGACATCTACATCAGGTTTGATCAATTTAAGCCAAAAGCTTCACTGCATGTCGTGGAATGTCATATGCTCCGTTTTTCATTTTCCAGGGGAACATTTCTCTCAGATGAAGCATTTAAGTCTGTGCTTTCATTCACTGCTTAAGTAAAAACACTACAAGGCCAAAAGGTTGTGGACACGTGGCCATGACACCCACATGTGCTCCTTCCCCAAACTGTTGCCACAAAGTTTGAAGCACAGGATTGTATAGGATGTATACAGCCCTGGCTGTAACCTCAGTGAACACCTTTGGGATGAACAGGAATGCTGACTGTGTATCAGGCCTCCTCACCCATCATCAGTGTCTGACTGAAGCCTGGTGGTTATTATAACAGCAAAGGAGAGACTAACTCTGGAATATGATGTTCAATATGCACATACGGGTGTGAGAGTCAGGCATTTACATTCTTTTGCCCACATAGTGTATAACATGCTAATACTGGTGGTGATTGTAAAATTATGACAAACATGAATTGCCAATATCAAGTTAACTACTCAGATGATATTTTCATTCCAAGTCTCTGTGGCAGAGTTCCCACAAAGTTTCCATTTTGTTACAGTCGGTCAACAGGCTCAAATATTCAGCTTGCATTTAGTGAAGTGAACATTAAGTAAAGATTTCTGTCCGTTACGTCTCCATATTACCAGAGGTGCCAACATTGGTAACAAGAAAATCCTAGGTGGCAGAGAAAACACACACACACACACACACACACACGCACACACACACACACACACACACACACACACAATGTATGTCGGTGGTAAGGGCAGCTCGATGCTAACATAGTGATTAAACTGACATGTATTTTAACATTGCATATAGGACCAAATATACCTTAGATATGAGCATCAGCACAGTATTAAAACCGCTGGTTATGCTTTCATTATTAATATGAAAGAAACATGATAAAATCAACATGTATGCCCACACAAAATGCTTAATATTTTTTTTTAATTATGCAAATCTATATACTTAAGTACTTATACACTTGTATGTCTATATACAACACATAGGACATGTACTGTACTAATGAATGACGTGTCTGTTGATGCAGAAATGCAAAACACTCACAACGCAAAACCATTCATTCAACCATTTCGCATACAGTTACCTGATTTCAAATTTCTCCCACTTAGAGCCACTAGTACTATTTTGGTGGCAACTAGACTAACTGATCGCATGAATCTGTCGAGCTGCATGGACTAACAGTATACTGATTCTGGGGTGATTTTGGAGAGGGGTTTACATTTTTTCACCCAGGCAAAAGTCCTGTGTGACTATTACTTAATAATTAGCAGTTCCTCCATTTTGTTGTAGACCAGAGACCACAGTCCCATCTTCTTGTTTTCTAAAGGAACTGCGAATGTGTCTTTCATGTTCCCTAATCTTTTCCTTTCAGTGAATTGGCTTTTCTGCAGTGGTGAATTTTATGTGTGAAAGGTCTGACCCCTGCTTAAAGTTGTAAAGGCTACAGCTAAACCATATTGGCAATTCTGTCAAACACAAATATGTGCACCCCCCCCCCCCTCCCACCGACACGAGGAA
>JAQQZR010000038.1:18700595-18712395 GCA_030068235.1 Notoglanidium macrostoma | reverse complement strand
TGGACTGTGGGAGGAAACCGGAGCACCCGGAGGAAACCCACGCATGCACGGGGAGAACATGCAAACTCCAGACAGAAAGGCTTGTCTTTCCATAGTTAAAGCAAAAACCTTTTCAGGACATCATTATTTTTTTATTTTATATGTACAGCATGATGCCTAAAACTGCAGTTCTGTTAACAACCCTACACAGGCTGCAAATTACAGTTCCACTTTCAGAGGTTTGTTACACTACTCTGGTAACAACAAAAGTAAATGAATTGGTCTAATAAATGTGTAAGATAATAAATCTGTGTGTCATATTACACTATTTAAGGATTTACTAGTTTTTAAAATGCACTCTGTTGCTGGCTCAGCTGAAATCGCTGACTCTGAAACTGAAGGCTTAATGATGGATGGAGGATGTGATCCTCATCTCAGAGGTTTTTCCACTATGTTTTACTTCGGCCTCAGTAGTGTCCAAAAATATGTCTTCGTTGCACTGGCCTACGCCACTGATTTTAATGATCTGATCTGACTTCACTTCTGATCTGATCTGATCTGATCTCCACTTGTTAGTGGTTCGTTAAAGCAAAAGCAATGTTTAAATACTTTTCCCAGCCTACACTTTGTACAGTTGATTATAGGACTGGCTTCACCTAGTGTGCAATGTTTTTACACTAACAAATTACATTTAGCCTGCTTTCTATCTGACATGACTAGTGAATGTATTGATTTGTCAACTAGTCTGTGAAACCCCCAATAAGAGAGTTAAAGACAGTTTTATTAGGTCAGACCTGTGTCTCACTGTATACTTAAATTTGTTTCCAATTGTATCTGGCCCCTACCAATAATGGTTGCAGCTTTGCAATATCTCACTAGATAGCAACAGCAACCTTTTGTCTTTTACTGCTTTTATTCTAACTATGGGATTAATGAAAGATTCATTTTCTTTAACACTTTGCATGGGTTTTATTTCTTAGATGATAACTTACAGTTTCCTATCCGTCTTTGGGTTTTCCCCTTACAAGGCTCAGCTTTGGTGTTGCTCGAATGTGTTGTACTAAAGTTACTCTTTTTATTTGAATGTCTTTTTCATTCAGGTGTCTTGACTCATGCAGAAGCCTAGAGATGACTTGTCTGCGTTGCAGTGCTTTCATTCTCAGTTACTTTTAACTTGAGATACTTGGGCACTGTGTAGTACCGTGAGAAGTATTGTTACGGATTGAAATGGCGCGTGAATTATAAATGTGGTCTAGGTTACAGTCACAATACAAGCAAATGAAAGGGTGAAAAGAGTTATCAGCAGCTATATTGCCAACACTGCCAACAAGAAGAGATTTGTTTAGTAAGGAGGACAGCAGAGCACCAGATGTCAGTGTGTGATTATACGGCATGGAGTATGTGCTATTAACCTGGACGGCGAAGTATAAATGTTTCCTGCGTTACTTATCACTTAAATCAATGTTTAGCTGTTATATTGTAGGTGACAGAACACAGCAAAATTCTCTGACTTGATCTTCCAGTGTTAACCAAAAGTGTTAACTATAGAGACGAACGTAACTCTTTTGAAAGTGTTAATAATACAACTCAGATTCAGAGTTTAATACCAGAGCGTGCTTTCGGTGGAGTTGAATCTCCAACACTTCTCAATGAAACCAACTCCCTTAATCAATTAATTCTTTTAGTGTCAATCCATATTTTTCAGTGCACTTAAAAGATTGGGACACAATAAACCCCAGTGTGGTTTTAAAATGAACTCTCTCAGAGTAGATTTAACACTTGAATTTGTTGTATATGAAACTGTTATAGGTAGAAGGTGGCATCTTTGTAGCCTGCTCAATATTTCCGGATGCCGTTCTGAAAGAATCAGAAGAATCAAATCAATCAAATAAAAACTCAAGTTTGATTCCCTTAAATGGACACTGATCACTTTAGTTTTTTAAGTTGAGGGGTTTTACCCATCATCCACTGCGGGTCTGCATCAGCTTTATCAATAGGCATAGGTATCAGACTTACAGAGGGTGTAAAATGGAAAGCTAAGTAAAAACCGTAGTCTTTTGACTGACTAGATGATCTCCATGTCACTTAGTCTGACTCCTATGACCAGACAATGCTACTACATATACCTTTAAGATAGACCAAGCAAAGACCGTATACAGCTGGTGCGCAGCCATTCACAACTGGCCTTTTCATGTGTCTCTAATGACCATTTATGATTACATTTTGTGAGTAGTTTTTCACTTTGAAAAACAGCATCAGCACTACCAGCCTAATATCAAAACTATAATAAATGTATATCTTATGTTGTCAGAATCCATTTCCTCATTAAACCTTTAGGTGGTCAGATTTGCGAGCTTTGTGTACCTAAACACAAATGCAGTGTGGCCAAATGTGTTTCTGACCACCTTGTATGTGGACCCTGTTTACACTTGTACTTAGCACTGATCACTTGTAATCCAGTTACTAGACATAATTGTTAATACCAGTTGTAAACTGTATCTTATTTCTGCTCATAGGTGTTGATATACTAATATCGAGCCTCATTTTCCATATTCCTTTCACTTTCAGGTTTTGTCACATACACAAGATTGAAAAATTGCTTGTAGTTCAAGGTCAGACACATGCCTCTGGGAATGGGAATGAATAGAAATGAATGCGTTCCAGGAGTTTAAAAGTAGCCCAGTTTTGCGGGTTACCCACACCCATAACAACACTGACTACACAACTCTGATCAATACTCATGGCACCTGGTTTCGTTAAACCAGTCAAAATCATGTGCAATCAACTGTCTGCAGCTAATTTCCCTAAGTTTAGTACATGGAATGAATATATAATCAGCCACGCTACGCTGACGTCCCACTTTTCCCACATTTGTATGAGGCAGAGAGGAGCACTTTGTGTGTTGCCATGTGCACAGTGCTTAAACTCTGCCTTTAGGCTTGTAATGCCTTTTTGTAGCCCTACATAATGTGCAAAGTTTTTAGTGTAGAATGTGCTCTAATTATGCCTAAAAACTGGTGCAAACAGCTTCATACATCAGGTCCAGGGTGTATTTGATGAAATACAGCTGCATATTTAACTATAGGCTAAATCATCTGAAAAGATAATCAGCCAGTGCTGTATTGTATTACATTTCTCAGTACACAGTTGTATACAGTTGCTCAGCTGTATCTTACTGAAACGTTATGCTACTGAGACATATCACAGATCACACATGGTGCATCCTTTTCCTGAAAATAACGAGCATTAGATTCTGCAATGGCTCCAGTTTTCTTCTGTGTGCGCTAGCACAACATGACTCAAGTGAAAGCTATTGATTGGCAAAGCTAAGGGGCAGGAAGCTGAAATAATAGTCAATATTAGGCACAGTTTGTGCTGGCTAATGAAGCCATAACGGCTGCTCCATCAAAACTAGATTAAAGGAGGAAATGGAGGGAGGATGTGTGTCTGAGAGGAATATAGGAGGGAAGAGAGTGGAGACATACACATGAAAGACAATGTGAATGGTTAGGGTGGAAGAGTGAAAGAGAGAGTGTGTGTGTGTGTGTGTGTGTGTGTGTGTGTGAGAGAGAGAGAGAGAGAGAGAGAGAGAGAGAGAGGATATGTGTGGGTGTTAGGTTAGAAGAACACAGTAACTACACTCTCCACACAGGTTTACACAGGATGCATTACATAAACTTTTGTAACAGATCAGCATAAATCTGAAAGATCACACTTATATATATATTCATGCATTTAAACCTTAGAATAAGCTGTTATTGTACTATACAGCAGATTTATATATGACAATAATAATTGTAATAATGAGAATCTTTGTACCTAAATATGTAGCACTGTACTGCACTTTGTAAAGCTGCGCACTGAACGTATTGTGGTAAAAGTTAAGCAAAATACACAACGTTTCTAGAGAAAGAGGACGTTGGTGGCAGTTGGGAGGATGTATTTGTGTGCAAGATAATGCAATCTCAGCTCAGTCACTTACATATACACACATGTACTGTGCAAAAGACTGTAGAAGAAGTATGTAAAAGAAGACACTTCTAAAGAAATTCTGTTAAATGCAAATGCCTTATAGAACATTATACAGTCCACTAATTTGATTGGTCAAACGGCATTCCAAGAGATTCCTGTAATAGCCCTGGGATATTGTACTGTGTGTATCGCTCCACTCATCTGCAATCACCACTTACAATTCTACTTCCTAGTTTGAAACAGTTACTACAGAAGCTTTAGCAATATCATCATCAGTGGACATGATATATGGTACTTTTCAGGAATATAACTTTTTGCGTGAAATATGAAAGCTTGTCAGATGAACATGCAATGGAAGCCAATTTTACCAGAAGCACCTTTTTAACAGGAATGTACAAATCAATGTGGGCTAGCTAGCTAGCCAGATAGCTGACATGCCATAAAGTGAGCGTGGC
This sequence comes from Notoglanidium macrostoma, assembly GCA_030068235.1. NCBI lineage: Eukaryota > Metazoa > Chordata > Actinopteri > Siluriformes > Auchenoglanididae > Notoglanidium > Notoglanidium macrostoma. The sequence goes on along the minus strand of JAQQZR010000038.1, from coordinate 18,707,989 downwards.
TTCTTCAACGTCAAATAAATGTTTAAGTAAACAAACAAATCATAATCTATGGTTTCTTATTACTGTTAAGAAATTAATGAAAGAGTACATAGTGGCTATATTTACATGCAAAGATTTTCAGAATATGCAATCTGAGTTTATTCCAGTTACATATTCCTAATGAATTGTTCAGAGGTATCCTAAGCTGTGCGGTGTGCAGACAGCCTTCTTTGAAATGCATGTTACATGTAATCCAATCCAAAGTTATGTGTATGTGCAGTATGAGGTACAGTGTCAACCACCATTACCAACAACAAGAAATGTTTGAGACTCAGTCGTGATTTGTTTGAGAGCCAAATTGTTATTTTTTTTGATGAACTGTACGTGAGCACATGTACAGCTGCACATTCATGCAGGTATCTAATTAGTCAAAAAAAAAATCATGCAGATACAGGTCAAGAGCTTCAGTTAGTGTTTACATCAAACATCAGAATGTATTGTATCTATGGCATGGATGTTGGTAACAGATGGGCTGATTTGAGTATTTCACAAGCTGCAGATCTCATGGGATTTTCACGCACAACAAGCTTTAGAATTAACACAGAATTGTGTGGAAAACAAAAAACATCCTGTGAGCAAAGAGTCTGCAGGCCGAAACACCTTGTTAATGAGAGAGATAAGAGGAGACTGACCAGACTGGTCTGAGCTAAGCTGACAGGAAGTCTTTAGTAACTCAAATAATTGCGTTGTGAGCAGAAAAGCATCTAAGAATGCATAACACATCAACAACAAGGATTAGGAAAACATCACTTGGTCTTGTTTCAATCTTCATCTGTCCAGTTTGGGTGAGTCTGTGCCCATGATAGACTTAGATTTCTGTTCTTGGCTGTCAGGAGTGGAACTCAACGTGGTCTTCTGCTATTGTAGCTCATCCACCTTAAGGTTTGATGTTTTGTGCATGCTGAAATGCTTTTCTGCTCAACACGGTTGTAAAGAGTGATTATATATGTTCCTAGCAGCTTGATCCAGTCCATTTTCCTCTGACGTCTCCTTTCAACAAGGCGCTTCCACCCACAGAACTGTCGGTCACTCCGACTTTTTGTTTTTTGCACCATTGTTGTGTGTTAAAATCCCAGGAAATCTGCAGTTTCTGAAATATTTATACCACCCCCTTTTTTGGCACCAACAACCATGCAACGGTTAAAGTCACAGTGGTTGCATGTTTTCTTCATTCATGATATTTGACGGGAACAGCAACTGAAGCCCTTGACCTATATCTGCATGATTTGTTTGCACTGTGCCACGGCAACATGATTGGCTGATTAGGTGACTGCATGAATGTGCAGTTGTACAGGTGTTCCTAATAAAATGGACAGTGAATATAGTGTCAGAATACTGTTTTCCGTATCAGTTTTCTAAAACATGTATTTGCTTATGCTTATGAATATATATGTTTTGGTTTATAGTTATATGTACAAAGTTAAAAGAAAATATGTGTGTAAATTTGAAGTTGATATACGCAATGTCAATCAAACAGACTTTTTGTCCCTTCGCCGTATACTGTCAGGACTTGTCTGCTTGCTGCTGCCTCCTATTGCTGAAGCACTAAATCTCTTCCATGTAGCTGAAATAAGTCACATGGTCAGTGCAGTGACAAGGATGAGACAAGGGGTGAAGATGGTGCTAAAATAGAGAGAATAGCATAGAGCATAGAGGTGGAGGGTTTCTTTAAATGTCTTTGATAAGGGTTTGTCAGCTTGGAAACAAGAACAGTCTTTTGGCTTGCTGTCCTGAAACATTCCATTTGAATCTTTGTTCCCATTAAGCATGTCTTGGTTTTTTTTTTTTGTTGGTTTTTTTTTATTAAAAAAAAAAAAGAAAATTCATGCTTTCTGGAAGGCCTACAGATTGAAATGTGTTTATAACAAAATGTAAGTCTTAAATATTTGAATCAAGGCATACAACAGACCATAAAATAGTCTGCATGTCTAAAAACAGACTGCAGTTGCAGTGTTCTGCTGTGGAATTCGAAAAGTGGCTTCCAGAGAGCTGTCATTCATATATAGGACATAGGAGATATAATGCATTGGAAAATACATTGGGGAATGCATTGGATAAATAATTGAACTTGCGTAAGAGCGTGCACTAGACAAATAAAAAATATGTTAAGCAGAAGGTGTACTACAGTAAATAATACTTGTAAAAAATATCAGCAGGCTCAAAATATTTTTGCCGAAGACATGTCATCACATTCAAAATATTTTTGTAAAAGCTTCTCGAATAACAGCGTTTAAATGTGTGTATGTGTGTGTGATGACATACGCAAGCAAAGGCAAATTAAATTGCTGAACTTAATTCAATTCAGCTGCTTTTGCTTTATCCTCCTCTACTCTCATGTCCCCATGTGCTTAAGGAGAAAAAGCTCATCTTTCTAATGGTCATGATGAAGTGTGGGTCTGCTTGTGAGTTAGTGTCAGTGAGGCTATGGGTGTGTTTGTGGACGTAGGAAGGTAAATGACAGACACATGCACTTGCAATATTTTGCCTAAAGGTTCTTTAGAGTGTATCTGAAATATTCAGAAGGCCAAATGTGATATATAATCGTGAAGTAGACAGTTGGCACGTAAAGACAGTGTTGTAAGGAGAGAGAGAGAAAGTCAGGACACCCGCTCTGGGAACACTGAGCACACAATGTTTTATCTCTTCAATGACAGTGTGTACAGTCGCCTGTACAGTGTGTGTATGTGTGAGAGATGACACACACCAGACCCCTACTGCAGCCTAGACCCCCAGTAAAAAACATACAGATGTGTGTGTGGGTGTGTGTGTGTGTCACACACTGACATACCCTGTTTTAAATAATGAATTTAATACAATTGTGAGCTTATGATTCACGTCAGTTGTCCTGGATAATATAATGTTTCACAGACTTAGGTTGTTTTTCTCTGCTAATAATTATCATTTTTTAAAAAGTAGATAATGGACTGCTTTGCTAGATGACATATCAGTGTTAGTGTAGAAAGGGAAAAGAGGTGACTTTCATAAAGCAGGACACGCAGATGCAGAGCTGGAGTATTACGAGTGGTTTCTGTTTCTACAAAAGAAAAATTTCCCCCGCGAGTTTGTCCGTGTCTCACCCATCTGTATGTGCGGAATAAGTGATGAGACACCTTCAGCACAGACAATCAGCTGTCAGGAATGAGAGGCTTGGCGTGATGCTGAACAATATTAATGCCTTAGTTTAAATCAATAACTACAAATGCAAACTTTATAAATCTGACAAATATGTAGGTGTTGAGGTGATGCATGAATATTACCTTTTGAAAAGATTGCACCAATGTATTCTAAATGGATTTAAAAAAACACGTCTCCATCATTCCTTTCACATAAACTAAGTGATCCTGAACAGCTGATCAGTATTGGATTCAATTTTCAGATGCAATCAACTGGCATGTTGTCTGCTGTGAATGTGTGTTATGTTAAGGTACGTGACACAGATCATACATAAATTATGCATACACAAATTAAAGCAAACCTTCATTGTGCCTGTAACGTGGAGCATTTTGTAGCTGTTTATAAAGTGTTTGGTTCACTATACGTGACGTAGAGGTGTTTTTTTTTCTCTTATGGCAACAGAATCTTGGCTAGTATCAGGTATTGACAAATAATCAGAGCTCCGATATTACCATCGTATCAAAAATTGAAAAAGCAGGATCAGTGTATCCGTAGGTTTTAGCTTATTATTTTTTTTATTGCTTTTACATCGGATCTGCTGGAGGTCGCAATTTTATAAACTAGATTTTTTTTTTTCGTCTTTGCAACCCTTCCACTCCACATGACAGTGTTAAACATACAGGTTTTCTTATGGTACTGTATGTTGCTAAGCTAAGCCAGGCTAGCATAGTAACCTGATGAAATGTGTTTTGACGTGCTAGTCAGTTTACATTGTCACTGGCTTGAAACAGTGGGATTTAAGTCCTCGTATGTTCCTGCGTGGAGAAAACGCTTCCTCTGAAATTCAAGAGTAAATGCTTATATTCAATAAGGCTTATCTAAACAAAAAAGATGAATGATTTGCTTTCGTAATCTAAATGACTGTAAACACTTCACCACTACTGAATAGAGGAAAGGAAACCATGCTCACTATAACGGTTGAGAATGTTCACAACACAGCAGTTTATCGCAGGAATATCATAGACTGTGTTCTTCACCAGAACGATTTTTATGAATAAAAGTGCCTTTGCGGGTGTCTGTCCGTGCTCTACTTCAAGCTCTTCTAAACTGGATGTTACAGTATACAGTAATGCAAGGCTGTGCTTGAAGAGTATAATACACTCCTGATATCCCCTTGTTCAACCTCCCTTCAGGGCCACTGTCAGATGTTGCATGAGAACAAAGCAGACAGATGTAAAAGGGGGTAAATCCAGACCAGCTGAAATATAGTCTCATGAAAAACATGGATTCATGGTAAACCCTGGCTATGCAGACAGTGGGAACATTATGTAAAGAATGGAGTGATCTGTAGCTGTTTAAAAAATGGATTTGCATTAAAACGTTTTTTCATAGGATTGTTATCATTAAAATATTCATGCTTTTTTATTCATATTACAGATTGACTTGGAGCCAGAGGGAAAGGTGTATGTCATCATCGACTTGACTGGATCCTCCAGTGAAGGTAAGGTAATCCCCTCCTCAGGAACGACCACTTGATGATATGAACCACATTGCTCTGTAACCAGTGACTCAGAATTGAAGAGAAGGCCTCTGGTTTTAGTTTTGGAGATGTCTGCTTATATTAGAAAAACAAGCCATTTGACTGAATTTGATCCGTGACAGTTTGTGATGAAAGATAAGGAAAGAGCAGAGCCTAGGATGCATTTCACTGTTTCTGTGGTGAAAAACATGTTGCATGATTACTCAAGCCAGACGGGGTGTGGCCTAATTTCAGCAAAATAAGCCATGCCCCACCCTCTTAAAGCAACTCTGAGAGGCCTTTCCCTATCAGCCTGTAGTGCTCCTGGACAGCTCAGTTAGAGCCCTTCCCTCCCACTGGAAAAAACACTTCACATGTTTGTCTCTAAATGTCTCAGATGCTTGTGTTATCAGTCTAAAAGCCTATATTCTTCCTCCCTCAGTTACAGTAGCTTCCATTAGCACACACAAAAAGGCTAAATCAATTTTGGTCTGTTAAATTTTTTTTGTTGTACATCCTATGAACCACAGTTGATTATACTGATGTACATTACATGACCCATGCTATGTGTTTTATTCTATTGCAAGGCTTTTTTTTGACTTGTAAGTGGAGCCATTTACAGTCTGACCAATGGCTTTGTGACCGTCTTTAGCGCTTTTGAGCACTAGCACTTACTCAAACGAACCCCATTGATGTTTATTGTTGGTACCCTTAAGAACTCTGTGCCTAGATTGTGTAAGCTTCTTTGCATGAAAGCATCTGCTAATTGAATAAATATATATATATAGGTACCTTAAAGTCCACCCATAAGCACATTATATTAATATTGACGTTTTTGTGATATGCTTAGTGATTCCACCACTAATTTGTTATTCCTATGAGATGTTACTCACTGTCTACCGTAAGTGTCACAGGGGGACTTTGCTAGGGCGGTTACAACGGCTCTTAATCTCAAACATAAAGATTTTGCTGTCAGCTCCATAAATAAAACAGAGCTAGAGCTTCTTCTCACTCACTATTTTGGAGCAACGTTCAGCGTCATATTAATGAGCAATCCGATGTAGAATTAGTGGCAACAGCAAATGTTGGACTCAGCGTTCAAGAATGCAAAGCTGCTACACAACACAGTTGTGCTGAGTTAGTTATCTATGAGATAACAAGCATAATGACAGTGGTATCAGCATGAAGGTTGATGCTTTGGAAGCTAATCTGTTTGAGCCGATTTCCGTATATATGGTCAGACACCATAATGGGAGTTTAAAAGTGAAGCCAAAATGTCTCTGAGGTTAATTTTTGGGGTGGATTGAAATGAGGGCCTCATGAACACACATGTACTTACCAACATGGACCTGAAGCTCTTATAACTTCATTTATCATCTTTAAAACTTAGTAGATTTGTGGTGTTGACAGTTTTGACAGTTCTGTAGCAAAGCCATGTCAGTTTTTATGTCTAAGCTAGCACCTTGTACTGAAATGATAACAAGCAATCAGCATGAGTGAACAAAGTGATGGCGCAAACCAGGACAGCTAACACTAGCTACATTCCATAAGAATTTATTGACTGTATGACCTAACCGAACACTCGTAGTTTGTTAAGTTTGACCAGTCACTCCTTTTTAAATCCGCTCCACCATTAGAATGAGTGGAGCAAAGACAGCACTTCTCTATTCAGATGGATAATTTACCGCGGGTGTCAGAGCTCGAAGAAAATCATGGAGAGCAGTGACTTTTTCTTCAAAAAATATGTTGTGTTGTGTGTAAATGTTGACTGCTGGTTATCAGTAGATTTTTGATTGGCACATTACATTCACTACTTATGCTTACTTTACTTGGATTTAAAAAATAAATAGATAATGTATCCATCCTCTCAGATGGGATTGGGTCCAGCTTCCCCATGACCCTTAACGGTATAGTTAATGGATGGATGGATGGATGGGATGCCTGGATAAAGTCTGCCAGCTTGCAAATGGTAGCTCAGTCAATGATAACTCAAAGCTTTAAAATATTTTCCTGTGATAATGGTAAAATCAGTATGTTGTGGAAATTATACAGCTACAATTTAGCATTTTACATATTATTTAATAATGCGGTAGCCACTTAGAGTGAAACGCCATCTTGCATGCCCGTCACTGACATGAACAAGTATAGTGTCAATCATTAATATGGGTATCATTAATAACCATCTGTATCAACTGAGCATGCTCTGGCTTCAAAACTGTTTCTAACAAACTCTGGTGCCAAATAAAAAAAAAAAATGGCTACCCCCATTTGACCAAAAAAGGCTTCAAAACTTCACTCTACTGGGTGCCACAGTCACTGGTTTGAGCAGGACCTGTCCAGGGTGTTCCCTCCCTCTTGCCCTAAGTCAGTTGAGCTTGGCTCCAGCTTCCCCGGCGACCCTGACAGATAAGTGGTATAGATAATGGATGGATGGCTGGATGGTTTGAGCAGAGTTTACAGATGAAGAGGTGAGCGAGGTGGGTCGATTAAAAGACTAAAGTGTTGCTGCATCGCTCTTCTTAGGCAGAGATAAAGTAAGGGTTAAATCTCACTGGCATCACTGTCAAGGTTGTTGAATGGCATTATTGGTTCTGTTGTAAACCAACTCACTGATGAAAGAAGTTTAAAAATGTCAACTGGGAATTTCCATCCATCCATCCATTATCAATACCGCTTTATCCATCTGGGTCGCGGGGAAGCTGGAGCCAATCCCAGCATCTTC